>SJYW01005666.1:0-13092 GCA_006410735.1 Raphicerus campestris
TTTCACTTTTCACTTTCATGCATTGGAGAAGGAAATGGCAACCCACTCCAGTGTTCTTGCCTGAAGAATTCCAGGGACAGGGGAGCCTGGTGGGCTGCCATCCCTGGGGTCACACAGAGTCGGACGCGACTGAAGCGACTTGGCAGCAGCAGCAGTTTGGGCTGCACTGTGTCTCTGTGGCTGTGAGCGGGCTTTCTCCAGCCGCAGTGAGTAGGGGCTCTTCTCCATTGCACCGCTCGAGCTTCTTCTCCTGCCATGGTACATGGGTTTAGTTGTCCCATGGCGTGTGGAATCTTCCTGGCCCAGGGATCGAACCCATGTCCCCTTCATTTGCAGGCAGATTCCTATCCACTGCACCACCAGGGAAGTCTGCGAGCACTCTTCTTAAGACTTGGTCCTAGAAGCCCTGGATTATCACTCCTACTGAATTCTATGGGTCAGTGCAGTCACAGAGCCAGCCCAGAGTCTTGACATGAAGAGCAGTCTTTACATACAGGGAGGGGAGAGCCAGAATTGAAGACTACTTACCACAGATGGGGGATGGAATATTGAGCCCTCCTACAGTTACTCCCCCACACTGTATCATTCAATAATTCATTCATTCATTGTCTCTTCCCTTCTACTAAGTTCATGAGAGCAGACATATTGCTTTGTTGATTGCTGTAATCCCAGGATTCAGAACAACGCCTGACACATCGTAGGAGCTCAGTAAATATGTGCACAATGAATGAATTAAACAGTCATTCAACTGCCCTCAGCAACTACAAGAAGTTGAACAGGCCAACAAGAATTCACGAAAGAAGTGCGATTTAAGCTTGTATTTAAAGGCAGGTAATCCTGGCAAGAACGTGTTCTACAGACAGGTTGAGGAGAAGCAGTAATAGGAGCTGAGTTGCTCAGCCACTTTCCTGGTGGACACTTGACTGACCAGAACTCTCTTGAACTCTGCTGTTCAACATTTGAAACAGACAGGAGAGCAAATTAAAAGGAACTCAGGGAGCTTTCATCACACTCGATGTGTGTGTGTGTCCCACAGGGAGTATGCCGAAGGCAGGAGGAGATGGAATCTGAGTTTCCACTAGCTCAGCCCCAGAGACAGGGCTTTCCCTGAACTTGTTGTGTAGCCCAGTCATTCTCATTAGAGGTACTGGTGGGATTAGCACCCCCAACACACACACACACTTCCTCAAGCAATATATCTGGAGACACTTTTGTTGTGGTCACAAGTGAGGTGGGATGGTGCTACTGGCATCCAGTGAATGAGGCCAGGGATGCTGCCAAACATCTAATAATTTGAAGGATAGGCCCCCGCAACAAAGAATCAACTGCCCTAAATATTGACTGTGTCATTGTTGAGAAACCCTGCTGTAAAGAACGATGGGAAAATACTGTGAATTAGGAGCATCTGGGAGCTGGCAGGCAATATTTGTAGTAGCAGTTGGTCCAGAAATTGTGTTCCCACTTAAGATGACTGAGTTTTATAAATAACCCCTCCTCAATATTGTAGCAGTTGTAGCACATTAAATTGATGTTAAGTGAGCTTCAATAGCATGGAAAATAAAAATGCAAAGGAGTTGTAGAGGCAGAAAAATACATGATGAGAAGTAGCAGAAGCAGCAAGGTTTTTTTCTGCAGTGAAGGAAAAAGCCCCTTGCACTTAAAAAAATATTTATTTTTATCTATTTATTGGAAGGACTGGTGCTGAAGCTGAAGCTTCAATACTTTGGCCACCTGATACGATGAACTGCCTCATTGGAAAAGACCCTGATGCTGGGAAAGACTGAAGGCAGGAGGAGAAGGGGACAACAGAGGATGAGATGATTGGATGGCATCACCGACTCAATGGACATGAGTTTGGGCAAGCTCTGGGAGTTGGTGATGGACAAGGAAGACTGGTGTGCTGCAGTCCATGGGGTTGCAAAGAGTCAGACATGACTGAGCGACTGAACTGAACTGATTTATTTATTTGGTTGCACTTGGTCTGATTCGGCACAGGAGATCTTCGATCTTTATTGTGGCACTTGGAATCTTTGGGGGACTTCCCTTGTGGCTCAGCCAGTAAAGAATCTGCCTGCAATGCAGGAGACCTGGGTTCGATCCCTGGGTTGGGAAGATCCCCTGGAGAAGGAAAAGGCTACCCACTCTAGTATTCTGGCCTGGAAAATTCCATGGACTGTATAACCCATGGGGTAGCAAAGAGTCAGACACGACTGAGCGAGTTTTCACTTCACTTCTGGAATCCTTTGGCTTTGGCATATAAACTCTCAGCTGTGGTACAGTTCCATGATCAGGGATCAAACACAGGCCCCTGCATTGGGAACTGGAGTCTTAGCCTCTGGACAACCAGGGAAGTCCTGGAATCCTTTCATTTTAATGCCAAGATTCCACCACCAAAATCCCACTCAAATTTCCCCTCTGTCTCCATTCCAATGTTCCTGGTCCAAGCCACTGTCATCTCCCTCCTAGACCCATGGTTTCCCCGCTGGCTCAGCGGTAAGGAATCCGCTTGCAATGCAGGAGCCAAGGGGGCATGGGTTTGATCCCTAGGAAGATCCCCTGGAGGAGGGCAATGGCAACCCACTCCAGTATTCTTGCCTGGAGAATCCCATGGACAGAGGAGCCTGGCGGGCTACAGTCAATAGGGTTGTACAGAGTCTGACACTGAAGTGACTGAGCATGCCTAGACCCATATCCCCTGAATGTTTTTCCCAGGTTCANCTGGTCACTGTCAGAACACTGTTTTTCTCCATTTTTTATACTTCCATGTGGAGGGAGACCAGCAGACCATCTCTTTTGGCTTGTCTCCCTACCCATCACTCCCTGTTCTCCACGGGAGGACTGAGTTGCCTGATAGATGAGTTTGGGGCAAGACAATGAGCAGGCCCGGCTCCACCCTCTTCTTGGGGAGCCAGCCTTTCTGAAGGAAGCAAGTCCTCTTCTCTGGTCTCAGTCTCACAAAAGGAGGCCTCCCACCTGCCCTGGATGGAGGGGGAAGAAGAGCAGGCCCGAGGGTATCCAGCCGCACCAGTCCCTGGACTCTGTAGTTCACGAGTAAAGCATTATCTAGACACATCCTTTAGTCAACATTGCTAGTTACAAGCTCAAATATCTATTGCTCTTATGTTGACCTGTCAATTGGTTATGGATTTAGATGTGTTTCTTTTACCTATCATTGCACGACAAATTACCCCAAACTCAGTAGCTTAAATTAAGAATGTACTGTTTTTCATGAGTCTGTGGGTTGACCAGATAGTTCTTTTGCTTCCCAGGTCATCAATTGGAATGATGGACTAGCTGGAAAGTCCAAACATGGCCTCCCTTGCATGGTTGGTACTTGGCGCTAGCCACTAGCTGGGAACTCATCTGGAGCTGTCTGCTGGGCCTGGAAGGGGGCCTGTGGGGGAGGGCCTTGGCTTTCCTCCATATAGCTGCTTGGGCTTCCTCTCAGCATGGTAACTAGGTTCCAAGTACGGCTGTTGCACAAGCAAGTGTTCCAACAGGAAGGAAGAAAAAATCAACAATCTTCTTCTTTTTTTAATCTTTATTTATTTACATATTTATTTACTTTTAGTTTGGAGAAGGCAATGGAAATCCACTCCAGTACTCTTGCCTGGAAAATCCCCACAGATGGAGGAGCCTAGGAGGCTGCAGTCCATGCAGTCGCTAGGAATCAGACACGACTGAGCGATTTCACTTTCACTTTTGACTTTCACGCATTGGAGAAGGAAACGGCAACCCACTCCAGTGTTCTTGCCTGGAGAATTCCAGGGACAGGGGAGCCTGGTGGGCTGCCGTCCCTGGGGTCACACAGAGTCGGACGCGACTGAAGCGACTTGGCAGCAGCAGCAGTTTTGGCTGCACTGTGTCTCTGTGGCTGTGAGTGGGCTTTCTCCAGCCGCAGTGAGTAGGGGCTCTTCTCCAATGCACCGCTCGAGCTTCTCTTGCCGTGGTACATGGGTTTAGTTGTCCCACAGCGTGTGGAATCTTCCTGGCCCAGGGATCGAACCCATGTCCCCTTCATTTGCAGGCAGATTCCTATCCACTGCACCACCAGGGAAGTCTGCCAGCACTCTTCTTAAGAATTGGTCCTAGAAGCCCTGGATTATCAGTCCTACTGAATTCTATGGGTCAGTGCAGTCACAGAGCCAGCCCAGAGTCTTGACGTGAAGAGCAGTCTTTACATACAGGGAGGGGAGAGCCAGAATTGAAGACTACTTACCACAGATGGGGGATGGAATATTGAGCCCTCCTACAGTTACTCCCCCACACTGTATCATTCAATAATTCATTCATTCATTGTCTCTTCCCTTCTACTAAGTTCATGAGAGCAGACACATTGCTTTGTTGATTGCTGTAATCCCAGGATTCAGAACAACGCCTGACACATCGTAGGAGCTCAGTAAATATGTGCACAATGAATGAATTAAACAGTCATTCAACTGCCCTCAGCAACTACAAGAAGTTGAACAGGCCAACAAGAATTCACGAAAGAAGTGCGATTTAAGCTTGTATTTAAAGGCAGGTAATCCTGGCAAGAACGTGTTCTACAGACAGGTTGAGGAGAAGCAGTGATAGGAGCTGAGTTGCTCAGCCACTTGCCTGGTGGAACTTGACTGACCAGAATTCTCTTGAACTCTGCTGTTCAACATTTGAAACAGACAGGAGAGCAAATTAAAAGGAACTCAGGGAGCTTTCATCACACTCGATGTGTGTGTGTGTCCCACAGGGAGTATGCCGAAGGCAGGAGGAGATGGAATCTGAATTTCCACTAGCTCAGCCCCAGAGACAGGGCTTTCCCTGAACTGGTTGTGTAGCCCAGTCATTCTCATTAGAGGTACTGGTGGGATTAGCACCCCCAACACACACACACACTTCCTCAAGCAATATATCTGGAGACACTTTTGTTGTGGTCACAAGTGAGGTGGGATGGTGCTACTGGCATCCAGTGAATGAGGCCAGGGATGCTGCCAAACATCTAATAATTTGAAGGATAGGCCCCCGCAACAAAGAATCAACTGCCCTAAATATTGACTGTGTCATTGTTGAGAAACCCTGCTGTAAAGAACGATGGGAAAATACTGTGAATTAGGAGCATCTGGGAGCTGGCAGGCAATATTTGTAGTAGCAGTTGGTCCAGAAATTGTGTTCCCACTTAAGATGACTGAGTTTTATAAATAACCCCTCCTCAATATTGTAGCAGTTGTAGCACATTAAATTGATGTTAAGTGAGCTTCAATAGCATGGAAAATAAAAATGCAAAGGAGTTGTAGAGGCAGAAAAATACATGATGAGAAGTAGCAGAAGCAGCAAGGTTTTTTTCTGCAGTGAAGGAAAAAGCCCCTTGCACTTAAAAAAATATTTATTTTTATCTATTTATTGGAAGGACTGGTGCTGAAGCTGAAGCTTCAATACTTTGGCCACCTGATACGATGAACTGCCTCATTGGAAAAGACCCTGATGCTGGGAAAGACTGAAGGCAGGAGGAGAAGGGGACAACAGAGGATGAGATGATTGGATGGCATCACCGACTCAATGGACATGAGTTTGGGCAAGCTCTGGGAGTTGGTGATGGACAAGGAAGACTGGTGTGCTGCAGTCCATGGGGTTGCAAAGAGTCAGACATGACTGAGCGACTGAACTGAACTGATTTATTTATTTGGTTGCACTTGGTCTGATTCGGCACAGGAGATCTTCGATCTTTATTGTGGCACTTGGAATCTTTGGGGGACTTCCCTTGTGGCTCAGCCAGTAAAGAATCTGCCTGCAATGCAGGAGACCTGGGTTCGATCCCTGGGTTGGGAAGATCCCCTGGAGAAGGAAAAGGCTACCCACTCTAGTATTCTGGCCTGGAAAATTCCATGGACTGTATAACCCATGGGGTAGCAAAGAGTCAGACACGACTGAGCGAGTTTTCACTTCACTTCTGGAATCCTTTGGCTTTGGCATATAAACTCTCAGCTGTGGTACAGTTCCATGATCAGGGATCAAACACAGGCCCCTGCATTGGGAACTGGAGTCTTAGCCTCTGGACAACCAGGGAAGTCCTGGAATCCTTTCATTTTAATGCCAAGATTCCACCACCAAAATCCCACTCAAATTTCCCCTCTGTCTCCATTCCAATGTTCCTGGTCCAAGCCACTGTCATCTCCCTCCTAGACCCATGGTTTCCCCGCTGGCTCAGCGGTAAGGAATCCGCTTGCAATGCAGGAGCCAAGGGGGCATGGGTTTGATCCCTAGGAAGATCCCCTGGAGGAGGGCAATGGCAACCCACTCCAGTATTCTTGCCTGGAGAATCCCATGGACAGAGGAGCCTGGCGGGCTACAGTCAATAGGGTTGTACAGAGTCTGACACTGAAGTGACTGAGCATGCCTAGACCCATATCCCCTGAATGTTTTTCCCAGGTTCACCCCGCCACCCTGCCCCCTTCCCCCCGAGGCTTCCACCCCAGGGAAAGGCGAGAGATCCTGGAACATAAAACAAATGCACTTGCTGTTTAAAAACCTGGGAAGGCTTCCCGCTGCACTTAAAAATGAAACACAGCATCTGCANAGGTTCACTCCGCCACCCTGCCCCCTTCCCCCCGAGGCTTCCACCCCAGGGAAAGGCGAGAGATCCTGGAACATAAAACAAATGCACTTGCTGTTTAAAAACCTGGGAAGGCTTCCTGCTGCACTTAAAAATGAAACACAGCATCTGCAACTGGCCCACCAGGTTCTGAAGGATCCAAACTTATTTGGGGCTTCCCTAGTGCTTCAGCTGGTAAAGAATCTACCTGCAATGCAGGAGACGTGGGTTCACTCCCTGAGTTGGGAAGATACCCTGGGGGAGGGCATGGCAACCCACTCTAATACTCTTGCCTGGAGAATCCCCATGGAGAGAGGAGCCTGGTGGGCTACAGTGCATGGGGTCACAAAGAGTTGGATGCAACTGAATGACTCAGCGACTAAGCACAGCATAGCACAAACTTATTTTACCTGTGGGTGCCCCCTCACAGCATACTCCAGCCATGAAGGGCTACTCACCATTCCTGGAATACTTCCAGCTCAATCCAGTCTCAAGTCACTGCCCCCATGAAACTGAAGGTCTGATGACATCTGGAGATGGGCATGGACCAATCATATCACACAAATACATGTAAAAACTGGTCCTAGTGCTGTGAGAGGGCCACAGTGACCTGGGAGCCTGGGACCAGGGGACTTGACTCATCAGAGAGACCAGTGAATGAATTCTTGAACAAATCATTCCAGAACTGAGATGTGATGGATGGGCAGGAGTTAACTAGGTGGGAAAAAAAGCTGGAGGAAGAAATGGCTTGTGCAAATACCCACAGGCAGTGTAAGCTAGGCCAAGTGGAGAGAGGAGCAGGGGAGTAAGCAGATGGATCTTGCAAGTGCTGCAAATCAAGGTAAAGAATTTGAATTTTACTCTGAGCACATTGCAAAGCTCTTGTAAGGTCTTAAGCATGAGATTAACTGACGACATTTGCAATTTGAGAAGAGAACTCTAGACACAGCATCAATACTTGTAAATAATTTCTCCCAATCTTATAGCAGTCGTCGCTCCTGAAATTTAGACACAGGCCAGGAAGAATTGTGAAGGAGACCCCACAACTGTCAATGGGAGAGATGACATGACTTTGACTAGTGACAAGGGAAATCAGAAACATTGAACAATTTGCCAATGTATTAAAATTTGTGTGTGGCTAAGCCCAGTTGTATTCCCGTTTCTTACTCTAAAGTCCTAGGTGTGATTACACTGGTGGCTCAGATGGTAAAAGCGTCTGCCTGCAATGCGGGAGACGGGGGTTCGATTACTGGGTCAGGAAGATCCCGTGGAGAAGGGAATGGCAATCCACTCCAGCACTCTTGCCTGGAAAATCCCGTGGACAGAGGAGCCTGATAGGCTACAGTTCATGGGTGTAAGAACACCGCGGGAAGAAAAAGCCACCTCTACGGACCGTCGATGGAAGCCTTTATTGGGCGGTCGTTCTCGGGCAGAACTCCCGGGGATGAGCAAGCAAGGGAACAAAGGGAGTCTGCGAGGAATGGAGGCGAGGACGGGGCGGGGGTTTATAGCCAGGGTTAAAATGCGGGGACCGCGTTGCTGATTGGTGCTGATGGGCTTCATGTTGGTCTCTGATTGGGCCAGGTCATGGGCTCTGTGTCCAGGTTGTTGGTCCGACCCCAGTTTCTGTTTGGGCGGGGGACGGGCTCCGGGGCTTTTCTGCCTCAGCCGCCTGAACATGTCCACGCATGTCCGGGCATGTCCGACCTCTCAATGGGGTCGCAAAGAGTCCGACACGACTGAGCAACTTCACTAAAGAATCCAGGAAGACCTGTCATCTTGAGTCTGTTTATCAGATTAGTGGGTGAACCAAGCAATATGACAGGTTCAAGTCTGTCTAGTTTGACAGCATCCCAAAGTAAGGAGGATCGAAACATTAGGGGGTTGGTGGGCTTCCCTGGTAGCTCAGACGGTAGAGAATCTGCCTGCAATGCAGAGACCCAAGTTCAGTCCTTGGGTTGGGATGATCCCTTGGAGAATATTGGAGCATCCCACTCCAATATTCTTGCTTGGAGAATTCCATGAACAGAGGAGCCTGGCAGGCTACAGTCAGTGGGATCACAAAGAATCAGACATGACTGAGCAACTAACACACACACGAGATTATATTGTCTTCTCCTGCTTACTGTCAACGTAAAAAATATTTAAAACCTAAAAGCTGAGAGTTCTGTTTCATTTGGCAGGAATATTTAGGACAGGCAGCATCTCAAGTAGCCCTGAGAGAACTGCTCTCAGGAGGCAAAGGCAGGAACCAAGTTATATAGAAGTTCTGCAGCAAAGGGCAGGTAATGGGAACAGCAAAAGACTGTTAACTAAAGGAAGATGCAAGAGTCAAGGCTCACTGGAATCATTCCTTTGACATGTACCTCACCTATCTGGGGTCAGTATCCTGTTTTCACATTCTGAATTTCCTCAGGGCTCACGGTAGGTCTGATGGCTACTAGGTGGCAGGTATTCTTTCCTTCTTGAGTTCCCTCAGGGCTCACCATCAGTGGTGGCTGCAATCACTGAAGACTGTGATATCGTTGTTTACTGATATGGCAGGAAATACTTAATTTCTCATTACTTTTGCATAAGGGCAGAAAAGGGGGCCCATTGCACATAACAGCACTCAGTAGTCAGACTGCCTAGATTCAAATGCCTATTCCTACCACTTCACTTACCAGCTCTGTGGAACATTCCAGAATCTCTCTATGCTTCTCTTTCTTCATCTTTAAAGTAGGCATGATAAAAATAGCAACCATTGCTGGAGTTTTCAGAAACCAATAAACACTCTTTCTGCCCCTCCTGTGTTCAGAACTGAGAAATAAAAGCAGGTGTCAGACAGGTAGAGATCAAAGTGTCATTTTTAATACTGACAAAGCTGGACTGGAGGATGTGGCTGAGGTGACAATACTTCACCCAGTCACTGACATAGAGAGCAACCACAGACAGCAGACACACCCTCTGGGAGGGGAGATCCTTCTCGGAAAGTTGGCAATTGGCGGGGTCTGACAAGTTCTGCTCCTGCCCTGGCGGAGCGTGGGCAAGCAGCACTGCGCCTGTTCTTCCACAGTCGACCCTGCTGGAGACAAGGAGAATACACCTCCTCCCCTCCTATGAAAACGTGGCAAGGGGAAAAGTGATTCCCTCAACACCCTCTCATTGGTTGCTATGGAGACTAGAGAAAAACTGCTACAGCATCTGTAAGTAGAATAGAGGTCTCTATGAAGGTCTCTTCCCTGGTGCCAGTTGTCGTGGGTGAGAGAAACCAGCCAGGTAGTCAAAGCTGACCAACAGATGGAAGTTGTGGTTCAGAAACTGCAGGAAGCAAGGGAGTTTCTTAAAAGGGGATTTCTCTCTCTCCTTGTTCCCTATACTCAGGAAACCTTGAGAGTTCCCTAAAGGGAAATGCTGACCAGGATGGGAACTGGCAAGTCTTCTAACCAGGGGGAAAAAAACCAAAGCTGTTTCTCTGGCGATACACGAACCCAATGACTTCTGAACAGAGTCCAAATGCCCAACTTTCTTTTCTGGTTGTGTGTATGCATTACTTAAGTTGTTTCAAGATGAGCTTTGGTGGGAAAAGAGAAAGAAGCTGTAGTATGCTTTTCAAAGCAGTGTCTCTCTCAGTCCTAACAAGCAATTAAGACTCACCAGCAGGGAAGTCGTTGGGAGCAAACAGGAACCACCCGGGGAAAGCCCTGTCGGATTACTGAACAATAGCAACTCCATTTAAGGTGAGGGCACTGAGAAGACAGGAAATAACATGCTGTGCTGACTCCAGCTCTGAGTGCAGTCTATTTGGGAGGCCACTGCTCTCCACCTGATCTGCCTCAGCCAATCTCAGGTCATCCACCTGGTGGATGAAGGTGGCGGGCTATGCGGATACCTAGGGAAAAGCCCAGGGGAGCAGGAAGTTGTGCATCTGTTAAGCCTAGTGGTTCTCTTCCCTGTGCTGAGTCATCCTTCGGTGGGGTACCAGGGGACCACACCTGTCTGAACTTCTGAGGCATATGGAAAACCCCAGCAGCCAGGATTCTTGAGAGGTTTTACCTTGGGTAATCCCTCTCACTAAGACCTTTTCCCCTTTGGCCTTTCCAATGGCAACATTTTTAGATCCCCTTCTTTCTCCTCAAGGGGTAATTCATACAGAGCAAGGAGGCCCCCAGGCTCACTAATTCAGTATGGCTGCATAATCCACATAAAGCTTTTCTGTGAAAATAGAGCCCTAAATATATTGCTGATTTAACAATAATAATAGCTAATATTGCATGCTCACTTGGGTACTATATTGATTTTCATAACAGCAGGAAGTACTGTTGCTATCCACATTGACAGATGAGAAAACGTGGGCTTAGGCAAGTAATATGCTCATGGTCCCGAAGTCTCTTATTATATGACAACATTTAGGACAGAGAGAGGAAACCACTTTATCTTCCACAATCTGTTTTCATGGAGTCAGAGAACATAAAATCTGGAAAAGACTTCGGAGATACCTGGGAGCAACCCAGGTATCTAAACCCCAAGAGGGTTGAGTGTACTTCCCTACGTCCCACATTAAAAAAATCACACAGGAGCCCCTAATCCCCCAGGTCTTGTGCCTCTCCTTATAACACATCCTCCTCCTCCCCTCCCAAAAGAAAACATGTTTTGACTTTTCCTTAATCATTCCCTTGTTTTTCAATACTCCATACACTTTATTCCCACTTTCTTCTCTTCGTGTTACCATTTTTACTGAAATAACAACGGAAAGGGAAAACAAAGGAAGCGGGGAGGAGGGGGTAGGAGAGGAGGAGAGAGGAGAGTGAGAGGAGGAGGGAGGAAGGGAGAACCATCTATCAACGCACGAGAAGCTGGATAACTCAATTTGCTAGAGCCCTAGGCTGGGCTTCAGAATGTCTGAAAGCAAGCCAAATCCCCAGCGTGACACTGGGTCAGTCTCGCGTACTGGCTCGGGGCTTCAGTTTCCCCATCTGTGAAACCATTAATTCACCAGCCACCAGGCCTCTCAAAAGCCTCAGTGCCCTCACCAAAGACCACCCGCGGCCCTCTCGAGCGCCATCGTTGTGCCAACAACAAACATGGCGACTGAGCGTGACGTCCACTTCTGTCGCCTCCGCCCCCACGCCCGGGGGGTGGCGACTCTCAAGGACGGCGGCCCGCGGAGCGCATGCGCGGCGGCGGGGCCCGGCCCGCGGCGGCGGCGGCGGCGGTGGAGGGGCTATCTGCCCTCAGTTGCCCAGTTGCGGCGGCCGCGGCGGGATGGTGTAGCTGGCCTTCCGGCCAGGCCGCGGGGCGCGGGCCGGGGCGAGGCGGCCGAAACGGCCGACGCCTCCTGACGGGCTCGGGTGCAGCGGCAGCACGCTGAGGGGGCGTCGCCGCCGCCGGCCCCCGGCGCCGCCGCGGGAGGCCGCGCCCGCCATGGCGGCCCGGGCCGTGCTGGACGAGTTCACGGCGCCGGCCGAGAAGGCGGCGCTGCTGGAGAGGAGCCGCGGCCGCATCGAGGGCCTGTTCGGCGTGAGCCTGGCCGTGCTCGGCGCGCTCGGAGCTGAGGAACCGCTGCCCGCGCGCATCTGGCTGCAGCTCCGCGGGGCGCAGGAGGCGGTGCACAGCGCCAAGGTGAGTCCGGCCGCCGCCCCCGCGAGATGGCCTTCCCCGGCCCGGTCCCCTGCCGCGCGCACGGCCTTGGGTTAATCGGGGGGTCCCCTGGGCGCCCCACCCCTTTCTTCCCCGCGCGGTGCTGAGAGCGCCGTTCCGAGTCTCGGCTCTCGAACCATGTGACCTTGGCTAGCGGTTTCATCCCCGGCGCCTCAGTTTCCCCGTGTGTAAAGTGGCATTGACGAAAGCACCTGACTCGGAGGGCTGCGGCGAGGATTCGCCTAGGTGATGTGCAGAGGCTGGCCCGGAGTGAAGGCGTCGAGAGTGTTGCCTGTTGTTCAGCCCGCGGGCTGGTGCGTTGGGCCTTGCTGGCTGGGCGCGCGACCTCCGGGCCACCTCAGCCACTCTTCTCTTCCCAGGCCTCCGCTACAGGGATTCTGACCCTTCGAGGGATGTCAGTTCCTCTGAGAGTCTGACAAAACCATCGTGTAATGTAGTACTCAGAGAACATCAAAAAGAGAAGGGAATGTTTAATAGTGGTGCTAAAAATAGCATGATTCCTCGTAATGGTTTTGTGTGCCACTAACGTTTATCAAATGGTTATAGCACATCAGACGTTATGTGCAATACTTCAGAAGGATTATCAGTTGCAGCCCTTAAAAAAAATCCAGTGAGGTAGATTTTATTATCTTCCTGTCTGTAACAGCTGGGGAAACTGAAACTTTCGGAGAGGTGACTCACCTTCTCTCTAAATCAGCATTTCAGACTTACACCTACTTCAGACATCTCCTTCCCTCCACAAGCCAAAATACTGCGAGTACATCCTCCCCTCACCCTCACTCCACCCCCACCAGCCAAGTTTCTCCAGCTTTTCCCATCAAGTAAGTGGGAGAGTCACAACTCAGACAGAGGCAGTTTGTTTCCAGAGACCTTGTTCTTGATACCAT
>SJYW01005666.1:13376-46809 GCA_006410735.1 Raphicerus campestris
AAAGAAGCTGTAGTATGCTTTTCAAAGCAGTGTCTCTCTCAGTCCTAACAAGCAATTAAGACTCACCAGCAGGGAAGTCGTTGGGAGCAAACAGGAACCACCCGGGGAAAGCCCTGTCGGATTACTGAACAATAGCAACTCCATTTAAGGTGAGGGCACTGAGAAGACAGGAAATAACATGCTGTGCTGACTCCAGCTCTGAGTGCAGTCTATTTGGGAGGCCACTGCTCTCCACCTGATCTGCCTCAGCCAATCTCAGGTCATCCACCTGGTGGATGAAGGTGGCGGGCTATGCGGATACCTAGGGAAAAGCCCAGGGGAGCAGGAAGTTGTGCATCTGTTAAGCCTAGTGGTTCTCTTCCCTGTGCTGAGTCATCCTTCGGAGGGGTACCAGGGGACCACACCTGTCTGAACTTCTGAGGCATATGGAAAACCCCAGCAGCCAGGATTCTTGAGAGGTTTTACCTTGGGTAATCCCTCTCACTAAGACCTTTTCCCCTTTGGCCTTTCCAATGGCAACATTTTTAGATCCCCTTCTTTCTCCTCAAGGGGTAATTCATACAGAGCAAGGAGGCCCCCAGGCTCACTAATTCAGTATGGCTGCATAATCCACATAAAGCTTTTCTGTGAAAATAGAGCCCTAAATATATTGCTGATTTAACAATAATAATAGCTAATATTGCATGCTCACTTGGGTACTATATTGATTTTCATAACAGCAGGAAGTACTGTTGCTATCCACATTGACAGATGAGAAAACGTGGGCTTAGGCAAGTAATATGCTCATGGTCCCGAAGTCTCTTATTATATGACAACATTTAGGACAGAGAGAGGAAACCACTTTATCTTCCACAATCTGTTTTCATGGAGTCAGAGAACATAAAATCTGGAAAAGACTTCGGAGATACCTGGGAGCAACCCAGGTATCTAAACCCCAAGAGGGTTGAGTGTACTTCCCTACGTCCCACATTAAAAAAATCACACAGGAGCCCCTAATCCCCCAGGTCTTGTGCCTCTCCTTATAACACATCCTCCTCCTCCCCTCCCAAAAGAAAACATGTTTTGACTTTTCCTTAATCATTCCCTTGTTTTTCAATACTCCATACACTTTATTCCCACTTTCTTCTCTTCGTGTTACCATTTTTACTGAAATAACAACGGAAAGGGAAAACAAAGGAAGCGGGGAGGAGGGGGTAGGAGAGGAGGAGAGAGGAGAGTGAGAGGAGGAGGGAGGAAGGGAGAACCATCTATCAACGCACAAGAAGCTGGATAACTCAATTTGCTAGAGCCCTAGGCTGGGCTTCAGAATGTCTGAAAGCAAGCCAAATCCCCAGCGTGACACTGGGTCAGTCTCGCGTACTGGCTCGGGGCTTCAGTTTCCCCATCTGTGAAACCATTAATTCACCAGCCACCAGGCCTCTCAAAAGCCTCAGTGCCCTCACCAAAGACCACCCGCGGCCCTCTCGAGCGCCATCGTTGTGCCAACAACAAACATGGCGACTGAGCGTGACGTCCACTTCTGTCGCCTCCGCCCCCACGCCCGGGGGGTGGCGACTCTCAAGGACGGCGGCCCGCGGAGCGCATGCGCGGCGGCGGGGCCCGGCCCGCGGCGGCGGCGGCGGCGGTGGAGGGGCTATCTGCCCTCAGTTGCCCAGTTGCGGCGGCCGTGGCGGGATGGTGTAGCTGGCCTTCCGGCCAGGCCGCGGGGCGCGGGCCGGGGCGAGGCGGCCGAAACGGCCGACGCCTCCTGACGGGCTCGGGTGCAGCGGCAGCACGCTGAGGGGGCGTCGCCGCCGCCGGCCCCCGGCGCCGCCGCGGGAGGCCGCGCCCGCCATGGCGGCCCGGGCCGTGCTGGACGAGTTCACGGCGCCGGCCGAGAAGGCGGCGCTGCTGGAGAGGAGCCGCGGCCGCATCGAGGGCCTGTTCGGCGTGAGCCTGGCCGTGCTCGGCGCGCTCGGAGCTGAGGAACCGCTGCCCGCGCGCATCTGGCTGCAGCTCCGCGGGGCGCAGGAGGCGGTGCACAGCGCCAAGGTGAGTCCGGCCGCCGCCCCCGCGAGATGGCCTTCCCCGGCCCGGTCCCCTGCCGCGCGCACGGCCTTGGGTTAATCGGGGGGTCCCCTGGGCGCCCCACCCCTTTCTTCCCCGCGCGGTGCTGAGAGCGCCGTTCCGAGTCTCGGCTCTCGAACCATGTGACCTTGGCTAGCGGTTTCATCCCCGGCGCCTCAGTTTCCCCGTGTGTAAAGTGGCATTGACGAAAGCACCTGACTCGGAGGGCTGCGGCGAGGATTCGCCTAGGTGATGTGCAGAGGCTGGCCCGGAGTGAAGGCGTCGAGAGTGTTGCCTGTTGTTCAGCCCGCGGGCTGGTGCGTTGGGCCTTGCTGGCTGGGCGCGCGACCTCCGGGCCACCTCAGCCACTCTTCTCTTCCCAGGCCTCCGCTACAGGGATTCTGACCCTTCGAGGGATGTCAGTTCCTCTGAGAGTCTGACAAAACCATCGTGTAATGTAGTACTCAGAGAACATCAAAAAGAGAAGGGAATGTTTAATAGTGGTGCTAAAAATAGCATGATTCCTCGTAATGGTTTTGTGTGCCACTAACGTTTATCAAATGGTTATAGCACATCAGACGTTATGTGCAATACTTCAGAAGGATTATCAGTTGCAGCCCTTAAAAAAAATCCAGTGAGGTAGATTTTATTATCTTCCTGTCTGTAACAGCTGGGGAAACTGAAACTTTCGGAGAGGTGACTCACCTTCTCTCTAAATCAGCATTTCAGACTTACACCTACTTCAGACATCTCCTTCCCTCCGCAAGCCAAAATACTGCGAGTACATCCTCCCCTCACCCTCACTCCACCCCCACCAGCCAAGTTTCTCCAGCTTTTCCCATCAAGTAAGTGGGAGAGTCACAACTCAGACAGAGGCAGTTTGTTTCCAGAGACCTTGTTCTTGATACCATTTTCGAAATGATGAGCACTGGGGGTAGGGGGATCCTTTGTTCGTGTCCTTCAGAAATTTCACAATGCCCTTGAAGAATCTGATTAGCTGTAACTCTTGACTTTTCTTAGCTTAAAGAAAAAAAAAAACCTGTTGCTTGCTTTTAATGTGTTTAGAGAAGATAGGACATTTAACTGTATGATTGTTGTCCAAGCTTAAAGCAGTGCAGATGTTCAATCAAGTTTACTGTGCTGTTCTTGATTTTTTTTTTTTTAATTACTTTCCTGATTTCAGGCAGCTGGTCTTAACTTCTTCCCAGTCCTCTCCTGGTTTTCTCCTCCAGCTACTCAGCTTCTTCCCACTCAGCAGGGCTGAAAAGTTTGACATGACTGAGTCCTATAATGGCTTCTGAAGTCTCTTCCATGCACTCATTCCTTTCTTTTTCCTTACTTTTGCAGCAGTTAAGACCTTTCTTAGCATGTGCCTTTTCTATTTCATTGCCTTCCCTCTCTCCCCACTACAACTTGCATGAGACTCATCCTCCCACAAGAAGTCTCCTATTGCCCAGCTCATTTCACGCTAAACTTTTCTGATTTACAAAACACTTATTAACCCAAGCCTACTTTATTTTTGCAGTTTTCTGCCTTAGCATCTCTCAGCTTAAAACTCAGCTGTAGTTTGACTACTACACTCCTTTTGTTGTGTACTCTGCCTGCTCCAAGTTCAGCTTCACTCATGGCTCACTGCAAAGTGTGGGAAGTGCTGCTTTTGCTCTGCAGAAAAACCCTGCCAGACCCTCCCAGCTCCAGTCCTCTTGCCTGTCCCTGCTGTGCAACTCAGCATAAGCTAATTGGAAAAGGTGTGTCTTACCTTATCTTGGTAGTATGTGTCACCTACCCGTTTATATTTGTTTTATATATGTTGTGCATAATCCACCCTTCCTACTTGTAAGAAATCTGTTTTTCCCCCCTTAAGAGTTATGGGTAAGAGTTCAGTGCCATACTCAAAGGCTTTGTTCTCGTTAATTCATTTTGGAGTTTGCTTTACCTTCTTTTGAGAAGAGAAAATTTGATTTTTAAAAAATTTACTTGACTTCTAAAAACTAAGAACAGAGGGACTTCCCTGGCGTTTCAATGGTTAGCACTCCGTGTGTCCACTGCAGGCAGGGGGCATGGATTCATTCCTTGCCAGGGGGCTAAGATCCTGCATGTTAGGCAGTGCAACCAAAAAAAAATTAAGAATAGGAGAACAAACTTCAACATCTACAATATTTTAAGTTAAGCTGTGGAAGAAAAGATTTAGGGGAAGGAAGATTCAGGGGAAGGACTTTTTGAAGCTTTTTTAGCTGATATGTGTATGTGCTTAGTTGTGTCTGACTCTGTGCGACCGTGTGGACTGTAGCCCCCAGGCTCCTCTGTCCATGGGATTCTCCAGGCAAAAATACTGGAGTGGGTTGCCGTTTCCTTCTCCAGGGGCTTTTCCGACCCAGGGATTAGAACCCATGTCTCCTGCATCTCCTTGCATTTGCAAGCGGATTTTTTTTTTTTTTTTTAACCACTGAGCCACCAGGGAAGTAGTCTCTGATTAATTGCAACTTTCTGGGTCTCATCAGATGGTTCATGTTGTTTAATTCACTACTTCTTAGCAAATGCTCAGGTAGAGGAGAATGTGGAGGTTTAGTTAGGGCTCCATGGAGAGGTGAGGTGTGGCCTCTGATAGAAAATGATAATGTTCTGGGAAGTTTTTTTTTTTTTTAATAAAGACACATGCTCTAGGAGTGACCACTTTTGTCAAAGGGGAATTTGTTGGAGGAAGTAACACTTCAGCTGGTCTTTGAAGAACCAGGACATTCCCAGGTAGAAATGGTTGCATGCAAGGACCCGAAGAACAGGGTAGGAAGTGTCAAGGTGCCCTGTGAGAGGTGAAGCCTCCAGGGACCCAAATGCAGGCCAGTTGGGCCTTATCAGTAGGGGGTCAGTGAGGATTTAGGGAAAGGAAGGATTTGCTTGAAATTCTGTATTTAAGACAGTTAAGACATTGTTAAGACATTGTTCCAATTTAGAACTAGACATGAATAAGGTGAGGAGGTTTTCACTAGGGCTGGCAACTAAGTATATGTAGGGACTGAGGGAGAGATTTGAAGCCCCAGTGCAGAAAGGATGGATGNAATTACTTTCCTGATTTCAGGCAGCTGGTCTTAACTTCTTCCCAGTCCTCTCCTGGTTTTCTCCTCCAGCTACTCAGCTTCTTCCTACTCAGCAGGGCTGAAAAGTTTGACATGACTGAGTCCTATAATGGCTTCTGAAGTCTCTTCCATGCACTCATTCCTTTCTTTTTCCTTACTTTTGCAGCAGTTAAGACCTTTCTTAGCATGTGCCTTTTCTATTTCATTGCCTTCCCTCTCTCCCCACTACAACTTGCATGAGACTCATCCTCCCACAAGAAGTCTCCTATTGCCCAGCTCATTTCACGCTAAACTTTTCTGATTTACAAAACACTTATTAACCCAAGCCTACTTTATTTTTGCAGTTTTCTGCCTTAGCATCTCTCAGCTTAAAACTCAGCTGTAGTTTGACTACTACACTCCTTTTGTTGTGTACTCTGCCTGCTCCAAGTTCAGCTTCACTCATGGCTCACTGCAAAGTGTGGGAAGTGCTGCTTTTGCTCTGCAGAAAAACCCTGCCAGACCCTCCCAGCTCCAGTCCTCTTGCCTGTCCCTGCTGTGCAACTCAGCATAAGCTAATTGGAAAAGGTGTGTCTTACCTTATCTTGGTAGTATGCGTCACCTACCCGTTTATATTTGTTTTATATATGTTGTGCATAATCCACCCTTCCCACTTGTAAGAAATCTGTTTTTCCCCCCTTAAGAGTTATGGGTAAGAGTTCAGTGCCATACTCAAAGGCTTTGTTCTCGTTAATTCATTTTGGAGTTTGCTTTACCTTCTTTTGAGAAGAGAAAATTTGATTTTTAAAAAATTTACTTGACTTCTAAAAACTAAGAACAGAGGGACTTCCCTGGCGTTTCAGTGGTTAGCACTCCGTGTGTCCACTGCAGGCAGGGGGCATGGGTTCATTCCTTGCCAGGGAGCTAAGATCCTGCATGTTAGGCAGTGCAACCAAAAAAAAATTAAGAATAGGAGAACAAACTTCAACATCTACAATATTTTAAGTTAAGCTGTGGAAGAAAAGATTTAGGGGAAGGAAGCTTCAGGGGAAGGACTTTTTGAAGCTTTTTTAGCTGATATGTGTATGTGCTTAGTTGTGTCTGACTCTGTGCGACCGTGTGGACTGTAGCCCCCAGGCTCCTCTGTCCATGGGATTCTCCAGGCAAAAATACTGGAGTGGGTTGCCGTTTCCTTCTCCAGGGGCTTTTCCGACCCAGGGATTAGAACCCATGTCTCCTGCATCTCCTTGCATTTGCAAGCGGATTTTTTTTTTTTTTTTTAACCACTGAGCCACCAGGGAAGTAGTCTCTGATTAATTGCAACTTTCTGGGTCTCATCAGATGGTTCATGTTGTTTAATTCACTACTTCTTAGCAAATGCTCAGGTAGAGGAGAATGTGGAGGTTTAGTTAGGGCTCCATGGAGAGGTGAGGTGTGGCCTCTGATAGAAAATGATAATGTTCTGGGAAGTTTTTTTTTTTTTTAATAAAGACACATGCTCTAGGAGTGACCACTTTTGTCAAAGGGGAATTTGTTGGAGGAAGTAACACTTCAGCTGGTCTTTGAAGAACCAGGACATTCCCAGGTAGAAATGGTTGCATGCAAGGACCCGAAGAACAGGGTAGGAAGTGTCAAGGTGCCCTGTGAGAGGTGAAGCCTCCAGGGACCCAAATGCAGGCCAGTTGGGCCTTATCAGTAGGGAGTCAGTGAGGATTTAGGGAAAGGAAGGATTTGCTTGAAATTCTGTATTTAAGACAGTTAAGACATTGTTAAGACATTGTTCCAATTTAGAACTAGACATGAATAAGGTGAGGAGGTTTTCACTAGGGCTGGCAACTAAGTATATGTAGGGACTGAGGGAGAGATTTGAAGCCCCAGTGCAGAAAGGATGGATGGTGGATGCATTGTTTGACCTGTAGGTTGGTGGGATCAGCTTTCCCATACTTAAAAAACTTCTGTGCCAAGAAGTATGTTAGGTTGCCTCTTGACCTCAAGGAACCCACAGCCTAATAAGCCTAATACGGGAGACAAAGTTGGAAACATTATTAAAGAGTTGATGTACCGTGTGTTACATTAATAGGGGAAAGGAAGGGTTGCTCTGCCTAAGGGGGTGTAAGGCCATCAGATTTACATTTCTAAGCATTGCCTGCATTGTCAGTGTTTATACCGCTTGTCTTATGCTGCTATAGTACTACTTGCTGTTTACTGATGATATGATTACAGAAATTGGGGATAAGTGTTTGCAACTTTTCTAGCAATATGACATAACTACAGGGGCTAGAGAAGCAGTGTCTGAAGGTGAAAGGGAAACCAGAAGGGGCATTGTGCATAAGGGACCAGTGGGCGGGGACTGAAGTCCAAGGTGGCAGACATCATGGAAACAAAGGAGACTGACTTTCAGAGAGGGAGTGGAGGCACTGATATGAGCTGCCCAATTTACAAAGAAATCAAAGATGCAGAGCAAGGGTGGGATCCTTGGAGTCTGGCATTGGTGGGGAGAGATGAGGTTGAAGAGATCTCAGCTCCTGAAAGTGCGAAGAGTTATAGATCCTTACTTTAGATCAAAGAGCCCCTGGGACCAGGTGAGGAGACTGTATGGGGAAGTGGCTGGTTGGTGGGAAGGAACTGGTGACCAGGGTGCTCCTACACAGTGTGGGCTTGGTGATGTCTGATCTTCTCACCCAAAGGAACCCAGACGTCTGCATTTCATAATGGGAAGTCTGTTTTAAGAGACAGCTAACTTATGTTTTGAAAACCATGCATGCTGTGAATTATAGCTCAATAAAAGTTCTATATCACTATATTTTTTAAGTACATATTCTGAAAAATAAAAATCAATCACAGATACTAAACAGAACATGTCAGTGGACCAGGTTCAGCTTTTGGATTACACTTTTAGGAACTCTGCTTTAGATAGTAGGAGATAAGATGAATAAAGATACACATTTTTTTTTTTTTCCCATTTGGGAAGAGGGCATTTGAAGGCCTAGACTTCACTTTCACTTTTCATTTTCATGCACTGGAGAAGGAAATGGCAACCCACTCCAGTGATCTTGCTTGGAGAATTCCAGGGACCGGGGAGCCTGGTATGCTGCCGTCTATGGGGTCGCACAGAGTCGGACACGACGGAAGCGACTTAGCAGCAGCAGCAGCAGAGTACTGTCTTAGTAAAATAGGATGCCAGTTGACACCCAAAGAGGGAGGCTAAGAACTTGAAAACAGTGCAGTAAGTCAGCATAGATGCAGTGGAACTGTTGGAAGTGCATTGGAAAGGAACAAAAAAAGTACTGGAATTGAAGTAAGGACCAGGGAAGATGAGATGGTTTGAATTTATTGTATCATTTGCTCTAGAAGTTCTCAAGTAGGTGATGATTTCCAGCACTCAGAATGCAGATGAGGCCAGCACATAAAGATGCAGGAGTCCAAGGTGCAATTGAGGAGGGCAGAATGGGGCCCAAGAAACACTTCTGAATGGTCATCTAGGACAGTCCAAGAATATGTAAGACTTGCCTTCTACTATCAGTGAACTAATAGCTTGAGAGATTCAGACCAGAGAGGAGGGAGATGAAGGCAGAAAGAATATAAAGAACTGTAAGAATCAAGGATGGGACGGGACCTTCGACTATGTCCCCTCCTAGACTCTGGATGCTGCAGGCAGAGGACAAGTTCAGTGTTGAAGAATTCTAGAGGTGGTTGTTAGAGAGACAGTTCAGAGATCAGAATCTTGGATATGGAAGATTTCTGAGGACCAAGGGGTGGTGCCTCAGTGGTCATGGGTAAAGCGAAAGCATTCTTTTTAACTTAGAGAAAGAAATGAAAGGCTAAAGGCTGATAGAGTGTGTCATCTAGAGATAATGCAGTGCTGCGGTCGCTGAGGTCCATAGCAGGGAGTTGGGTGCTCGAGTTAGTCCGTGAGCTAGGATCCTGTCCTGGAGGCTAACAAACGAGGAGTGACTGGGAGTAAACAGCATGGCTGCTTGTTGTATGACTTCGTGAGCCTCTATGGTACTGAATTTGCTGCCTACAGCTGCCTATCAGTTGGTGCTATTTCAGGCATTACTTCATGGCAATGAATAGCCACCGTGAAGCATGGTCAGTGACCTACCAAAACCATCAATCTGGAGGACTTACAAGGAGGGTAATTTGGAGGACTTATCAATCTTAAACCCTGAAATTATTACTCAGTACACCTGCGAAGCTGTGGTAAAGTAAACTTAACGTCCAACCTACTTTTAATTTGGGAGGAAAAAAAGAGAGGGTCTTATGAAGAGTTGGTGATTGTCTTTACCTGAGTTTTTGCTTACATATTTGTGGAGTAAGAGAGAAGAAAGATAAGGGTAAAGAAAACGCAAGTCTGGTAGAAGTGGTGTATATTACTTCACTGATTTCAGAGGGTTAAAATGCACCCTGTGTTAATTCCCTTTTTTGTTAGAAAAATTTGGTATCTGGTTTGATGAACAGATTCTTAAACAGTAGATTTGTTCATGAAGGGAATAATCCATAGATGTGATAGTGGGTAGTGACAGTTTTTGTTTTGATTTTACCAGAAAAGAGGTTGGAGGCTTTTTTGCATTTCCCGGAATGATAATTTTTAACTGACTATGGTTGTGAAAATCATCTTCTTAAGAAAAAGTGATTTGTTCAGTCTCTTTTTAATGGTTAATATTTTGGGGTTATACCAGAATGTTGAAATAAGGGATACTCTCACTGCTCATTCTAGGGTCAAAGTGATTGCTTATGACTGTAGTTTCCCCTTCCCAATTTGTTTACAAGCTAGTATTGTAGGGTTTTAATTAAATCAGGGATATTTTGTTCAGTGTTGACTTTCTACTAAATATAATTGTATGAAGTTAGAAATCTTGCATTTCAAAAACAGTTATAAGGGGAAGATCCTTACAGTAATTAAAGATCTGCTTTTTAAAAAATCAGTTATGTCTTATAGAAACAACATAGGAAAATCCTTTTGTTTAAAGAAACCAAATTCTTTCTTTCTTTTTTTTAAAGTTTATTGAATTTGTTACAATATTGCTTCTGTTTTTTGTTTTGGTTTCTGAGCAGTGAGGCATGTGGGATCTTGGTACCCCCATCAGGGATTGAACCTGCAGCCCCTGCATTGGAAGGCCCAGTCTTAACCAGGGCACCACCGGGGAAGTCCCCCAAATTATTTCTTTTTTTGGCTGCACTGGGTCTTTGTTCCGTTGTATGAGCTTTCTCTAGTTGCAGTGAGTGGGGGCTTCTCTTCATTATTGCTGTGGTGTGCTGGCTCCTCATTGCGGTGGCTTCTCTTGTGGAACACAGGCTCTAGGTGCTCGGGCTTCAGTATTTGTGACTCGCTGGCTTAGTGTTGCACAGGCTTAGTTGCTTCTTGGCATGTGGAATCTTCCCAGACCAAGGATCAAACCTGTGTCCTCTGCCTTGGAGAAGATTCCTATCCAGTGCACCACCAGGGAAGTACAGGATAATTTCTTTTAATTGTTAATTTAAGAGTTTCCTTTCAACTTAGAGAAAATTTTGTTCAGTTTTAGTGCTGACAGAATTAGCTACATTAATTGATGAGTAAGAGCTGTGTGGATTCACATCTGAATTTTCTGTGTAAAAGTCAGTTGTGATTATGGCACCTTTTCTTCGAAACTGTCTACCAGTCACCTGGGATCTATATCCATTCTTGAACCTGCATGTTTAGTTCACACTGTGTTTCATTATTAACCCTATTTTTAGGCCATTTTAAAAATTAAGATAGTTTAGGTTAAGGCTGATGATATTATCTCTAATAGGCTGATAGATAGATCAAGATTTGGCTGAAGTGACAGAAATCTATACAATACAAAATGGTTTAGTTTTCTTTCACTCAACAAGAAGTCTTAAACAACAGTTCAAAGCTGAGTAGTAGTTAGGAGCTCTCTGGGTCAAGGTCTCTGCAGTTCTTTTGGCCTTTCCCCTTATGGTCACAGAGTAACTGATGCAGCTCCTGTCACCACATCTCTGTTTCAAGGAGGAAGAAAGAAGACACAGTAGCTTTCAACAACATCCCAGCAGACTTCTTCTTATGTCTTGTTGACCAGGATGATGTCATATGGCCAGTATGGAAAAGGAGCTAGGAAATGTTCAGGTTTAACTGGATCCATTACTGCCCTGAACAAAACCTGGATTCTGTTGTTAAAGAAGCAGAACATGGATATTGGTAGACAATAGGAAGGACTGCTGCATCATGTCATCTACTTCTTAAAATAGGCCCTGAATCTCCACTGGGGTTGGGGTTTTTTTTGTTTTTTTTTTTTAAGTTTTGTTTTCATGAATAGGATTTTTTTAAATGAGCACTTTAGTTTCATTTTTTTAAAAAATGTAATTTCTAAAGATACAAAGTGAGCACACATCAAACATTTATTTAACTCATCTGTGGGGTAACTAGCTGCATAGGAAAACTGGCTCAAGAAACAAGATATGATCAGAGGTACTGAAAAAAGAATGTTAGAATAAGACTGTTAGACTAGATACAAAACTCGTTCATATCATACAGGATAACGAAACTATGATTTTGGAGATTATCTCAGAAATCATCTGTGTCTTTACTGGACAAAAATCTGCAAGTTAATGTGTTCTTGCTTTTTTTCAATATAAAATAGTATGTCAAAAAAGCACATACTCCTAGAGCATACATACATGGGCAAACTTTTTCCATAAAGAGCCAGATAATAAATTTTCAGACGTTGCCATGAAAGGTGAGGAGACTCAGTAAAAGTGGACTAAGTTTCCCTTTTGATTTGACACAGTTAATAAATGTTCACAATTTAAGAAATGCCGAGTGCCCCAAAGAAAGGAATGGTTTTAGCATCCTTATGAGGTGAAAGAGAAATCTTTGTGATTGATTGCCTGGTGACCTTTGCAAAACATCAAAGATAGTTTAAGTTTAGAAGACTTTCAGAATGGTATACTACAAAGTAATAGAAAAGAACAAATTACTCAGACATTCAGTAACATGGACGAATCTCAGAAATATGCCAAGTGAGAACAGTCTTACACAAAACACTGCATACTAATTCTGTATGTGTGACGTACTAGGCAAGGTAAGACTTAATTGTGTAATTATGGTGGGGGGAAAATCAGACTAATCAGAGCAGAACAACTGGGAAAAGACATTAAATACAGGCTGGGTATTAGATGATATAAGGAATTACTGTTCATTTTGTTGGGTACAATAATGACATTGTGCTTATATTAAAAAGAAAACATGTAGTGTGTGTGTTTAAACTACGCTTGGCGTCTCTCACTTGGAAATTAGCCATGTATCCAAAGAATGTCCGTTAGGGAACCATTTACTGTTTAGTCAAACCAGGGTCTTAAAGTTAAGATATTGGAAATTATGCTTAAACTGACAAGTACTGAGCAACATATAACTTCTGATATATAAAAAAAGTTACACTTCAGTGTAGTTGAATGCGTACATTTTTCTTCTGTATAATCAGTCTTTTCATGAAAGGAAAACCTTAAAGTAAAAAAAAAATCTTAGGCATGCATTGTACTCTGCACTGGTAGAATCAGAGAAAGGACATCTGCTTTTAAGTTAGCATTGAAATGATCAAATCAGATAGATTTGTATAAGGATTTTTTTTTTTTTAGCCATGCCATATGACCTGGATTATCTTAGTTTTCTTCCAGGGACTGAACCCAGGCCACGGCAGTGAAAGTGCTGAGTCCTAATCACTGGACCACCAGGGTTTGTTTTTCCTAAACATGAATTTATATTCTAAAAACAGCTGCCTTTGGAGTTTCAGCTTCTGTGCATTTTAGGTTGTTTTTGTTGTTGAGAAGTTAACTCATTATAAGTTCAGATGTTTAGTTTCTTTATTTTCTGGGAGTAATATAAATTTATGTGAAAGCTTGTTGTTCTCTATAAACCAACTTGAACAGAAGTTCTTTACGAAACTTTATTATCTACTTTATTAATAACCCCTGGAGATAGGAATATATTTCACATTCATACCATGAAAAAATAAATGCTTTTTCTCATTTAGACACAGAAAACTTTTAGCTTTGGTTCCCCGATCTTAGCCACAGGTTGAAAAGTAATCCCAAACCACAAAACTGGTGCAGGTTTCATAAGGGCTATTCTGTCAGTAGGCCTGAAACATGTTCTTGCACAAACAGAAGAACAGAAAAAGCTAAAACCAGATATTCCTGTAGTCTCTCATGCCACAAAAAGTGGCTCCCTGTTACCTGCTGACAGGTTGCCATGTGATCAGATGGTAAAATCAGATTCCTACAGACTAGATTCATGTGTGAAACTGAGTAGGTGGAAATGCCAAGGGGATAGTCTGCAGCCTAACAGTATTAAAGGCTAGTGATGGACATTTGGAGTTACTGCCAGAGAAGTAAAAGTTATCTTTGGAACTTAAAAGAGCCTGTTAGAGTATAATTGAGGGAGAGGCCCAAGACAGAACCTTATGGAATATCTGCATTTGAGGTAGAGTAGAGAAAGGCAGCAGAGGATTTGGGGGGATAATCATAAAGATAGGCTTTAGTTGTCATTCAGGAAGGTGGTTTCAGTTTAAATGGGGACAGAATCCAAATTTCAAGGGGTTGACAGGGAATGGGGTTTGGGATACTTTTTCAAACAGCGTGAAGAGGAAAAAGACAGAGTGGCTGTATGCATGCGCAGTTGGGCTGAAGGAAATGTTTTTTTAGGATCAAGGAGACTCACGCCGGTTTGTAGACAGAGGGACATGGGTGGGTGGATGAAGGGAGTGATGAATCAAGTCTAAGAAAATGGCATGGCTTTGAAGGAGAAAAAAGGAGATGGGTTTATGAAAGGTAGAATGTTTGGATGAAAGCAGAGAGTCAGTCAAAGGAATTCATACATTCCCGGCTCATTTACTAAGAATAAGGAGAGTGACGGAAATGACATTGGAGACCCAAAGAGCTTACTTAGTGAAGAGTGAAGATTAAATTGCTCAGGAGAACTGAAAGTTTGGGAAGCTGTAGGATTTGAGAGACTTACAGTTGTAATGGGGGTGAAGTTTGGCTCCTAGCACTGTCCCCAGAAGTACACTCAGAGTGAGCATGCAGGGAAGTCCCTGCAGGGCAATTGAGGTGCTCCTCCTGGGAAGAACTTGTAGGCATTTCAAAAATAAAAAATTGAGAAGAAAGATGGAACAGAAAGCAAATGTTGGAAATGCTCTGGAAAAATGGTTAAAATGGTTAGTTTAATTCTCTAGCAATATTATTAATGTTGCTGGTCAGATAGAGACATGTTATCTTAACCTGTTACAGATTGGTCAGTCAGTTCAGTTGTTCAGTCGCAGTTGTTCAGTCGTGTCCGACTCTTTGCAACCCCATGGATTGTAGCACGCCAGGCTTCCCTGTCCATCACCAGTTCGCAGAGCTTGATTAAACTCATGTGCATCGAGTCAGTGATGCCATCCAACCATCTCATCCTCTGTCGTCCCCTTCTCTTGCCTTCAGTCTTTCCCAGCATCGGGGTCTTTTCCAGTGAGTCAGCTCTTCACATCAGGTGGCCAAAGTATTGGAGCCTCAGCTTCAGCATCAGTCCTTCTGCTGAATATTCAGGATTGATTTCCTTTAGGATTGAGTGGTTTGATCTTGCAGTCCGAGGGACTCTCAAGACTCTTCTCCAATACCGCAGTTCAAAAGCATCAGTTCTTCAGTGCTAAGCTTTCTTTATGGTCCAACTCTCACATCCATACATGACTACTGGAAAAACCAGAGCTTTGACTAGATGGACTGTGTGGTCTAGATTTGTCATAGCTTTTCTTCCAAGGAGCAAGTGTCTTTTAATTTTATGGCTACAGTCACCATCTGCAATGATTTTGGAGCCCAAGAAAATAAAGTCTCTCATTGTTTCCCCAATTATTTGCCATAAAGTGATAGGACTGGATGCCATGATCCTAGTTTTTTGAGTTGAGTTTTAAGGTGACTTTTTCATTCCTCTTTAACTTTCATCAAGAAGCTCTTCAGTTCCTCTTTGCTTTCTGCCATAAAGGTGGTGTCATCTGCATATCTGAGGTTATTGACATTTCTCCCGGCAATCTTGATTCCAGTTTGTGCTTCATCCAGCCTGGCATTTTGCATGATGTACTCTGCATGTAATTTGAATAAGCAGGGTGACAGTATACAGCCTTGACATACATCTTTCCCAGTTTTGAACCAGTCCATTGTTCCATGTCCAGTTCTGTTTGTTTCTGGACCTGCGTGCAGATTTCACAGGAGGTAGGTTAAGTAGTCTAGTATCCCTATCTCTTTAAGAGTTTTCCACAGTTTGTTGTCATGCACACAGTCAGAAGCTTTGGTGTAGTCAATAAAGCAGAAGTAGATGTTTTTCTGGAACTCTCTTGCTTTTTTGATGATCCAGCAGATCAATTTGATCTCTGTTCCTTCTGCCTTTTCTAAATCCAGCTTGAACATCTGGAAGTTCTCGGTTAACATACTGTTGAAGCCTCACTTGGAGAATTGTGAGCATTACTTTGCTAGCGTGTGAGATGAGTGTAGTTGTGTGGTAGTTTGAACATTCTTTGGCATTGACTTTCTTTGGGAATGGAATGAAAACTGAATTTTTCCAGTCCTGTGACCACTGCTGAGTTTTCCAAATTTGCTGGCATACTGAGTGCAGCACTTTAACAGCATCATCTTTTAGGACTTGAAATACCTCAGCTAGAAATCATCTAGCTTTGTTAGTAATGATGCTTCCTAAGGTTTACTTGACTTTGGACTCCAGGATTTCTGGCTCTAGATGAGTCCTCACACCATCTTGGTTATCTGGGTCATTAAGATTTTTTTGTGTACCAGTTCTTCTGTGTCTTCTTGCCACCCCTTCTTAATATCTTCTGCTTCTGTTAGGTCCATACCATTTCTGTCCTTTATTGTGCCCATCTTGCATGAAATGTTCCATTGATATCTGCTTTTCTTGAAGAGATCTCTAGTCTTTCCCATTCTATTTTCCTCTATTTCTTTGCATTGCTCACTCAGAAAGGCTTTCTTATCTCTCGTTGGTTGCTGTTTTTTTTGGAACTTTGCATTCAGATGGGTATAGCTTTCCTTTGCCTTTAGCTTCTCTTCTTCTGTCAGCTATTTGTAAGGCCTCCTCAGACAACCATTTTGCCTCTTTGCGTTTCTTTTTCCTGGGGTCTTGATCACTGCCTCCTGTACAGTGTCACGAACCTCTGTCCACAGTTCTTCAGGCACTCTATCAGATCTAATCCCTTGAATCTATTTGTCACTTCCACTGTATAATTATATGGGATTTGATTTAGGTCATACCTGAATGGTTTAGTGGTTTTCCCTGCTTTCTTCAGTTTAAGTCTGAATTTTGCAATAAGGAGTTTGTGATCTGAGCCACAGTTAGCTCCTGGTCTTGTGTTTGCTGACTCTATAGGGCTTCTCCATCTTCGACTGCAAAGAATATAATCAATCTGATTTTGATACTGACCATCTGGTGGTGTCCATGTGTAGAGTCATCTCTTGTGTTGTTGGAAGAAAGTGAAAGTCACTCAGTCGTGTCCAACTCTTTGTGACCCCATGGACTGTATAGCCCATGGTATTTTCCGGCCAGAATGCTGAGATAGATTGCCATTCCCTTCTTGAGTGGACCACATTTTGTCAGAACTCTCCATCATGACCCATTACAGATTTGTAGGTGTTTATATTAAATGTTTGTTTTCTACAAGGCATTATAATGCTTCTAATTTATATACATTCTGTAGGACTCATGTGTCAATGTCTAAAAATATTACTCTTCCTCCTTTCTTTTCTCTTAGAGATAACATACAGCACCGTTTATGCAAGAGCATCCTGAGTTACAAGAAATCTTTAGAATCCTTAAGTGTACAGCCAAAGTAGAGAACTACTGATTGGAACGATTTTAGAGCTCTGCCTGTAGTATATTGAAGCTTCCTTGCCTGCGTAGTTTCTCCTTCCCCACTGATGTGTGGCTGACTTGTGTATCTAATGTTATGTTGTGCCAGGGCGCAGTTGCGCCCCTGGCACCTGCCAGAGCGTGTCAGCTCTGCAGCCATGATAGATGACCCCACGTTGCTGTGCTTGTCAACCATCGTGTCTTCCGTCTTCCTTATTTTTGCACCTGTGCTGTCAGTTATTTGCTGTTCCGTGCTCTGCAGGTAGCACCCTCTGCTGCTCCTTTTACACTTTTATTCAGCTGCCTCAAACCATGTGTGATTTGGGAGACAAGCTGATAAAGTCCTTCAAGTGTGTGCCCATAATAAGAGATGGTAGCTGGTGAGCGGTGGTGCCAAGAACCCTTTCCCCAGGGCACACATACTCCGGAACAGCCACTTTGATCCTTTCTGTTTTTAGCTGTTGTGAGTAGCAGGGGTTGCCAGGAGCTTCTCCGATACATGAATAGTTACAATCAAGTTAAGAAGAACTGAACTTGTAGAAAGTAGAATAATAGAAATCCATTTTGCCATATGCAAGGGAAGTTACTGTTGTATATATTATATACTCTCCCCCTACACACACACTTTTCCTTAAAAGCCTGAGTAAAGTAAAACAGTATTAACATTACAGGATGGAAGAAGACAGTTTTTGACTAACATTGAAATGTTCAGATGCCAAATACAGTCAAATGGAAATGATGACTGCTTGGATCCACAGAATCTTTCTTATCAGTACAACTGATGGCCAAACATCTAGAATGTAATAATACTGTATGCCTGTATACATTATTTCTCACTCCTGAAGTATAAAAATCAATTGTTGCTACTTAGTAATTTCCCAAGAGTAAATTATTTATGAAAAAAAATTGAGTCTGAATCTCAAAGGATAATTACTCATTCCTCTTGGGAAGTACTCAGAGGAGTTTGGGGTAGGTGAAGCTATAACATTAGCTCCAAGCACAGCTCTTCCTCAAGCCTGTGCAGTTAGTCTTGAATTAATAGTTTTGGTTATCTGGGGATAATGTCAGACAGCTCTGCTTGTATTGGGTATGTCTCTGCCAGTCTTCCTAGCACTTACACAACAGGAGTTCTCGTGAGGCCCTCTGTAATCTTGTCATATAGCATCAGAGCATGTTACACATCCACTTTAAATTTTTTAAATAAAATTAGGAAGGAGGGAGGGTAATAAAATAATATTTGCACATGGGTAAAATCAGATATTACAGAAAGCTTTTATGGTAAAGAATAGCAGCCCCTTTGTTTCTTCCCCACCCCCAACTTCCTAAAGGCATCTGTTGTTTTTAGCTATTTGTTCTGATGTTTATGTAAATAGTTATGAATAATATACTGCTATTTCTTATCAATATTGGACATTATTCACTTTCTTTAAAAAAAAGGATGAGGCAAAAACCAGATCCATTTGCTCAGTTGCTATGGTCTGAATATTTGTGTCTCCTCAAAATTAATGAGTGTTGAAAGTCTAATGCCCACTGTGTTGGTATTAGGAGAGTGGGCTTTTGGCGGGTGATTGGGTCATGAGGACAGAACCCCCATGGATGAGATTAATACCCTTAGACAGTAGGCCTGAGAGAGCTCCACTGCCCTTCACCACATGAAGACACGAAGTCCACAGTCTGAAAGGGGGCCCTCACCTGGCCATGGTGGCACCCTGATTTTGGACTTCCAGCCTCCTCCAGAACTGAGAGAAATAGATTTCTGTTGTTCATAAACCACCCAATCTGTGGTATTTGATACAGCAGCTCAAACAGACTAAGACACTAACTTTTTTTTTTTTTCACTTAAAGCAAGCTTATATAATTATGATATATGAACACTATTCATTGCAAGGACAAGTTCTATATATATTACATTATGTTCTCTTTCTGATTTTGCCTTTTTTTCTAGGATTTTTATCTGTCCCTTTTTCATCTACTTAGAAAATTTGCTTTAAGCGCATCTCTAATAGTTTATAAGTATTCCTTTATGTCAACTGTTCTTTGAGTCTCTTTTCCCAGGAGAACACCCGTAGAGCCCTCTTCCCTCCTCCAGTCAGCGGGTTGCTCATCTTATCTGATGCACGGCTGTAATATGTGGACTTCTATTCTACTCTTGGATGGAATTTATTAATTACCTCATCTCCCATATTTTTGGTGGCCTTCATCTTAAAATAGTTTCTCAAGAAAAGAATCTGTGGGAGTAATTTTTTCAGCCTGTAGCATGCTAGAAATGTTTTTATTCTGCTTTCTATTTGGCATGTAATGTGGACATTATAGACTGAAAATCATTTTTCCTTAGAATTTTGAATGCATTGTTAACCTTTTCCCCCTAATTTTCCAGAATTGCTATTGAGAATTTGACATTCTGATGGTCATTCTCTTATGTGTGTCCTGTTCCCACCCTGCACCCAGGATTTTTCTCTAGTGAATCTTTAAAAACTCATCATGTTTGGATATTCTGTGGACCCTTTCAAAGTGGGATTTGGGTGCATTGGCTTCCAAACAAGACTTAATGTAATTTTTTGACTGATTACGCCTGGGGTCTTCTATATTTTAGTTCATGGAAATGATTTGTGTTATTTCTTTATTAAGCATCACCCTGTCTTTTTGAAATGCCAATTATTTAGATTTAGGATAGCCTCGATAGACCTTTAAAGTTTCTTTTCTGTCATTTTTTTCTGATACTTTTGGAGGGTTCTCTTCCACTTTGCCTTTCAGTTCTTCTATTGACTGTGTTAATACCCTTTTTAAAAATTTTCCTATTTAATTGGGCTGCACCGGCCCTTCTTTGTGACACCCAAGCTCTAGAGAGTGCAGGCTCAGTAGTTGTAGCATGTGGGCTCTCCAGCTGTGGCACAGGTTTAGTTGCCCCTCAGCATGTGGGGTCTTGGTTCCCCAACCAGGGATCAAACCATGTCCCCTGCTTTAGAAGGTGGAGTCTTAACCACTAGACCACCAGGAAAGTCCCTGGCCATCATATTCTTAATTTGCTAATGCTCTTATTCTGATTACTTTTCTAAAAAAAAAAAAAAAAACTTCATTCCTGTTTTATGAATTCATTATCATCTTACATCTGTTTGAAAGCACTAATTAAAAATTTGTTGAAGTTTTCTTTTCTACCCTGAATTACCTACTTTCCCTCTATTTTGTGTTCTATTTTATTGGTTTCTGTTTTCATATTTGCCAAACTTTCTTCTGACAGGTTTTTTTTTTAATATTTCGTATTCAATCTGAAAAGCCAATTGGAAGCTTTATGTCTGTGCAGGATCTGTTGATAGGTGGCCTTTATTTTAGATCAAATAGAGAATCAGCCCTTATTTAAGAGGGTATTTGTTTTAGAAGTCTGTTATCTGGAGAAGAAACTTCTCTCCAGGTTGATTGACTGTTGCTGAGTGGATGTAACGAACTTTTTCTTATCCAGTACCTGCATAGTTAGTTTAGTTTAGTCGCTAAGTCGTGTCCAGCTCTTGCGACACCATGGACTGTAGCCCACCAGGCTCCTCTGTCCATGGGATTTTCCAGGCGAGAATACTGGAGTGGATTGCCATTTCCTTCTCCAGGACCTTCCTGACCCAGGAATTGAATCTGGGTGTCCTGCACTGCAGGCAGATTCTTTACCAACTGAGCTGCGAGGGAAGCTGCATAGAAGTCTCCGCATATTTGACTCCTGTGAATTCAACCTTACTTATGCGAAATAGGCAGCACCATTTACATATTAGCAGGCAGCAGGGAGCAACTCCAGTTCTGAGTAAGACTCCACCCTGCCACTCATACTGATAACAGTGATAAAACTTGGACAAAAAGCACTGAGCAGCTACTTGAGAACTCTGAAAAGTAAACAGCAGGTAGAGTGGGAAAGAAGACCATGGTTCACAGTACAGCCAAACCAGTGGTGAGTTTATGTTTTACCCCTCTGTTATCCCTCAGCCTGGACTCAGTACAGCCTAACCTGGAAGCGGAAATGGGCACTAGGGCACAAAAAGAGCACCAGGAGAAGTCCGCCAGTTTTAACTCAAGGGACAGAGAATGGAGTATCTGTGATAGAATGTGAAGGTCTCTTTTTGTCTTTCTTCACTCCATTGGACACCAGGTTCTGAACACCCACGATGGTGGCAGTAGCCTGCAGAAGCCAAAATTCTGAGGGAGGAGAACCTTCCCCTCTGATTGGTGGGGCTTTCATCCTGAGAGGATAGGGTCAGTCTTGTTGCTTTCTCTCCCTCTCTGTCCTTTGGCTGGACCCAGGCACAGTTACAGAAGTGCAACAAAATGGGATAACCAAAGCCCTGGCTTTCTGACTGGAAGATTGATTGAAAAGAGGAGCCCAGGGAACCAGAAAGCACTAGAAAGATGGCAGAGAGGGAGGAGCTCAGAAAAAGGACCAGCTAATAGTTGTTTATGATCTCCCAGGCTCATCCCCAAGCTGCACACATGCATGGATCTACTCCTTGTCAGCACAGCAAAGACTTCTGAGTACTGAACTAATAGGAAAACCACCAGCCAGGTCCCAGATTGGCCACTGGGTACCACACCTGTGAGACAGACACACATAGCACTGCAAAGGCTTTAAAAAATGAACTGATATTGGAACCACAGCTCACAGAAGACTGGGTACCTCTTGCAGCCTGAATCTAACTAGATTGAATACCTGCTAGAACAGCAGTGCTGACTTTCATCACAGACTTATTTAAATGAGCTAGAACTCAGTATTGAAAATGGATACAATACAAAATTACTTGGTATATGAAGAACCACGAAAATGTTGGCTCTCATGAGAAAAGCAGAGAAGGCAGTCAGTGGCAACCCACTTCAGTGCTCTTGCCTGGAAAATCCCATGGACGGAGGAGCCTGGAAGGCTGCAGTCCATGGAGTCTCAAAAAGTCAGAGACGACTGACCAACTTGACTTTCACTTTTCACTTTCATGCATTGGAGAAGGAAATGGCAACCCACTCCAGTGTTCTTGCCTGGAGAATCCCAGGGACAAGGGAGCCTGGTGGGCTGCCATCTGTGGGGTCACACAGAGTTGGACATGACTGAAGCGACTTAGCAGCAGCAGCAGCAGCAGCATGAGAAAAGACAGGACATCAGTGCCAAGACAACACAGGTGTTGAAATTATCTAACAAAGAATTTAAAACATGTATTATAAAACTGCTTCAACAGGCTAATCACAAGTACTCTTAAAGCTATTAGAAAAATAGTTTCAGCAAAGAAGTAGAAGACATAAAGAAGAATCAAATGAAAAGGTTAGATAGAACTGAAAGCTACAATAACCTAAATAGCACCTCCCTGGATGAACTTAGATTTTTAAGTGGAGATGATAGAGGAGTTCAGTGAACTTTGTAATCTGAACAAGATAAGTAGAGGACAAAGTGTGGTTCTAAAAAAAATATTTGGAGAAATAATAGCTGAACACTTCCCAAATTTGGCAGAAGATGTAAACATAATGATTCAAGAAGTTGTGAATACAAGCATAATAAACTCAAAGAATTCCACACCCAGACATGTCATAACCACACTGCTGAAAACTGAAGACATACTAAAAATCATAAAAGCATCAAGACAAAAAAGTTCAGGGAACAAACTATAGTGAGTAAATGATCAGAAACCGTGGAGGCCAGAGAAGTAGCACATTATTATTTAAGTGGTGAAAGAAAAGGACCAAGAATTCTCTGTTCAGTGAAATTATTCTTTGAGAATGAAAGTAAAGTGAAGCATGATAAAGTATTCTTGGCTGAGGAAAAAACTAAAGAGAAATCATTGCCAGTAGCCTGCTGCAAAAGAATTGCTAAAGGAAGCTTTTCAGACAGAAATGATAACACTGTATCTGGTAAATATAATAGATTACTGTCTCCTCTTGAGTTCTTTGAGTTAGTGGTTGAAAGTGAAGTTTATGACATTGTCTGATAGGATTTCAACTTTATACTTAGGTAATTTATGAGATAGCTATAACTTATAAGAGAACAAGGAGGGTAGACCAAGGGTAAAGGAACTCATGTGATGAGTTCCCACGGGAGTTTAAGTTACGGAGGTGGCAGAGTGATGGCATGGAGAGGTCACTGCCATTAAAAGAAGATTTTGATCACTTACATTTCCAAGAAGAGAGAGCATGCCCCCCGCCCCCCGCCCCCGCAGGCGTTTTTGTTTGCTGCTGTTGTTCAGTCGCTACCGTGTCTGAGTGTCTGACTCTTTGCGACTCCGTGCAACTCCAGCATGCCAGGCTTCCCTGTTCTTCACTATCTCCTGAACTTTGCTCAAACTCATGTCCATTGAGTTGGTGATGCCATTAAACCATCTCATCCTCTGTCGTCACCTTCTCTTCCCTTCAGTCTTTCCCAGCATCACGGTTTTTTTCCCCTATTGAGTCAGCTCTTCACATCAGGTGGCCAAAGTATTGGAGCTTCAGCATCAGTCCTTCCAATGAATATTTGGGATNTAGAAAAATAGTTTCAGCAAAGAAGTAGAAGACATAAAGAAGAATCAAATGAAAAGGTTAGATAGAACTGAAAGCTACAATAACCTAAATAGCACCTCCCTGGATGAACTTAGATTTTTAAGTGGAGATGATAGAGGAGTTCAGTGAACTTTGTAATCTGAACAAGATAAGTAGAGGACAAAGTGTGGTTCTAAAAAAAATATTTGGAGAAATAATAGCTGAACACTTCCCAAATTTGGCAGAAGATGTAAACATAATGATTCAAGAAGTTGTGAATACAAGCATAATAAACTCAAAGAATTCCACACCCAGACATGTCATAACCACACTGCTGAAAACTGAAGACATACTAAAAATCATAAAAGCATCAAGACAAAAAAGTTCAGGGAACAAACTATAGTGAGTAAATGATCAGAAACCGTGGAGGCCAGAGAAGTAGCACATTATTATTTAAGTGGTGAAAGAAAAGGACCAAGAATTCTCTGTTCAGTGAAATTATTCTTTGAGAATGAAAGTAAAGTGAAGCATGATAAAGTATTCTTGGCTGAGGAAAAAACTAAAGAGAAATCATTGCCAGTAGCCTGCTGCAAAAGAATTGCTAAAGGAAGCTTTTCAGACAGAAATGATAACACTGTATCTGGTAAATATAATAGATTACTGTCTCCTCTTGAGTTCTTTGAGTTAGTGGTTGAAAGTGAAGTTTATGACATTGTCTGATAGGATTTCAACTTTATACTTAGGTAATTTATGAGATAGCTATAACTTATAAGAGAACAAGGAGGGTAGACCAAGGGTAAAGGAACTCATGTGATGAGTTCCCACGGGAGTTTAAGTTACGGAGGTGGCAGAGTGATGGCATGGAGAAGTCACTGCCATTAAAAGAAGATTTTGATCACTTACATTTCCAAGAAGAGAGAGCATGCCCCCCGCCCCCCGCCCCCGCAGGCGTTTTTGTTTGCTGCTGTTGTTCAGTCGCTACCGTGTCTGAGTGTCTGACTCTTTGCGACTCCGTGCAACTCCAGCATGCCAGGCTTCCCTGTTCTTCACTATCTCCTGAACTTTGCTCAAACTCATGTCCATTGAGTTGGTGATGCCATTAAACCATCTCATCCTCTGTCGTCACCTTCTCTTCCCTTCAGTCTTTCCCAGCATCACGGTTTTTTTCCCCTATTGAGTCAGCTCTTCACATCAGGTGGCCAAAGTATTGGAGCTTCAGCATCAGTCCTTCCAATGAATATTTGGGATTGATTTCCTTTAGGATTGACTGGTTTGATCTCCTTGAAGTCCAAGGGACTCTCAAGAGTCTTCTCCAGCACCACAGTTCAAGAGCATCAGTTTGTTGGCACTCGGCTTTTATGGTCCAACTCTCATATCCATACATGGCTAGTGGAAAAACCGAAGCTTTGGCTATATGGACCTTAGTCAACAAAGTGATGTCTCTGCTTTTTAATACAGTGTCTAGGTTTGTCATAGCTTTTCTTCGAAGGAGCAAGTTTCTTTTAATTTCATTACTGCAGTCACCATTCTCAGTGATTTTGGAGCCCAGGAAAATAAAATCCATCACTGTTTCTACTTTTTCTCCATCTATTTGCCATGAAATGATGGGACCGTATGCCATGCTCTTTGTGGTTTGTTTTTTTTTTGAATGTTGAGTTTTAAGCCAGCTTTTTCCACCCTCATAAGAGGCTCTTTAGTTCCTCTTCACTTTCTGCCATTAGAGTGGTATCATTTATATCTGAGGTTGTTGATATTTCTCCTGGCAATCTTGATTCCAGCTTGTGAGCAGTCCAGCCCAGCATTTCACATGATGTACTCTGTGTATAGGTTAAATAAGCAGGGTGACAGTATACAGGAGACAGAATCCCAGGTGCCACAGCGGTAAAAAACCTGCCTGCTAATGGAGGAGATGCAGGTTTGATCCCTGGGTCAAAAAGATCCTCTGGAGAAGAAAATGGCAACCCACTTCTGTGTTCTTGCCTGGGAAGTCCCATGGACAGCGGAACCTGGCAGTCTGCAGCTCATGGAGTCGCAGAGTCAGGCACAACTGCGCAGCTGAGCGCACATGCAGAAGCAGGAGTAAGGGAAAGACACAGCAGGGCGGGCCACAGCAGTTCAGGATTGACTAGTCTGGATAACTCCTGTTGGCTTTGGGGCATAGGGGTTGTCCTTAGTTATTTGGTACCTGGCCTTGGATTGTTACAAGGCTTGGTATGTGAATTAGATAAGGAAAATGGGCCTGTGTATGTGAAAGGGAAGCTCTAAGCAGGCTGCCCACAACTCCAAGGAATCAACTAACCCTGTCTGGAGGTGGGGGAATTTCTCCCTGTGTCTGAAAGGCCTCCCAAGATGTCAAAAGATACAGGAAATAAAAAACAAAATAGTATGGGTGGTAAGGGTTATACGTTCTTCTTGAAATGGTAGAATGTTGATTTTAAGTGGACTGTGAAAATTAAATGTATATTGTAGTTGACTATTATAAAAACTACATTAAGAGATACAGTAAAAAGAATGCAATAAATTAAATTATAGTACTAAAAAATGTTTGTATAAGGCACAAGAAGTCCAGAGAGGGGAAAAGGAATTAAAAATAGAGAACAAGCTGAAAACAAACTAATGGTAGGCTTAAATCCAAACGTACCAATAATTTCATTAAAATTCAATAGTCTAAACACACCAATTTAAAAAGAGATTGTCAGGGTGGATTTTAAAACAACCAAATTATGTGGTGTCTTGAAGAAACTTGTTTCATTAATATAGGTGAGTTAAAATTAAAAGGAAGGGAAAATATACTGTGTAAACGTTAATCAAAAGAAAGCTGGAGTGGCAGTACGCAGATAAAATATTCAGGCAAAATACCCTTCAGAGTGAAGAGTCAGTTCACTGAGAATACATGGCAGTGCTAAACATGTATATTCCTAATAATATAACTGTAAAATAAAGATGAAAAACTGGCAGAACTGAAAGGAGAAATGGACATATTCACAGTTACAGTTGGAGGCTTCAACATGTTTCTGTTAACAAATGATAAAACCATTAGACAGAAAATCAGCAAGAATATAGGAGAACTCAACACCGTTAACCAAAGGTTCTAGTCAGTGTTTATAGAACATTCTGCCCAGCAACAGCACAGTACACGTTCTTTTCAAGGCCTACAGAATGTATATCAAGATAGACCGAACCTGGCATAAAACAGCTAACAAATTTGAAAGAACCAAATCATATGGAATGTGTTCTCTGATCACAAAGGAATCAAACTAGAATAACAGAAAGATAATAAAATATCCAGATACTTAGAAACTCAATAACAGACCTGTAAATATTGGATAATTTGAAGAGAAATTTTAAAATACATTGAACTGAAGAGAAAATGAAAATAATATATATCAAAATTTGTGAGATGTAGCTAAAGTGAAAGTTGGTCAGTCGTGTCCCATGCTTTGCGACCCCATGGATAGCCTGCCAGGTTCCTCTGTCCATGGAATTCTCCAGCCCAGATTACTGGAGTGGGTAGCCATTCCCTTCTCCAGAGGATCTTCCCAACCCAGGGGTCGAACCCAGGTCTCCTGCATTGCAGGGAGATTCTGTACCTTCTGAGCCACCAGGGAAGCCCAAAGAGAAAGTCTGTTTCCACCCAGTTTGAAACTGGGGACCTTTCATGTGAGGCAAACTTGATAACCACTGCACTATGGAAACAAGGTCTGTGTAGCTGAAGCAGTGATGAAAGAAATAAAACACATAATTAGCAAAGAAGAAAAGTCTCAAATCAGTAGTCTTAATTTTTACCTGTAGGAACTCGAAAAAGATGAGTAGAATAAACCCAAAGTAAGCAAATGGAATGAAATAAAGTGGAGGTCAATGAAGTTGAAAATAATAAATAAACTTGATTAAATAACAAGTTTGTCTTGGGGAAGAATTCAGTGAAACTGACAGACTTCAGTAATACCAAAGAAGACATAAATTACTAATACCAGAATATCAACTACAGTCCCTGCAAACATCAGAGATAAGGAAGTCCTATAACTTTACACACACAAATTGGACAACTTAGATGAAATCAGCCAATTTCTAAAAAAGTATAAACTACTATAACTTCCCTGGTGGCTCAGAGGTTAAAGTGTCTGCCTGCAATGCGGGAGACCTGGGTTCGATCCCTGGGTCAGGAAGATCCCCTGGAGAAGGAAATGGCAACCCACTCCAGTACTCTTGCCTGGATAATCCCATGGACGGAGGAGCCTGGAGGGCTACAGTCCACGAGGTTGCAAGAAGTCGGACACGACTGAGCGACTTCACTTTCACCATAACTTCAGTTCAGTCGCTCAGTCGTGTCCGACTCTTTGCGACCCCATGAATTGCAGCACACCAGGCCTCTCCCTATCTATCACCAACTCCCGGAGTTCACTCAGACTCACGTCCATCGAGTCAGTGATGCCATCCAGCCATCTCATCCTCTGTTGTCCTCGTCTCTTCCTGCCCACAATCCCTCTCAGCATCAGAGTCTTTTCCAGTGAGTCAACTCTTCACATGAGGTGGTCAAAGTACTGGAGTTTCAGCTTTAGCATCATTCCTTCCAAAGAAATCTCAGGGCTGGTCTCCTTCAGAATGGACTGGTTGGATCTCCTTGCAGTCCAAGGGACTCTCAAGAGTCTTCTCTAACACCACAGTTTAAAAGCATCAATTCTTCAGCACTCAGCTTTCTTCACAGTCCAACTCTCACATCCATACATGACCATAACTTACCCAATATGAAGGAGATCATTTGAATAGACTTACAGTTATTAGGGAAATTGAATTAATAATATAAAAATTCTCATAAAAGAAATTACTGAGCCCAAGTTGTAGCAGAGAAATCTGCAAAGTGTTTTTAAGAGTTAATATCAACTCTGTGCAATTTCATGCAGAAAATACAAGAGGAATGAAGACTCCTATATTCATTTGCAGTCTGTGTTTGCTCAATGCCCAAACCAAAGATGGTACAAAATAATAGCAAGTAGAATCCATCAATCTACAAAAGAATTATACATCAATTACCCAGTGGTGATTATCCCACAATGCAAGGCTGGTTCAGTATTGAAAAGTCAGTCAATGCAATCTCTCATGCTAACAGGCTGAAAAAGTAAATCAGGACATGACTACATTGGTGCATTTAGTAAAGCATTTAACATGTTTCAACACTTGAGTTTCATGTTCATACTCATAGCCAAGTAGGAATATAGGATACTGTTATATCTACTACCGTGGGCAAGAATCCCTTAGGAGAAATGGAGTAGCCTACATAGTCAACAAGAGAGTCCAAAATGCAGTACTTGGGTGCAAATCTCAAAAGAGACAGAATAATCTTGGTTCATTTCCAAGGCAAACCATTCAGCACAGTAATGAAGTGTATTCCCCAACCACTAAGGCCGAGGAAGCTGAAGTTGACTAGTTCTATAAATACCTACAAGACCTCCTAGAACTGACACTAAAAAAAGATGTCCTTTTCATATCATAGGGAATTGGAATGCAGAGATAGGAAGTCAAGAGATACCAGGCCTTGGAGTACAAAATGTAGCAGGGCAAAAGCTAACAGAGTTTTGTCAAGAGAACACATTGATTGTAGCAAAAACCCTTTCCCAGCAACACAGGAGACCCTTTAAAGATGACTTTACCATCACCAAATAATCAGTATTGAAATCAGATTGATTATGTTCTTTGTAGCCGAAGATGAAAAAGTTCTATATGGTCAGCTAAAATAAGAAATGGAGCTGGCTGTGGCTCAGCTCATCAGCTCCTTACTGCACAATTCAGGATTAAATTGAAGGNCTCAGACTCACGTCCATCGAGTCAGTGATGCCATCCAGCCATCTCATCCTCTGTTGTCCTCGTCTCTTCCTGCCCACAATCCCTCTCAGCATCAGAGTCTTTTCCAGTGAGTCAACTCTTCACATGAGGTGGTCAAAGTACTGGAGTTTCAGCTTTAGCATCATTCCTTCCAAAGAAATCTCAGGGCTGGTCTCCTTCAGAATGGACTGGTTGGATCTCCTTGCAGTCCAAGGGACTCTCAAGAGTCTTCTCTAACACCACAGTTTAAAAGCATCAATTCTTCAGCACTCAGCTTTCTTCACAGTCCAACTCTCACATCCATACATGACCATAACTTACCCAATATGAAAGAGATCATTTGAATAGACTTACAGTTATTAGGGAAATTGAATTAATAATATAAAAATTCTCATAAAAGAAATTACTGAGCCCAAGTTGTAGCAGAGAAATCTGCAAAGTGTTTTTAAGAGTTAATATCAACTCTGTGCAATTTCATGCAGAAAATACAAGAGGAATGAAGACTCCTATATTCATTTGCAGTCTGTGTTTGCTCAATGCCCAAACCAAAGATGGTACAAAATAATAGCAAGTAGAATCCATCAATCTACAAAAGAATTATACATCAATTACCCAGTGGTGATTATCCCACAATGCAAGGCTGGTTCAGTATTGAAAAGTCAGTCAATGCAATCTCTCATGCTAACAGGCTGAAAAAGTAAATCAGGACATGACTACATTGGTGCATTTAGTAAAGCATTTAACATGTTTCAACACTTGAGTTTCATGTTCATACTCATAGCCAAGTAGGAATATAGGATACTGTTATATCTACTACCGTGGGCAAGAATCCCTTAGGAGAAATGGAGTAGCCTACATAGTCAACAAGAGAGTCCAAAATGCAGTACTTGGGTGCAAATCTCAAAAGAGACAGAATAATCTTGGTTCATTTCCAAGGCAAATCATTCAGCACAGTAATGAAGTGTATTCCCCAACCACTAAGGCCGAGGAAGCTGAAGTTGACTAGTTCTATAAATACCTACAAGACCTCCTAGAACTGACACTAAAAAAAGATGTCCTTTTCATATCATAGGGAATTGGAATGCAGAGATAGGAAGTCAAGAGATACCAGGCCTTGGAGTACAAAATGTAGCAGGGCAAAAGCTAACAGAGTTTTGTCAAGAGAACACATTGATTGTAGCAAAAACCCTTTCCCAGCAACACAGGAGACCCTTTAAAGATGACTTTACCATCACCAAATAATCAGTATTGAAATCAGATTGATTATGTTCTTTGTAGCCGAAGATGAAAAAGTTCTATATGGTCAGCTAAAATAAGAAATGGAGCTGGCTGTGGCTCAGCTCATCAGCTCCTTACTGCACAATTCAGGATTAAATTGAAGGAAGTGGGGAAAGCTATTAGGCCATTCAGCCTAAAACAAATCCTTTATGATTATACAGTAGTTGTTCTTCAGTTGCTAACTGGTGTCTTGACTTTTTGCAACCCTGTGAACTGCAGCACACCAGGCTTCCCTGTCCTTCACTGTCTCCCTGAGTTTGCTCAAACTCATACCCATTGAGTTGGTGATGCCATCCAACCATTTCATCTTTTGTCACTCCCTTCTCCTCTTGCACTCAGGCTTTCCCAGATTCAGGGTCTTTTCCAGTGAGTCATCTCTTCGCATCAGGTGTCCAAAGTATTGGAGCTTCAGCATCAGTCTTTCCTGTGAATATTCAGGGTTGATTTTCTTTGGGATTGACTGGTTTGGTCTCCTTGCTGTCCAAGGGACTGTCAAGAGTATTCTCCAGCACCACAATTCAAAAGCATCAGTTCTTTGGCACTCAACCTTCATTACAGTCCAGCTTTCAAATCTGTACATGACTACTGGAAAAACCATAGCTTTGACTAGATAGATCTTTGTTGGCAGAGGGATGTCTCTGCTTTTTAATACACTATCTAAGTTTGTCAAGAGAAGTTGCTCAGTCGTGTGCCACTGTTCGCAATCCTGTGGACTGCAGTTTACCAGGCTCCTCCGTCCATGGAATTTTCCAGGCAAGAGTAGTGGAGTGGCTTGCCATTTTCTTCTCCAGTGGAACTTCTCGACCTGGAGATTGAACCCGGGTTTCCCACATGGCAGGCAGATGCTTTACCCACTGAGCCACCAGGGGAGCCACCAGGTCTGTCATAGCTTTTCTTCCAAGGAACAAGCATCATTTAATTTTGTGGCCACAGTCACTGCCCGCAATGATTTTGGAGCCCAGGAAAATGAAAGCTGTCACTGTTTTCTCTTTTCCCCAGTCTGTATGCCATGAAGTGATGGGACTAGATGACATGACCTGGTGCTTTGAATGTTGAGTTTTAAGCCAGCTTTTGCACACTCATCTTTTACCTTCATCAAGAGGCTCTTTAGTTCCTCCTCACTTTCTGCCATTAATGTGGTGTCATCTCTATATCTGAGGTTGTTGATCTTTCTCCCAGCAATCTTAATACCAGTTTGTGCTTCATTCAGTACTGCATTTTGCATGATGTATCTACATAGAAGTTAAGTAAGCAGGGTGACAGTATACAGTCTTGATGTACTCTTGATTTTGAATGAATTCATTGTTCCATGTCCAGTTCTAACTGTTGCTTTTTGACCTGCATACAGGTTTCTCAGGAGGCAGGTAAGGTGGTTTGGTATTCCCATCTCTTTCAGAATTTTCCACAGTTTGTTGTAATCCACAGAGTCAAAGACTCTGTAGCATAGTCAGTGAAGCGAAAGTGGATTTAGTTTTGAATTTCCTTGCTTTTTCTATGATCCAGTGGATATTGGGAGTTTGATCTGTTTACCCTGCCTTTTCTAAATCCAACTTATACATCTGGAAGTTCTTGGCTCATGTATTGTTGAAGCCTAGCTTGAAGGATTTTGAGCATTAACTTTCTAGCATGTAAAATGAGCACAGTTGTGTGGTAGTTTGAACATTCTTTGGCATTGCCCTTCTTTGGGATTTGAATGAAAGCTGACCTTTTCCAGTCCTGTGGCCACTTCAGAGTTTTCCAAATTTTTTGATATATTGAGTGCAGCACATTAACAGCATCATCTATTAGGATTAGAAATAGCTCAGCTGGAATTCCATCATCTCCATGAGCTTTGTTCGTATTGAGGCTTCGTAAGGCCCACTTGACTTCACATTCCAGGATGTCTGGCTCTAGGTGAGTGATCACACCATTGTGGTTATCTGGTTCTTTAAGACCTTTTTTGTACAGTTTCTTCTGTGTATTCTTTCTGCCTTTTCTTAATGTCTTTTGCATCTCTCAGGTCATTGCCATATTTCTGTCCTTTATTGTGCTGATCTTTGCATGAACTGTTTCCTGGGTATCTCCAGTTTTCTTGAAGAGATCACTAGTCTTTCCCATTCTGTTGTTTCCCTCTATTGCTTTGCTTTGTTCATGAAAGTCTTTTCTATCTCTTTTTGCTATTCTCTGGAACTCTGCATTCAATTGGGTGTATCTTTCCCTTTCTCCTTTGCCTTTCACTTTTCTTCTTTTCTCAACTATTTCTAAGGCCTCCTTAGAAAACCACTTGACCTTGCATTTCTTTTCCCTGGGGATGCTTTTAGTCACCACCTCCTGTACAGTGGTACAAACCTCCATCCATAATTCTTCAGCACTCTGTCTACCAGATCTAGTCCCTTGAATCGATTTGTTACCTCCACCGAATAATCATAAGGGATTTGATTTAGGCCATAACTGAATGGCCTAGTGGTTTTCCCTGCTTCTTCAATTTGAGCCTAAATTTTGCAATAGGGAGCTGATAATCTCAGCCACAGTCAACTCCAGGTCTTGTTTTTGCTGAGTGTATAGAGCTTCTCCATCTTTGGCTGCAAAGAATATAATCAGTCTGATTTTGGTATTGATCATCTGGTGATGTACATGTGTAGAGTCATCTCTTATGTTATTGGAAGAGGGTGTTTGCTATCACCATTGTGTTCTGTTGGCAAAACTGTTAGCCTTTGCCCTGCTTCATTTTGTAACTCCAAGGCCAAATTTGCCTGTTATTCCAGGTATCTCTTGACTTCCTACTTTTGTATTCCAGTCCTCCATGATGAAAAGGACATCTTTTTGGGGTGTTAGTTCTAAAAGGTCTTGTAGGTCTTCATAAAACTGTTCAAAATCAGCTTCTTCAGCATTACTGGTTAGGTCATAGACTTGGGTTACTGTGATA
>SJYW01005666.1:48611-83759 GCA_006410735.1 Raphicerus campestris
TAGAGTCATCTCTTATGTTATTGGAAGAGGGTGTTTGCTATCACAATTGTGTTCTGTTGGCAAAACTGTTAGCCTTTGCCCTGCTTCATTTTGTAACTCCAAGGCCAAATTTGCCTGTTATTCCAGGTATCTCTTGACTTCCTACTTTTGTATTCCAGTCCTCCATGATGAAAAGGACATCTTTGGGGGGGGGGGGGCGGGTGTTAGATCTAGGAGGTCTTATAGGTCTCAGAATTGTTCAACTTCAGCTTCTTTGGCATTACTGGTTGGAGGATAGACTTGGATTACTCTGATGTTGAATGGTTTGCATTGGAAATGAACTGAGATCATTATATTGTTTTTGAGATTGCATCCAGGAACTCCATTTTGGACTCTTTTTGTTGACTATAAGGGCTAGTCCATTTCTTCTAAGCGATTCTTGCACACAGTAGTAGATATGATAGTTATCTGAATTAAATTTGCTCATTCCCATCCATTTTAGTTCACTGATTCATAAAATGTTGATGTTCACTCTTGCCATATTCTGTTTGACCACTTCCAATTTACCTTGATTCATGGACCTAACATTCCAGGTTCCTATGCGGTATTGTTCTTTACAACATCAAACTTTTACTTTCACCACCAAACACATCCACAACTGGGCATAGTCATCGCTTTGGCTCAGCCTCTTAATTGTTTTTGGAGCTGTTTCCTCGCTCTTCCCCAGCAGCTTCGTCCAGTAGCATATTGGACACCTACCAACCTGGGGAGTTCATCTTTCGGTGTCATATCTTTTTGCCTTTTCATACTCTTCATAGGGTTTTAAGGCAAGAATGCTGAAGTGGTTGCCATTCCCTTCTCCAGTCGACCACGTTTTATCAGGCCCTGACTAGCAAGGACGTGCCTTTTGGCTACTCCACATAGCTAGATGGCATGCCTGGCACATTGGTTGTCCCACTGCCTTACTGAGTGTGTAAACCTTCACTGGCTGATCAGTGTTAGTCAGCGTACCACCTAGTGGCCACGGCAGAGGCCCTGCTGGAGTCACTGGGAAGGGATCTGGAGAAGGCTGGAGCCGATGTTGGAGGATGCCAAGGAACAGAGGGCTCCCTGGCCCCACAGTTGCTGCTGGCCGCCTTGGGCCAGTCTGCTCCCCAGGAGCAGAGGGCACCTCACCTCTTCACTGCCACCTGCTGCCTTAGGACCAACCTGCTGCCCAGAGCAGATGGCACACCAGATTATACAGTGGAGGTGATGAATAGATTCAAGGGATTAGGTCTAGTAAACAGAGTGCCTGAGAACTATGGACAGAGGTTCGTAGCATTATACAGGAGGTGATGACTAAAACTGTCCCCAAGAAAAAGAAAAGGTGGCAAGAATACACAGAAAAACTATACAAGAAAGGTCTTAATGACTGGGATAACCACGATGGTGTGGTCAGTCAGATAGAGCCAGACCTTCTGGAGTGTGAAGTCAAGAGGGCCTTAGGAAGCATAATTATAAACAAAGCTAGTGGAGATAATGGAATTCCAGATGAGCTATTTCTAGTCCGAAAAGATGATTCTGTTAAATTGCTGCACTCAACATGCCAGCAAATTTGGAAAACTCAGCCGTGGCCACAGGACTGGAAAAGGTCAGTTTTCATTCCAATCCCAAAGAAGGGCAATGCCAAAGAATGTTCTAACTGTTGTAGAGTTGCGCTCACTTGACATGCTAATAAGGTTATGCTCAAAATCCTTCAAGCTAGGCTTCAACAGTACATGAACCGAGAACTTCCAAATGTACAAGCTGGATTTAGAAAAGGCAGAGGAATCAGAGATCAAATTGCCAACATTTGCTGGATCATAGAGAAAGCAAGGGAATTGCAGAGAAACATCTACTTCTGCTTCATTGACTCCACTAAAGTTTTTGACTCTGTGGATCACAACAAACTGGAAAATTCTGAAAGAGATGGAATACTGGATCACCTTACCTGCCTCCTTAGAAACTTGCTGCAGGTCAAGAAGCAATAGTTAGAACCCTACATGGAACAACTGACTGGTTACAAATTTGGAAAGATGTACAACAAGGCTGTTAATAATTACCCTGCTTATTTAATTTCTATGCAGAGTATATCACATGACATGCTGGGCTGGATGAACCACAAGGTAGAATCACTATTGCTGGGAGAAATATCAGCAACCTGGCATCTGCAGATGGTACTATTCTAATGGCAGAAAGTGAAGAGAAACTAAAGTGCTTCCTGGTGAGGGCAAAAGAGAGTGAAAAAACTGGCTTAAAACTCAACATTCAGAAAAATAAGATGGTACCATCTGGTCCCATCACTTCATGGCAAATAGATGGGGTGAAAAGTGCAAATAGTGACAGATTTTACTTTCTTAGGCTCCAGAATCACTGTGGATGGTGACTACAGCCATGGAATTAAAAGGCATTTGCTCATTGGAAGGAAAGCTATGACAGATGTAGACAGTGTTTTAAAAAGCAGGGACATCACTTTGCCTACACAGGTCCCTCTAGTCAAAGCTGTGGTTTTTCCAGTAGTCATGTACGGAGCACCATAAAGAAGGCTGAGTGCTGAAGAATTGACGCTTTTGAATTGTGGTGCTGGAGAAAACTCTTTTATAGAGTCCCTTGGACTGCAAGGAGATCAAACCAGTCAATCCTAAAGGAAATCAACCTTGAATTATCACTGGAAGGTCTCATGCTGAAGCTCCAGTGTTTTGGCCACCTGCTTCAAAGAGCTGACATTGGAAAAGACCCTGATTAAAGGAAAGATTGAAGGCAAAAGGAGAAGAGGATGGCAGAGAATGAAATGGTTAAATGGTATCACCAGCTCAATGGACATGAATTTATGCAAACTGGAAGATAGTGAAGGACAGGGAAGCCTGATGTGCTGCAGTCCATGGGATCAAAGAATGTCAGACACAACTTAGCAACTGAACAACAACAGTCCTTAATGTGATAAAGAATATATACAAAAATCTAATTTAGTGGTGAAAGACTGCATGTTTCCTTTATAGACTGTGATCAAAAAAAGCATGCCACCTCTCATTACTGCTCTTTGGCACAGTGCTGAAAGTTATAGCTGGGACAGTAAGGTAGGAAAGTAAAAGGCATATAGATGAGGAAAAAAAAAATCTAAATGATGTAACTATGTAACTGGAACACCCCAGAAATATAGAAAAGTCCTGGAATTAGAAATCGGATCAGCAGGGTCACAGGGTATATGGTCAACATACAAAAATCAGTTGTATTTCTGTTTATTAGCAGTGAACACATAGGAACCAAAATTAAAATGCAGTGCCATGTTCAGTTACTCAAAAACAGGAAAAACTTGGGTGTAAACCTCATGAAACATGTATAGGACTTGTATGCTCAAAACTATGAAACAGTGATGAAAGAAAGCAAAGATCTAGAGAAATGAAGAGACGGCATGTTCATGCATGAGTCTACAGACATAATTTATCCTCAAATCAAAGTGCAAATTTAACATAATTGCTAAATAAGATTAAGTTAAAATTTGATATGGAAAGGCAAAGGAAGTAGAATAGGTGAAGATAATTTTTAAAAGAAGAAAAATGTGGGTGCAGTCACTACCCAATTTCAAGACATTATATAATTACAGTAGTTGATACTGTGTGGTATTGGTGTGGTGTTGGTAAAGGGATAAATTCATAAGTTGATGAAACAGAATTGGGAACCCAGAAATAGCCCCACACAAGTATGGCCAGCTGATACTTGACAAGCACACAAAAGCAACTTAATAGAGAGAAGATTGTCTCCTCAGTAAATGATGCTAAAGCAGCTAGATTACCACAACCAAAAACATGAACCTTGGCTTAAACCTTGCATTTGATACTAAAATTAACTCAAAATGGATTCTAGATTTAAACGTAAAACTTTCAGATGCCAACACACAAGAAGTCTTTGGGACCTAAGGCTTGGTAAAGGAAACAACCAATAAATGGACTTCATCAATATGAAAAATGTTTCCCATTATGAAAGATCCTGTTAAGAGGATGAAACAAGCTATAGGAGAAAAAAATGCCAGCCTCTTAACTTCACAAAGTATTCATGTCTAGAATACATGAAGAACTTTCAAAGTTCAATAGTAAAATCTACACAGTCCATTTTTAGAAAGTGAACTAAAAGAAATGAGCAAACAGTTCACCCAAGAGGCACTATAGATGGTAAATAGAATATGCAAAATGTTCAACATTACTTGCCATTAGGGAAATAGCAAAGACCATGCTGAGATGCACTGCACTCTTACTGGCTTGGTCTAGTTGCTAAGTTATGTCCAACTCTTTGGGACCCCACGGACTGTAGACTGCCAGGCTCCTCTGTCCATGGGATTCTCCAGGTGAGAATACTGGAGTGGATTGCCATGCCCTCCTCAAGGGAATCTTCCTGATCCAGTGATCGAACCCAGGTCTCCTGTGTTGCAGGCAGATTCTTTACTAACTGAAGTACAAGGGAAAAACTCTTAGTAGAATTTCTAGAATAAAAGCTAGTGGCAATACAAAATTGTGGGAAGGATGCAGAGAAAGTGGATCTTTTATACATTGCTAGTAGGAACATAAAATGGTTTAGTTGTTCTGGAACGTACTTTGGCAGTTCCTTGTAAAACTAAACATGTACTTACCGTAGCACCCAACAGTTGCACTCCTCAACATTTATTCAGAGAAATGAAAATGCAGGTCCACATTAAAACCTGTACATGATTGTTCAGAGCATCTTTATTTGTAATAGCCCCAAACAGGAGCAACCAAAATGTCCTTCAGTAGACAGATGATTAGAAAACTAGTTAAGAGGACTTCCCTGGTGGTCCGTTAGTTAAACAGATGCAGGGGAGGTCCACAGAGCAGCTAAGTCCTGCATACGGCAATTAGAGAGTCCGTGTGCCACCTGAAGCAAAAAATCCCACATGACACAACGATCCCGTGTCCCACAGCTGAGGCCCGACACAACCAAATAAATAATTCATGTTGTAGAGTAGTACTCGGTGGTAAGAAGAAATGAACTGGTGGTACATGCACCAACTTGGATGGATTTTAAAGAGTTACATTGAGTGAAAAAAGCCACTCTCAAAAGTCACATATGGTATAAGTCTGTTGATATAACATTCTCAGAATCACAGATTAGTGGTTGCCAAGGGTGGGGATAGTAGATGGAAGTGCAGTAAATGTGATTATAAAAGGATAACATGAACGAAATCTTCATAGCGATAATTCTGTATCTTGATTGAAGTGGTGTTTTCATGAAATCTGTACTTGTGAATTAAAAGATGCTTGCTCCTTGGAGGAAAAGCTGTGACAAACCTAGACAGTGTATTAAAAAGCAGAGACATTACTTTGCTGACAAAGGTCCGTATAGTCAAAGCTATGGTTTTTCTGCTAGTCATGTACGGATATGAGAGTTGGACCATAAAGAAGGCTGAGTGCCGAAGAATTGATGCTTTCAAACTGTCCTGTTGGAGAAGACTTTTGAGTGTCCCTTGGACTGCAAAGAGATCAAACCAGTCAATCCTAAAGGAAATCAGTCTCAAATATTCATTGGAAGGACTGATGCTGAAGCTGAAACTCCAGTACTTCGGCCACCTGATGTGAAGAGTCGACTCAATAGGGGAAAAATCCCTGATGCTGGGAAAGATTGAAAGCAGGAGAAGCTGACGACAGGGGATGAGATGATTAAATGGCATCACTGACTCAGTGGACATAGGTTTGCTCAAACTCTTGGAGATAGTGAAGGACAGGGAAGCCTGGCGTGCTGCAGTCTATGGGGTCGCAGAGTCGACACGCCTGAGTGACTGAACAGCAGTACTTGTGATAAAATGGCATAGAACTGTATGCCCTCACTGTATAAATGTAAATGTCCTGGTTTTGATTTTGTACTGCAGTTATTAATCTGTGTTATGTAATGATTGGAGGAAACTGAGTAAAGAGTACACAGAACTTTTATGTACTGTCTTTACAACTTCCTTTGCAATTTCAAAATAAAAAACTTCAGACCACAGTCTACATGCAGCATAAGTTCAAACAAGTGATAGTAAAATGTTGCCCATTTAGAAATCTTAAAAAGACGCTCACATTAATATTTAACACTGCTTGAACATCTAGGGAAAAAGGACAGTTGATAACTGTATTTTGTGTTTTAACACAATTACTGTTGTACAAAAGTCAGTTCAGTTCACTCAGTTGTGTCCGACTCTTTGTGACCCCATGGACTGCAGGACGCCAGGCCTCCCTGTCCATCACCAGCTCGCGGAATTTACGCAAACTCGTGTCCATTGAGTCGGTGATGCCATCCAGCTACCTCATCTTCTGTCGTCCCCTTCTCCTCCCACCTTCAGTCTTTCCCAGCATCAGGGTCTTTTGCAAGAAGTCAGCTCTTCTCATCAGGTAGCCAAAGTATTGGAGCTTCAGCATCAGTCCTTCCAATGAACACCCAGGACTGATCTCCTTTAGGATGGACTGGTTGGATCTCCTTGCAGTCCAAGGGACTCTTGAAGAATCTTCTCCAACACCATAGTTCAAAAGCATCAGTTCTTCAGCACTCAGCTTTCTTTATAGTCCAGCTCTCACTAAAGTAGCTCTAATAAATTGTTCTTTTTTTTCTTTTAAGGCTCCTCTGTCCAGCATCAGTTATTTTTATTCTTTACTAACAAGCCCACAAATATTCCTGGTTTATCCAAAAGAGCCTAAGTAAAGAACTCATGACTGAACATTATACTACTTGGGTTGAGCTTTTCCCCTTGTTTTCCTTATGTTTCATTTCCTCATCAGGAATTTTGTATTCTAATTGTGTAAACATGGAATATGTATACATTTGTATATAAATTATAGTAGAAGCTATGTGGCCATTGTAATACATATACTACATGGTAGGTACAGGTTTGTAAAGCCTCATAACTACATAGGTTGAACTTTTAAATAGCATCATTTTGGATAACATCATTCCAATTTTAGTTTAAAGTTTAGATTGGGTATCCCCAGGCTTATGTCCAGAAAACTTTCACTGCTAATTTAAAGTAACAGTGTTTCTGTTATTTGGAAAGCACTTATGAAACCCTGTTGTTAGACCTTTACATTCATTATTTAGTTGAATTTCTTCACAGCACCTCTGAAATAGCACTAGCCTCTCTCACTGTCTCTCTCTCTCTCTGTTTCATGGTTGCAGAAACCTGGCTGAGAAGGGTTAGGTAACTTGAGCAAGGTCACCAGTTGTATGGCTGCAATTTGAGCCTGGGAACTGAATCCAGTGCCCGAGTTACTAACAACTATGTTCCACTGTGGGTCTGAGGGCTCACATGCTTTCTTGATTCACACTTCTCCCTCCAGTGGCAACCAAATTGCTCAAGAACCCATTTCCCTTTCTTAACTCGTACAGGCTTCTTTCAGTATCACAGTTCACTAGAAACTATAGCTTTCTATCTGAGAATGGTGGCACGCTATTCAGCATTCTCTGCTTCTTTCTATTTAGATCTACATTAAAGTAGTCTGGTCATTCTTAGAAAACAGACATAAAATTACATAGGGTATATACATTGTTCCAGCCAGCTAGAAAAATTTTTGTTGTTAAACTGATCTTGTTTTAAATGTCTTCAAAAATCAGTCTGTTTTATCTGGAAACAATAGTCGCAAAGAAAAAGCCAAGGTTTGTTTTAGAGTAAACTCTTTGAATTAACTCCTCTCTGAATTATGTCATAGTAGTAATAAATGACAACTAGTAGCAAGCAAAGATATTTATTCTTTATAGGCATGAATAAATCCAGTCTTGGTCATTATCAACTTTGCAGCTGAGCAAACTCCTAAAGATTGCATTGTAAGATACACTATTGAAAATGTTACAAATATCTGCCTTTTATGCTTAGATGCAGAGTTTTCAGTTCCTCTGAAAACAATTAAAACAGCTTATATCTTTTATTTTAAAAACATGGTATTTTTTTCAAAGATATTAGCAGGGTTTTGACTTTTGTAAGGTTTGGTATTTGTATTTCGTATGTAACATAATAGGTGCTGTAAAGTGCTTTTATAAATTGATCTAATTTCTTATTTTCTCTTTATAGGAATATATTAAAGGAATCTGTGAACCTGAACTAGAAGAAAGAGAATGTTACCCCAAGGCCATGCACTGCATTTTTGTTGGGGCACAGAGCCTATTTCTGAAGAGCTTGATCCAGGACACCTGTGCCGATCTCTGCATTCTCGACATCGGTCTCCTTGGCATCAGAGGAAGTGCCGAAGCTGTGGTCATGGCTCGGAGTCACATTCAGCAGTTTGTAAAGCTCTTTGAGAATAATGAAAACCTACCCAACAGCCAGAAAGAATCAGAGGTAAAAAGGGAATTTAAACAATTTGTTGAAGCTCGTGCAGACAGTTACACAATGGATTTGTTAATTTTACCCACTTCCTTGAAAAAAGAACTCTTGGCACTCACCCAAGGTGAGGAGAATCTGTTTGAAACAGGAGGTGGTGATGTTCTTGAAATTAGAGATTCTACACAAGGAGAGTTTACGCAGAATGCTGCCACAGGGCTGACTATTTCCAGAGATGAAATTGTTTTGCAGGAAGATGCGAGAAATAAAGCGGGGACTCCTGTCTCTGAGCTTACGAAACAAATGGACACAGTCTTTTCTAGTTCACAAGATGTACTTTTTGTTCCAATAAATGGTGTAACCCCAGATGAAGAGGCACTTTCCAAAGACAGAGTTTGTCACAAGAGGAGGTTTTCTGATTCTGAAGAAAGGCATACTAAGAAACAGTTTTCTTTGGAAAATGTTGAAGAGGGAGAACTCCTACATGATGGTAAGACATTAGCTGGAAGTGTAATCACTGACGTCTCTGATTCTTCTACCGAGGCCGAAAATTTAAGTCCAGACGTAAAAGACACTACTGAGGAAATGGAGTACAACATTCTTGTGAACTTTTTTAAAACCATGGGCTATTCCCAAGAAATTGTTGAAAAGGTCATTAGGGAGTATGGGCCATCTACTGAACCATTATTACTCTTGGAGGAGATTGAAAAAGAAAATAAGAGATTCCAAGGAGACAGAGAATTTTCACCTGGTACTGTGTATCCAGAGACCAACAGAACCAAAAATAAAGGTGTTTGTAGCAGCATAAATGAGCTTACAGCAGATTCCACTCCAAAGAAAACACAAACTCACACACAGCAAAATATGGTGGAAAATTTTTCTCAGTTACCATTCAGAGTTGAATCAAAACCATGTACCTCAAATTGCAAAGTCAGTACTTTCAGAACAGTGCCAATAGAACAGAAACAAGAAATCTGGAGTTCAAACCAGAACTACATTTGTAACATAGACCTTGAGACCGATGGCCTTTTACCGTCTGTTGTCCCTTCAAGTCCCAAAGAAGTTGTCAGTTTTGTTTCAAGAGGAGCTTCAAGTAACCAGCCCAGAATTCCGGTTTTTCCTGAAAATGGTTTGCAGCAGCAAGCGGAACCTTTGCTTCCAAATAATATGAAGTCTGCCTGTGAAAACCGCTCGAGGTGTTGTAGCTCCCCTCAGTCTAAGCCCGGCTGTCCACCCCTTTCTCCACCGATGCCACTCTCACAGCTGTTACCTTCAGTTACTGATGCTAGGTTGGCAGGACCTTCTGAGCATATGGATTGCTCAGTTACGGGGGTTCAAAGATTTCGAGATACTCTGAAAGTGCCCTACAAGCTGGAATTAAAAAATGAACCAGGGAGGACGGATTTGAAGCACATTGTTATAGATGGAAGCAATGTTGCGATTACGTAAGTCCACTCTCTTCAAATTATAGCTTTCAATAGGGCTCTTAGCCATGTCTCCGAATTGCAGTGTTGATAGGAACTATCCTGTGTGTAGTTGACCCCATTCTCTGGCATTGAAGACTCTTCCTTCACTCTGCTAAACCTATATTTCTGAGGACAGGGAATGATAGAAAACTTGGCTTTTCACATTGCATTTCCCAGTGATAGGCAGTATAGAGACTTAAATCCTCAAGTTCTTAATGCTGTCTTAACACCACTGGGTTCTGAATACAATGATGAAGCTTAAAACAAAAACGAGATTTCTTTTTCTTTCTCTGTACAACATGCCAGGTCTTTACCCAAGAATGTGCAGTGATAATAGGCGTGATGTATTTCTGTTATACTTTTGTTGATAAGAGTGACAGCAGTTTCCTTTCAAAGGAATGCTTCAGTTTGAGTTTCTTTATGGGCCTCTGCTCTTACTGAAAGTTTGTATAGTAAAAAAAGTTAAATGATCATTTCTATTTAACCTGTCTTAGAACTCTTAAGGGGCAGTTTGATATAAGGAGAGTGTAGGGGTCAGAGTCAGAGTCTCCGCCCATTGGGAACCAGCTGTTTGACCTCAGACGGGTTTCAGCCTGCTTGGTTTCACTTGATACAACCTTTTGCCTTGAGCTAAAGGACATCTTTATCATGCTGTTTCAACAACTGCTAGGTAAAATCTCTCTCTGGTTTTCAAAACCAGTCACTCTACTGATTTTGAAGATGTCTTTAGTTCATTTCAGTTCAGTTGCTCAGTTGTGTCCGACTCTTTGTGACCCCATGAACCGCAGCACGCCAGGCCTCCCTGTCCATCACCAACTCCCGGAGTTTACTCAAGCTCATGTCCATTGAGTTGGTGATGCCATCCAGCCATCTCATCCTCTGTCGTCCCCTTCTCCTCCTGCCTTCAATCTCTCCCAGCATCAGGGTCTTTTCAAATGAGTCAGCTCTTTACATCAGGTGGCCAAAGTACTGGAGTTTCAGCTTTAGCATCATTCCTTCCAGTGAACACTCAGGACTGATCTCCTTTAGGATGGACTGGTTAGATCTCCTTGCAGTCCAAGGGATTAGCATTTTAAGTAGTTGGAATTAAAGAAAAGGGGCATCTGGACATGGAATGAAGGAGAAGTTGAAATACAGTTGGCCCTCTAACGTTGTGGGGTTGGGAACTGTCGACCCTCTGCATGGTCAGAATTAACTTTATTGTCAGCCCTCCATAAAGCTGTTCTGTATCTTATAGTACTGTAGTATTTACTGTTGAGAAAAGGTCCATGTTTAAGTGGACCCTGTGTTCAAACTTGTGTTGTTGTTACAGGGTTATATGTACTTTCCTGAATTGCTGGATGCTTATATGACCTTTCCTAGGAGTTCTAAAACATCAGTTAATCCCCTGATTTTTCAGGAATACTTGATAAAATTGAAAAATGAATTGAAAACTATTATTAAATTATGCATTTATTACGTACTTGTTATAATTTTCAGAGAAATTCACAAGATAATATGATGAATTCCATCCATGTTGGGATTCACATTCATTTGAGATTCCATTCATTTGAGATTCACATGTACCCCTCACCTAACTTCAGTAATTATCAGCTCATGGCCTGTCTTGTTTCATCCTTTCACTTTGTTTCATCTGTACCCCACCTGCTGCCTTTCACCCATTTTGAAGGAATTTTCAGATATCTCATTTCCATCTATAAATATTTTAATATTTTAGTATCTGTTTTTTAAATATAAAGATTCTTTTGATTTTTTTTTTTGAATGGTGCTGTTCTTTGCTGTCAAAAATAAGAAAATGCCAGCACTTCACACGTAAAAGTGAATATAGGCAGTAAAAATATGTAATCTGGTTGTCTTCACTTCCAAATAATGCTGTTTATTGTCATCTCACTTTGTTTTTTGGCAGTTCTTTTGGGGGAAACCCAGCAAATGGCCCACAACTGTATGGCATTATCTAAGTAAAAATGTAAAGTGCAATTCTAATTACTCACAGCCCAAGCCCCACAGCATTTCCTCATTGTTAAAATTTCTTGAGCCTAATGATGATATAAAATTTAGGTCACGATTATGAGTAATATTAATCCTTTTTCATTTTTCTGTATGTGGAGAGATTTGGGTGTTCAAAGACTAAGAAATGCAAATTAAGATGGAATGAACGGTGATAGTGATACTTTTAAAAAGCCTTTTTGTAATAACTAGTGTATTTCTCAGAGGAGTTACTGTTGGAATTTATAGTCACACTGGCTGTACAGAACAGGATGTTTTTGCATATCTGGTCCCTCCTACTTTGCCCATAATGCCCCCAGGCCATGTGACACCCCAAAACACTGTTACATAATTCCTAACCTCCTTTACAGTGCCATTTCTTTTGAAAACCACTGAATTAGTGCACTAAGGGAAACCACAGGCTGATTGAGAGGATTTTAATTTCTTTGAATTCATAGATGTCTCAATTAAAAGCAACTCTATTACAAAGGATATATTATCCTAGGCAGACAGACTTAATTTAATGGAGATTGATCTCAAAATGTCAGTGATTAAAATTAACTCTTATTCTTGGAAGAAACTGTTTAATGGGTACAGGAGGTTTTTGGTGGGGGGAGTGATGGAGATGTTTTGGAACAAGATACACATGGTGGTTGCGCAGCATTGTGAATAGACTAAATCCACTTTAAAATGATTATTTTACAGTGTGTGAATTTCACCTCAATTTTTTTTTGAGTCAGAAAAAAAAATTATCATTCTAAATCAGCTGCTTCAGTTTAAATGGGAATTATAGACTATAAATTCCATAAAGGAAGTGATTCATGTGTGTTCAGCTCACTGAACTATCCCCAAAGTCCATGGTCCCTGGCTCATAGTAACCACTTGGTGACAATGTATTGAATGAATGAATTAAAGACTTAATGAAGATTAGGATTGTTTAAATGACTTTTCACCACCTATTTATAGCTTGGTCTTCCAGTTGCTGTAGTAAATCAATTTGGATTACATTTCAACAAATATTTGGAATCTTAAAACTGAAACACGTGTTATATGTCAGGTACTGACTTTATCTTTTAAAACATAACCTTTACACCAGTTTTGTGAGATAAAAATTATCTGTAATATACATAACATGAAATGGCTTGAAAATCTTGTCCAAGATTATGCAGCTACAAAATTTTGACCCATGATACAGTTCTCCAGAGCCATCGTGCACCCCACCTCTTCCCACAGAAGTTGAGATTGAATTTTTAGGCCTTAGCGCTATTGGATACATTACTCCTGAGTGGCTTAAGCACTGCTGAGTAAACTTCACTAGCTTGACCTAGCTAGTTGAGGAAGTAGTTAATAAGGAAACTTGAGTATTTGAGCAATAGGTTTGAACCCTTCCTTAAAGCCGCTCAAGCCCACTCATCCCTGGGTTTCTGTAAAGCCTTATTTATTTGCCAGGCCAGTGTGAAGTCTGCAGTTTCTAACACACCGTGAGAAATTCCGAAATACCCTACTTAAAATGCTGCTGATTATGCATATCTCTACTTGGTTTTTCCCCCCTGTCACCGTGAATGAGTCAAACGATGAGTAAATGGAAATTGTATGTGGTGTATGGCTAGACATCACCGCAGTGGCCAGATAACATTTGGTCTCTGTCAGTCTGAAACTTCAGCAAAGAGCACCTGACTTATCTGAATAGATAATTTTCCATGTAGATGAGGTTTGTCCCTTCACTTGCCTATATATTTTAACCATTTTTTCATGGTAGTCTTGTATATCGGGGTTCAATGGCTCTTTGTTATTAAATGGAGGCTATAGAAAAGAATTACTCTTTCCTGGGTAACTCAGAAAGGGTTTTTCTCTCTTTCCCCACACTGCCCTGCCTGGTTCTGTGATGGCCCTGCATTTTCATCGGTTTTATCAGGTATTTATCACCCATCTCCTCTCTGCTTTGAATCCTCTTCTTTCTAGCTGACTGCTACAGTACACAAGAGGAAGACAACACAATGGTGTAACTTGTCTCCAAGTATGTGGAAACAGAATCTCCCTTGAGAGCCTGCACATCTGGCTTCTCAGGCTTAATATCTGTTAATTCTCCATTTGCATCTGGGAGCCCCAGAGCTTTGGCCTTCACCAGGGTAGAGAGGTATTATTGTATATGTATCCTTTGTCTCTGAGTCAAAAAAGACAGTTGGTCTGTGTTTACCTGTCAGCAAGTGACTCTTTTGTGTGATTACAGGGAGGCTAAGAGACAGCGCATTTTTTGCTTGGTTAATGATATGAAAATAAAAGTGGGACCTTATTATTTTAAGCTCAATAATTTGGCTCTACATTTTAAACTCAATAATTTGGCTCTACTCGATTTTATTTATTTGTCTTCTGAATTAGTCCGTACGTTCTTTACCAGAAGTTTGAACTGTGATTTATTCCTGAATCAGCTGTAGAAATTTTTCAGGGTATTAAAAATGTCTTGCTCTTATCCCTGAGGATAACTAACCCTTTGAATTTTTTTTCCGTTTATTTCCTATCTGTGCTGCTCCTCCATTGCTGCCCAGGCTTCTCTCTCGCTGTGGACAGCAGGGGCTACTCTCTGGCTCCAGTGTGCAGGCTTGTCATTGTGGTCGCTGTTCTTGTGGCGCAGGGCACAGGCTCTCGAGCACATAGGCATCAACAGTTTGGGCATGTGGGCTCAGTAGTTGCGGTTTCCAGGCTCTAGGGCACAGGGTCAAGAGCCTAGCTGCCCCTAGGCTTGTGGGATCTTCCCAGAGCAGTGATCAAACCCATGTCTTCTGCATCGGCAGGTGGATTCTTTACCACTGAGCCACCAGGGAAGCCCCTGGAATTTTGTTTTCGTGCTAATGTTTCTAGAAACTCCACTTTCCCCCTCTAAGCTTGGGAGGGGTTCCAGGGCAGTAGAATTTTATCTACTGTCATTTCCCTCCTTTTCCTTGAAAAGCATTAGTCGCATGATCGTGTCCAACTCTTCGTGACCCTGTGGATTTTAGCCCACCAGACTCCTCTGTCCATGAAATTTTCCATGCAAGAATACTGGAGTGGTAGCCATCCCTCCTCCAGGGATCTTCCTGACCCAGGGATTGAACCCAGGTCTCCTGCATTGCAGGTAGATTCTTTACCATCTGAACCACCAGGACGCAAAGGAAAGGACTGAGACTTTATTTCCACTTAGTTTCTGCTGTTGCTGTCAACAGAAGCATTTAAGGAAAAGAGGAAGAAGAGTTCATATACATTTGTGTCTGATGAATTAGCTAAGAAGGCACTTAATAAGCTTTTTTAGTGCATGTCTCTCAAGACTAAGACCCTCAGTACAAAAACTACCCCCCTCAAGCCGGTTTTCCAGTAACAAATGCCATATTGCTACATTCCTGCCTCATTTAAATGCTTTTAGATAAAACAAGCCACTGCTAAGTTATTTCATCGAGAATGAGTTTGTTTACTTGTGTACATTTCCTGGAGAGGAGCTGATGCCTGTGCAGTCTCTGATTTATGATTCACTGAGAAGAGTGGGTTTTAGCCTCTAAAAAGGAGGCATTTCTGAGCCACTCTTCTGGACGTTAGATGCTTGCTACAGGTCCAGCCCATTCTTGCTCCATGAAAACATAGATTTAGTTGGGGACAGTACCACTGATGATAGTTGAAAGGGTTAAAACCTCTGCTTTTCGTTAACTGCTGGAGAATAATTTTTAAATATTGTTCTTCATTTCTTTTGAAATTGGTTTTGGGGTGGGGAAACAGTTTTTAATCCTCTGTACCATAAGTTGCAAAGTCAGGGCCCGATCGGGCCACCACCGGTTCTGGTACACATGGAACTTAGCTCCAGCCCCTCTTAGAGTTGACAGTTCTGTGGTGCGGCAGTGTCTCGTGCTCACTTGTGTTCAGTAGCGTCCCTTGTTTAATTACTTTCCCCTTGCTTTCTGCTTCCTTCACGAGAATCATATGCCAGGGCCCCCAGGTAGTTGCATGTGCGTCTTGCCATCAGCTTGTTTCCTGGAAGCTGTAAACTGAGTTGGTTTCCCAGTTGTCCAGAGAGGGGATGCAGCCCTCCTGGATGGAGGCAGATGCGTTTGAAACCCCTAGAAGCTGTGGTGGTGAGAACATGTCATGGGATCATTCTGATCATAGCTGCTTCTGCTGCGGCCACAAATTCCTTCTAACATTCATCAAAGATTCTTGGAGGCCAGTGGACTAGGACTCTCGAGAATGGGCTCTTCATCTAAAACCAAACATAAAAGGTTTAGTAAACAAGTATAGCCCCGAAGCTCAAACTGCCCCCTACCACAGAAGCACGCTCAAATCAACTGAATAAAATGAAACGTGAAAAATAAAACGTGAACCTATTGAGTCACATCTCCTGTCACGGTTTCGCTTAGCTTTGCAAAGCAGCAGACTATTACAGGAAATATTGTCCTAATTATTTTTGTTGTTTGTGGATTTTACTTTTTCACTTTATTCTAGAAAAACTTAACATGCTTGAAACATGCTTTCGACTGAAATAAATTTTACTTATTTTCATATAGCCATGGTCTGAAAAAGTTCTTTTCTTGTCGTGGAATTGCAATTGCGGTTGAATATTTTTGGAAGCTCGGCAACAGAAACATCACTGTATTTGTTCCACAGTGGAGAACAAGGCGTGATCCTAATGTCACAGGTGAGACAAACTGATTTTTCCAGGTTACTAATAATTAGGTAATCAGTTGGCTCTTAATTGCAACACATACTACGTAGAATAGTGCCATGTGCCATAGGCAGCAGCTTTAAAGCTTTAAAAACAAAACTAAATTTGTTGGACCCAATTAAAAAAAAATCAGTTGAAGAGAGTGTTATAGCATAAGACATACTTGGGAGAGGGATGGAAAGTTTAATAGATATTTATAAAAAGTTATGTTAGTCTTCATTATATATCACAAAGATTTCCTTTGACTTTCTAAAAAGTTGATTAAATATGTCTTTCTACTATGCTAAGTTTCTTTCTCTTTAAATAGTATCTTTGAAAATGATCATTTGATAAATTTGGAACCTTCACATAAGATGTCTTTTTAACAGTTTGTTTAATAGCTTAATATAAGTCATTTATGTTCACTGTGTGGTATTGCATGGCTGACCTGCAGGCCACACATAGAAGATTATAACTTATGGATCCTGAAATATCCAGAAAAAGTTAAGGTTTTTCTTTTCTTGGGTCTTAATAGGAAGATTGGTGAAAGGGCTGTGCCAAGCAGCTTGATGCATCAGACTTTTCGCCAAGCAGCTTGATGCATTAGACTGCTGCTGCTGCTAAGTCGCTTCAGTCGTGTCCGACTCTGTGCAACCCCATAGACGGCACCCCACCAGGCTCCCCCATCCCTGGGATTCTCCAGGCAAGAACACTGGAGTGGGTTGCCATTTCCTTCTCCAGTGCATGAAAGTGAAAGTGAAGTCGCTCAGTCGTGTCCGACTCTTAGCGACCCCATGGACTGCAGCCTACCAGGCTCCTCCATCCATGGGATTTTCCAGGCAAGAGTACTGGAGTGGGGTGCCATTGCCTTCTCTGATGCATCAGACTACCTGAAAATAAAAGGTAGACTGGGAGGAGGAAGGGTGAGAACAGGACCCAGGCAGCACATTCACCAGGAAGTAATAAAAGTTAGTCGCTGTTGAGGTAGAAATGGTCAAAGTAAGTACACTTCCCAGGTATCCCAGCTTCCCTCCGTCAGGGGAAGTGTATTTGTCCTGGCAGAGGGTACTTGAGAACAAGGCAGAACTACTCGTTTCAGTCATTTGCAGTAGGATCCCTGAGTCTTGTAGGCCTTATGTGCTGTGCATTTCTAGAGCCATAAAGCGCTGTTTGGACACTTCAGCCTAAGTCAGTGGTGAGTGCCATTGTAGGGAATGCAGTAGTGGGAATCTGAGACCCTGAGCCTGTAGCTGCTATTTTGCCTATTGCTCTTTGTGGTTTTGGCCCTCTTTTATTCTCTGTCATGACCCACTCCATGAAAATCAGTAAATATTTGTTCCGATAACAGAGAAGAGATTAGATAAGGTAGCAATCAGAGGGAGATTTGACAGACTCTTGGAATAGGGACCAAGCAGTCCTTTTCGGGATCAGGACAGAACCGTCTGTCTGCCTCTCTGGCATCCCTCTTCTATTCCATCCTCTGCCCTCTTTCAGGGACTTTGGCCCTCACTCTCTTTGTCCTCTATTGCTTGTAAATATAGTTGAGAAAAAGTTCTTAATAAGATCCTTTATGTATAGGTTTATGGTTTATTCTTCTTAAGAAGCAAATAAGTTGAATATTTTTAAGTTTAAAAAATCGCTAAAGTCAATTTTTACATTACATTTGTTTTGGAATATGTCTTCCTTGATTTTTTCCCCCTTCCCAGTAAGTTCATAAAATGCAATCTTTGTAGTCAATAGAAAAAAAGTTACCCACAACTCTCCAAGTGAAACATTTGGGGGTGCTTTCATTTATTCAAACATCTGGGTAGATAGCCTTTTTCTGAATGTGTATTCAACTTATTCCATAAACAGAACAGCACTTCTTAACCCAGCTCCAGGAGCTTGGAATATTATCTTTAACTCCTGCACGGATGGTCTTTGGAGAAAGAATTGCTTCTCATGATGACAGGTATGAAAGGCTGTTTTCCTTTCTAAAGTGGGTGTGGGGTGGTGAGGAGCCAACCACCTGCTCCACCAGACAGTTCATTGGGCACCTGAATCCACATCTTAAAAGGACATGCTTGACCCGAGTTTGAGAATTTTAACATTCATAGTCTTTTAAGGTTATACTAATACATTCAGGGACATTACCAAAGAAGCTATTGAGTTAAAAAACTTTCTTAATAAAACATAGCTGAGAATCTATAAGTAAAACCCATATTGAGTTGCAGTCTTTTTAAATACTTCCTAGAAGTAATGTTTGTCTTGTCTTACTGTGGCAGCCTCAAGAGTGCTTTTCACACTTCCTCTGTCTCCTGGATCTATCTGGCTGGTGACTTAGTCTGTCACTGTGATGCCTCAGCCCTCAGCATTTCTTCCATATAATAGAGGATGGTCTCAGCTGACCCTCGTGTTAAAGGAATAAGCTGCATTTCTTAGGTTGGTACATTGCTCAGGGAGCAGGTGCTGAGACGACTGTCTAGGAACTGAAGTGCCGGCCTCCTGTTCTTTGCTCTCCTGCTCTCACCCTCTTTCACTCTGACCTCTGTCACTTACAGCACCCTGGTGGTTTTGCCTCATTGTTCTACCACAGTGCTCCCTCACGTGGAAGACAGTGCTTAGCTTGTAACCCAAGGTAGTGAATGATGGTCAGATGGGTGAGAGATGAAAAGAGGAGCTTGGCAGGGGAAGAGAACTTGGAGTGATAGCAGACGTTCAGCAAAAGGTCCAAAAGGCCTCCTCGCTGACAACCTCTTGCCCTTCACCAGGCTGGTATGAGAGACCAGATCTAGGGAGAATCCGAGATGGCATGAAAGAATGCGGGAGGAAGCACCTGGGGGTAGGGCCGTAGGTGAGAAAGTATTGGGAGATTGGGATGGAGGAATTACCCTTGCTCCAGAGATACTGGGTAGGGACCCTAGAGAGCTCACATGAAAAGGCGGGTTGGACTGCCAGGCTCATGAAGAGCCTTCAGATGCTGTTAATGCAGCAGCTTCCTTCTCAACACCTACAGAATTTGAATGCATATGCAAGTATGTAAACTAGATTTTCACTTAATTTGTATGGCTCTCTGGGTTTTTAGCAGATGTGAACATGTGTCCTGATTCACAGTACACACCCAGAAGCTTTACTGCCTATGTTCATTAATACTTGTCGACAAACATTACTACTTACTGTTCATGCCAATTAGAAATAATTTAAGATACTCATGCTAAATCATATTTACTNCTGCTGCTGCTGCTAAGTCGCTTCAGTCGTGTCCGACTCTGTGCAACCCCATAGACGGCACCCCACCAGGCTCCCCCATCCCTGGGATTCTCCAGGCAAGAACACTGGAGTGGGTTGCCATTTCCTTCTCCAGTGCATGAAAGTGAAAGTGAAGTCGCTCAGTCGTGTCCGACTCTTAGCGACCCCATGGACTGCAGCCTACCAGGCTACTCCATCCATGGGATTTTCCAGGCAAGAGTACTGGAGTGGGGTGCCATTGCCTTCTCTGATGCATCAGACTACCTGAAAATAAAAGGTAGACTGGGAGGAGGAAGGGTGAGAACAGGACCCAGGCAGCACATTCACCAGGAAGTAATAAAAGTTAGTCGCTGTTGAGGTAGAAATGGTCAAAGTAAGTACACTTCCCAGGTATCCCAGCTTCCCTCCGTCAGGGGAAGTGTATTTGTCCTGGCAGAGGGTACTTGAGAACAAGGCAGAACTACTCGTTTCAGTCATTTGCAGTAGGATCCCTGAGTCTTGTAGGCCTTATGTGCTGTGCATTTCTAGAGCCATAAAGCGCTGTTTGGACACTTCAGCCTAAGTCAGTGGTGAGTGCCATTGTAGGGAATGCAGTAGTGGGAATCTGAGACCCTGAGCCTGTAGCTGCTATTTTGCCTATTACTCTTTGTGGTTTTGGCCCTCTTTTATTCTCTGTCATGACCCACTCCATGAAAATCAGTAAATATTTGTTCCGATAACAGAGAAGAGATTAGATAAGGTAGCAATCAGAGGGAGATTTGACAGACTCTTGGAATAGGGACCAAGCAGTCCTTTTCGGGATCAGGACAGAACCGTCTGTCTGCCTCTCTGGCATCCCTCTTCTACTCCATCCTCTGCCCTCTTTCAGGGACTTTGGCCCTCACTCTCTTTGTCCTCTATTGCTTGTAAATATAGTTGAGAAAAAGTTCTTAATAAGATCCTTTATGTATAGGTTTATGGTTTATTCTTCTTAAGAAGCAAATAAGTTGAATATTTTTAAGTTTAAAAAATCGCTAAAGTCAATTTTTACATTACATTTGTTTTGGAATATGTCTTCCTTGATTTTTTCCCCCTTCCCAGTAAGTTCATAAAATGCAATCTTTGTAGTCAATAGAAAAAAAGTTACCCACAACTCTCCAAGTGAAACATTTGGGGGTGCTTTCATTTATTCAAACATCTGGATAGATAGCCTTTTTCTGAATGTGTATTCAACTTATTCCATAAACAGAACAGCACTTCTTAACCCAGCTCCAGGAGCTTGGAATATTATCTTTAACTCCTGCACGGATGGTCTTTGGAGAAAGAATTGCTTCTCATGATGACAGGTATGAAAGGCTGTTTTCCTTTCTAAAGTGGGTGTGGGGTGGTGAGGAGCCAACCACCTGCTCCACCAGACAGTTCATTGGGCACCTGAATCCACATCTTAAAAGGACATGCTTGACCCGAGTTTGAGAATTTTAACATTCATAGTCTTTTAAGGTTATACTAATACATTCAGGGACATTACCAAAGAAGCTATTGAGTTAAAAAACTTTCTTAATAAAACATAGCTGAGAATCTATAAGTAAAACCCATATTGAGTTGCAGTCTTTTTAAATACTTCCTAGAAGTAATGTTTGTCTTGTCTTACTGTGGCAGCCTCAAGAGTGCTTTTCACACTTCCTCTGTCTCCTGGATCTATCTGGCTGGTGACTTAGTCTGTCACTGTGATGCCTCAGCCCTCAGCATTTCTTCCATATAATAGAGGATGGTCTCAGCTGACCCTCGTGTTAAAGGAATAAGCTGCATTTCTTAGGTTGGTACATTGCTCAGGGAGCAGGTGCTGAGACGACTGTCTAGGAACTGAAGTGCCGGCCTCCTGTTCTTTGCTCTCCTGCTCTCACCCTCTTTCACTCTGACCTCTGTCACTTACAGCACCCTGGTGGTTTTGCCTCATTGTTCTACCACAGTGCTCCCTCACGTGGAAGACAGTGCTTAGCTTGTAACCCAAGGTAGTGAATGATGGTCAGATGGGTGAGAGATGAAAAGAGGAGCTTGGCAGGGGAAGAGAACTTGGAGTGATAGCAGACGTTCAGCAAAAGGTCCAAAAGGCCTCCTCACTGACAACCTCTTGCCCTTCACCAGGCTGGTATGAGAGACCAGATCTAGGGAGAATCCGAGATGGCATGAAAGAATGCGGGAGGAAGCACCTGGGGGTAGGGCCGTAGGTGAGAAAGTATTGGGAGATTGGGATGGAGGAATTACCCTTGCTCCAGAGATACTGGGTAGGGACCCTAGAGAGCTCACATGAAAAGGCGGGTTGGACTGCCAGGCTCATGAAGAGCCTTCAGATGCTGTTAATGCAGCAGCTTCCTTCTCAACACCTACAGAATTTGAATGCATATGCAAGTATGTAAACTAGATTTTCACTTAATTTGTATGGCTCTCTGGGTTTTTAGCAGATGTGAACATGTGTCCTGATTCACAGTACACACCCAGAAGCTTTACTGCCTATGTTCATTAATACTTGTCGACAAACATTACTACTTACTGTTCATGCCAATTAGAAATAATTTAAGATACTCATGCTAAATCATATTTACTTACCAAGTTTTCCTAAGATTTCTGAAACTAATGAGGCTTGTTTTTTGATCTCCTTTTAAGTACCCCCTACTGATAATGAAAGCAGTTGTTTTGCACCTTTAATTCCAGTGATTTCACTTATTTTGTTGTTTCATTATCTTTGTTTGCATTGCCTCAGACAAATGTGGTCATCCTGACTAGGGGATGAAACTCATATTGTCCTCACAAATCTCTCATTAAGAGGGTTTGAACATGAATAATCTCAAATAATGAAACAGAATTCTCTGTAATGTTTACTTGTTACACTTTTTGGTCACCATATGAAAGTGAAAGTGAAGTCACTCAGACTCTTGGTGACCCCGTGGACTGTAGCCCACCAAGCTCCTCCATCCATGTGCTTCTCCAGGCAAGAATACTGTAATGGGTTGCCATTTCCTTCTCCAGGGGATCTTCCCGACCCAAGGATCAAACCCAGGTCTCCTGCATTGCAGGCAGATGCTTTATCCTCTGAGCCACCAGGGAAGCCCATATGATCACCATGTATCTTCTCATAATTTGCATTTGAGTATATCTATAACTTGGACTAAACCTAATGCCAATTCTGGATATCTTTTCTTAAGTCAGAGCAGAAAATGTGAATTTAGGCTTTAAAAAAAAAAAATGCAAGGCTGACTGTGACAAGGCTAATCTTAGAACCAAAGGTACCGTAGCTTAGCAACTGAAAACTGAATAGTGATTTCACAGGCATCAATTCTGATCCATTCCTTCTGTAGTCCTTACGCATTATCATATTACCACTCTTTATTGATAATACAACTTGTCTAGAAAAATATAAATTATGGTTAAGATTATTTTTTAAAAGATTTTATGAAAACCAGACCTTCATTTATAATCATTCTAGTAATTTCAGGTGTTCAGTATTTCAAGTTGATGTTCAATTGACAGGGCCTTTACTTTTCTGCATCCCAGCCTGGGTTAAATTCTTTGATTTTCCTGTGAAGAGGAAATCCTTTTGTTTTTTATAGTAAAGCTACTCTGAGCTAGGGATGCCTGCTTGCCTGTTTTAACCACTCTTATATTACCATAGGTTTCTACTACACTTAGCAGACAAAACTGGTGGCATAATTGTAACAAATGATAACTTCAGAGAATTTGTTACTGAGTCAGTCTCCTGGAGAGAAATAATTACAAAAAGGTAATATATTTTTCTTTGTCTTTGGTCAGAGATGTTTTTTGTTGTTTACTGTTTGTGTTCTGTCCACCTTGGAAGAGTTTAGGAGACCACAGGTATCATAAGACTATGCTTCTAGTCCACAGGGTCGCTGGCCCCTGCCAGCGGGCGGGAGGACTGGGCACAGAGCAGCAGCGCCGGCAGGCGGTGTGTGAGTGCGCTCTGGTGCCCACAGGCGTCTTCTGTAGACCAGTGTACCCTGGCACAAGGAGTGTCTTTGTGCCCCGGTTAACTCTGTCAATTGTGTGATGGAGCAGAAATGACCACCTAGCTTGACCGTGGCCTGATGCTGAGGGACACTTGAGCAAATCATTGGGCCTCCCCCAGGCTTTACTCAACAGTGAAATATGAAGGCTAGGTTTGGTAACAGCTATGATTTCAGCAAGAGGATAGTACCAAAATCGGTATGTTGAGTGGGTTTTCACTTTGGGGAAAGGAAAGAATACTTCTATTTTTTAATATCGGATACTTTTCTTGAGCATTTTACCATCAAAGTTTAGTCATCTGTATTGAAAGCACATTGAACATCCAAAATAACAAAATAAGTTTTCTGTTTGTGATGACACCCTGAGTGTGTTCAGCTGCATTAAGATCAGTGAGCACAGGCTTCCAGGACTTTCTGTAAAGAAGCACCATCTGACAAGTACTTACCAAAAACCAGTAGTCTTATGGTAGTGCCAGGGATGAGTCATAAATGCCAGAAATCTAAAAAACATATCTTGAGGTTGTGTTTATCTGGTATAACTGTTATATAACCAGTGTAGCTACATACTTACCTGTCGGGGGTTTCATGGTTGCCTCTTGTCTGATATTTATGTTTTTTGAATCATTAGAGGGTTTCAGAAAATGATACCCAGGTGAAAGTTAGTTACTATGTGCATTTGACCCATATGCTGTTAAGAAACTGTTGTTGATAGCTGAAGTGAGAATTGGTCTTTGACCTTCTGGGCACAGTTAACAAGTCATTAATCTTCTAGCACATGTTTCTGTTGGATTTGTGCCCTGAGCTCATTGTCAGTATTTATCGGACACTCATCTGTGTGTGCATAGAAGGTTTAAGTGAAGACTCACTCACACATCAACCCATTGCCTTCAGAAGTCATAAAGCAAGGCAGAAACCAAGATCCAGGCAGCAAATCAGGCATTTGGACTTTTAAAAACATTTTTCTAGACTTGGTAAATCATATTCAACTGATCTTCAGTATTTCTTCATATACTAATTCCCTTTTTAAAAAGAACATCAGTAGGTTTGCTTATGAGCTCATTTATTCAAAAATTAAACCTTTGTTGAGCACCCATTGTATCCTAAGGTGACAGTCTGTCCATCTTATTTTTCAAAGTTATATTGAACGTTATATTAAGAAAGGAAGCTGCTTCCCAAGCCCATATAAAAATCTGAAAGTCTTGATAAGAAATATGAGAGCCAGTAGGTAAAAGTTTCTTACTCTGTTGTATCCAGAAGAGAAAGTGGTTTCACTGGGGTGTGTTTGGTTTTCTTTGCTTTAGCAGTTAAGTGAAAGTCTCTCAGTCATGTCCATCTCTTTGTGACCCCATGGACTATACATATATTATAGTCCATGGAATTCTCCAGGCCAGAATACTAGAGTGGGTAGCCTTTCCCTTCTCCAGGGGATCTTCCCAACCCAGGGATCAAACCCAGGTTTGCCACGTTGCAAGCAGATGCTTCACCAGCTGAGCCACAAGGGAATCCCAAGAATACTGATAGAAGGGAATACTGATAGAATACCCCAGTAAGGGGTGGGTAGCCTATCCCTTCTCCAGTGGATCTTCCCGACCCAGGAATTGAACTGCAGGTGGATTTGGTTAAGCAGTCTTTTGCTTTTTTCTCCCACACTGTAATTATTTTCCCTGTTGTAGATTGCTCCAGTATACCTTTGTGGGGGACATATTTATGGTTCCTGATGACCCTCTGGGAAGAAGTGGACCTCGATTAGAAGAATTTCTTCGGAAGGAAGTCTTCCTTAGGTATTTGTTTCCTTTTCCGGGTTGTCTTGTGTTTACAAATTTGTTTCAGTTGTTTGTGCTTCAAGTGCAAGTGCACTCTCTCTCTGAATGTTATAAATGGTATTTTATTTTTAAAAATAGCCTTAAATTTAGTGCTGGTGAAATATAGGTGGAATGTCTCCCAGAGACCAAATCTTCATTTGTGGTTCATTTGGTTTTAATCCCAGAAGAGAGGATGGGGAGCCAGACTTTCTGTGGCCAAAGAAGACAGGTCAGATTGTGCTAGTGGCCACTCACTAGTGAGTGCTCATCAGGCTCTTTGTGTGTGTGTATCTTTTTAAGTTCATTTTGCCAAGTCATTTACTTTGAATATATTATGCTTATATGAATTTATTTACTATTCAGGAATCACTACCTGGGAAACTGTTAACTCTCTACCTCACCAAGTAGAGAAGCAAGTATTCTATATTTTTCTGAAATTAATTTGATAGCTTAGGTTTTCTTTCTTGTAGATTGGGGGTTTTTTGTTTGTTTGTGTTTAAAGACGTGTTTCCATTTTCAGAGTTCTCAAGAATGGACATTGTTAGTCCTGTGCACCAAAGTGGCAGGTCGTATTCCCCAGTGATGGCCTTTTCTCTTTTTAAAAAGTGAAATAAGCTACATTTCTGTGCATTTCTCAGCTGAAAGGGGTGTAAGCTGAAAGGAATGAGAGACAGCTCCCCCAGCGTTTCAAGACAGTGAGACTTTAGAGCTGATCCTCTCCATTTATGACAGGGCCTTTGGGGGATTCTGGGTTTGGATTGGAAAGGGCAGATGGCTCACACAGAACTGTCTTCAGCACACAAGACCAGCATGATTTCCACTCCCAGGTCTTGTGAATCATTTCTCTTTTGCGCCTTTGTGTTTTATTACACAGATGAGGGCTCCGTTCCCAAAGGTCCTGCTTCTCTACCTGCCTCCACCAAGAGAATGGTAGCCATTGAAGCTCCTGCTGAATGGCCATACATGTTATTTTTTCCCAAAAGTCTTAACTTGGAAATTCTCTGCTAGGCTTTAAGACCTGAGGCCTATGTGCAAGCATCAGGGTCCATGGGTCAAACTTAACGGAAGGAGAGTTCTGTCTCCTTCTCCAGCCTCAGCAGCCTGGCATCAGGGTCAGTCCTGCCTGCTCACATAAGAGCCATTGAATACGAAGTTAGTCATTGCACCCCCACACCGCCCCCACAGAGGGACTGAGCTTTTGAAGTTGGGCAAGTGTTCAGTCAGCCCCATTTCTCTACTGCAAGCAGAATCAAGTAGGGGGCTTTTTAATGGTAGAGATGCCCTAGACACACTCGTGTGCATTCAAGTTATGGACACCAACATCTCACTCAGACTTGGGCTGGGGAGGCAGCCTCTCTGCCCAAAGATCCCCATCAGCCTGGCTCCACAGAGAATCTGAATCTGCAAGAGAGGATGGTCCTGTGTCCAGATCTTTTAAAAGCTTCCTGGTACACCCTGGTTCAGAGCCAAGCAGCTGGGTGGGGTCAGTCCTTAAGCAGCAGGCCCGGAAGTGGAGTGGCTCACGAAGAGCCAGCGTTCCTTGTCATGACTGGGCTAGAACTGGTGTTAGCGGCATCCCCACGGGCCTATCTCTGAGTAGTTGTCCTCCTTCCCATGGCTGCAGTCTTCTCTTGCCTTCAGAGGCCAGGGAGCAGCTCCTTGAGTTTTGGAGTCAGCGGCAGATATTTTTAGACTGATTTCTTGTTTGTCTCCTAACCTAGCTCACCAGGGCTTGCTTCCATTCACAGAGATATGCAGCCCCTACTCAACGCCCTGCCAAATGTGGGCATGTTTGACCCCAGCTTCAGAGTCCCTGGGGCCCAGGCAGCCAGCACCAGCCACCAGCCTCCGACCCGGATTCAGGGCACCCCACCCAGCCACTGGCTTCCTCAGCAACCCCGCTTCCCACTTTTGCCCAACATCCAGCAGAATCTGCCCATGCCAGCACAGAGATCTCCTGCAGAAACCAACGAGCTGAGGGAAGCCCTTCTGAAGATCTTCCCTGACTCGGAGCAAAAACTGAAAATCGACCAGATCTTGGCAGCTCATCCATACATGAAAGACCTGAACGCGCTCTCTGCCATGGTATTGGACTGAAGGCTGTTGGGAACTGGGGCTCTGGGCTGAAGACACATACACTCAAGCTAGTATCTGCATGTGGCAGCAGGAAGTGACATAATGTGAAGAAACCAATTTCCCAGTGGAAATGCTATTGTAGTGTATAGGAGAAAAAAAAACACAGATGTTTTGTGTATAAAAAAATCTGGGTTTTCAAAACCAGCTTTTTTATATATATACATTATGCTGCTATTACAGATTTAACATTTTCTGTAAAAGGAAAGTCTACATTTTCTGCCTGTTCAGAACTGTTTAATAGCAGTTACTCTTGAGTGCACTTACATTTTTATGTTTTTTAAACTATTTTCCTTAATGCTGAAAATATTGACAAATGGATATGGTTAGCCTTTCTTAAAAAAAAAAAAAAAAGAGTTGCTTTCTTAGGGAAAGCAAGAACTCCTAAAGTATATTTTCTTGAGATGACTATGTCACGCCCACTGACATGAAGTGTGCTCGCCCTCCTAGCCTCCTCTCCCCTCACCCCTGGAATTAGAGTCCGCAGGAGTTAATTTTGCTCCTCTGGGGTCTTTCATTGGAGCCATTTGTGAGAGTGGACAAGTGGTGCCACTAGATGGCACCTTGTGCCTAGCCATTGTTAATGACCAGGGCAGAGTTAGACGCACGGAGTATATCCGGCTGGGAGAAACTCGAGAGCCCACGTAGTCCAGCCCTTCCTCCCTTCCCACCCTGCAGAAGAGGGAACTGAGGCTCCAAGCGCCCTCTGTCTGGAGGCGCCCAAGTCCACAGCTGTGGACTGGCTCTCTCGTGCATGGCTGGGACACTCACCACTCAGTCCCTGACTGACTCTAGAAGTCACATCTTAGCTTCTGAAGATACTAGTGGGATGTGAGGAAGTTTAGTGACGAGCGTCATTATTACAGTAGTTTGGTGTCCACAGCCTTGGGAGACGCCCCATGTGAAGTTTGTGCAGCTTTGCCAAAAAACTGATTTTCTATTCTCAAGAATGACCCAAGCCAATAAATAGCATTAGTAGCTTCTGTGGGGTCCCGGAACCCCATATTTATTTTTCCTGTGTTAATCTCTTGAGTGTTCTCCTAAGCTGCCCTTCCTGTGGGTCTTTCTCAGAATTGATATCTTAGGATGGTGTTTTCAGTGTTGCCTAAACTCCGTGTCAGTGAAAATTATTTTTCTGAATAATTAACTGTTAACATCATTCTTGTTCTCTGGACCTTCAAAGGGCTTTGTATTTTATACTTGTTCTTTCCCCAGGCTGCTCACGATCAGTTTCACATCTGCCTTGTAGATCGCATATCTCGTGGCCCCCAGAAACAATTCCAGAGGACTCGGTGCAGATTCTTGTTCATGGTGAAGGGACTTAGTTGGCCATGAGCAGACCTGGCTGGCTCCCCACAGTGCTCCCTCCAGGCATGTATGATCCTGCATCCCTCCAGGGGTGAGTCCAGAGTCCTCGGGTGGCCAAATTCAGACTTCAGTCATGTTTTCTCTTGGATGCCTTTAAGATGCATTCTGGTGTGGAGCTGGTTGTCAGCTGGGGATAGGATACCCAGGTCATTCAGCTGTGCACGTGGAGGCCAGAAGGCAACTTCAGTCACAGACCCTGTGCCTCAGCTTCACAAATGATGGTTTTTAAAAACAACAGCAGAGCTGTGAGGGCTGGGTCCCTCTCACAGTGACTTTACCTTCCGGGTCAAGTGGCCTTGCCAATCCAGCACTGCTCCTGTTCAGAAAAGGACCCGAGGGGCATGCCTTGATGGCCAGGACTTAGCCACTGGTCTTCCTGGAAGCGGGGCTGAGGCTCCACTGATGATAGGTAGAGCTGGCTAGGCCTAGAGGTCAGGAGTTTTCTAGGCTCTAGAAGTGACCTGACCTTTGAATTCCATAAGCCTCTGTGATCTTAGTATTATCTCTGAGAACTCCACCAGCCCCTTTCCTCTTTCTTGGGTGCAGGAAGGAAGAGTGTAGAAGGTAAGTGGGAGGAGTTTCAGAAAAGCATTATTTACTTACCTTGGTAAATTATAACATGAAACAGAATCCACAGTTCTTTCTGAAATCTATCAAGTGTAGTTAAATTTAATATTTTAAAGCTCAATTCTCAAACCATTATTTTAAGAAGTCATTACCTGTTCCCAGACTCCTCTTAATACCAGGCTCAATGTTGATACTCCCGGTCTGCCTCCCCTGGTAGGTTTTCTGAACCACCTTGGGGAGTGTCTGCAGCAATGTTGTAACTCCTCCAGGTGACTCTGCATCCTGTATTCCATGGCATTCCTGTGAAGCAGGTGGCAGGGCAGAGGGCGCCACCCTCGTTCGGCAGACTCGGAGAAGTTGTCCGGAGTGAAAGAATAAGTAGGCAGTGATGCTGAATGATCTCTGGGCCTACATTCTTCCCCACGCCCCAGACTGCCACCTGGGAGAAGAAAGACTCGTTTGGTCTTTCTGTCAAGTAGCCAGTGTTTGAGACCCTATAGTCCAGTGGCTAGAAAAATAGTAAGAAGGGTCAGCTGTCCTGGATGCAGGGTCAGCGTTCTTCTGGCAGGCTTAGCAGGGCGTGACTGCTACCAGGGACCTGTTGTAGCTTTTGGTGTCAGTGAGAGGAGGGATAATCTTGTTTTATCGCTTAGGCTTATTGAGGCATTTGTGGAATATGATCCGCACATAGAATCCGTGATGCTCTGAACCTCCACCCCCACTGAGTCTCATGCCCTTCCCCCCACCATGGGAAATGGCACTGGGCCCCCTGGAGTTGGGCCTTGGCACCACTCCCACCTCAGGCCCAGCCTGCCTCCCATACATCTCTGAGATGTGGCCTTCCTTAAGGAATTTCCCCCCACCTCTACCTCCCCAGCACCCTTCTATGTCCCCACCTGTCCTCTTCACCCTGGGTCCCTCAGCCCATCCCTTCTCATCTCCCAGCTGTAGTTTGTTTGATTAGTTACTCTAACTCACCCCATTTCTTATCTGTGTCTCTCATTTTTCCCTACATATTTCAGATCCTGATGGTAAAACAACCTGATTTCCCTAAGGATCTCTGTTCATTGCTATCTTCCTTCCCCTTCCCGCTTTTCACTTCTGTGTCTGCAAACTTGGTCTCCACCCCATCACGTGGGATTAATTGGGAGAAGTCATTGGAGACCAGTCAGTTTCCAAATTTGGAAACCTTTTCCCAATCCATGTCCACATTCAGTAACTGAAACATGGCATTGTTGACCCTTCAGTTCAGTTCAGTCGCTCAGTCGTGTCCAACTCTTTGTGACCCCATGAATCGCAGCACGCCAGGCCTCCCTGTCCATCACCAACTTCCAGAGTTCATTCAAACTCACATCCATCGAGTCGGTGATGCCATCCAGCCATCTCATCCTCTGTCATCCCCTTCTCCTCCTGCCCCTAATCCCTCCCAGCGTCAGGGTCTTTTCCAGTGAGTCAACTTTTCGCATGAGGTAGCCAAAGTATTGGAGTTTCAACTTCAACACCAGTCCCTCCAGTGAACACCAGGAGTGATCTCCTTTAGGATGGACTGGTTGGACCTCCTTGCAGTCCAAGGGACTCTCAAGCATCTTCTCCAACACCACAGATCAAAAGCATCTATTTTTCGGCGCTCAGCTTTCTTCACAGTCCAACTCTCACATCCATACACGACCACTGGAAAAACCATAGCCTTGACTAGACTGACCTTTGTTGGCAAAGTAATGTCTCTGCTTTTTAATATGCTATCTAGGTTGGTCATAAGTTTCCTTCCAAGGAGTAGTTCAGTTCAGTCGCTCAGTTGTGTCCGACTCTTTGCGACTGTTGACCCTTACTTTCCCTATTTTCTGAGATTTCCCTCACTCCTAAACAGTCTTCATTCCTTTTCCTTCTTTTACCTAAAGGCCAGTTCAGCAGAAAGACCAGCTCAACAGGTGGTTTCCAAAGTTCAGACCAGCTGTGGGACGCATGATAGGGAGGGCAGTTCTTAATAAAAATGCAGATGACTGGGCACTACCCCCAGAGAGGTTTATTCAGTAGCTCTGGTGTAAAGCGTGGAAATCTGCCATTTCAGCACATTCCCTGGATGGTTCCCATACAGGTGGTCCATGGCCCACATTTTGAGAATCGCTCACCCTTAGAGATCAGCACACTTCCCTAACTTGAACTGCCCTCTCTTTGCTGAAGTGACTCCCAGCTCCAGCCCTGCCCCTTATGAGTGCATATTTAGCTCTACCTAGAAGCCCTGAGACATCCCCAGACCCTCTGCCTACATATGTTCTCTCGTCTTTTCCCACCCACACTGCCACAAGGTCCCCTCATCCACCATTGTCCCTTTTTGGCCATTGCCCCCCNTGAGGGAGCGCTGATCCCCTGGCTGACACAGCCCCTCCAGGCTGCATCTTGACTCATCTGCCCCTCCCACCGCTTCTTGAAGTCTCCATCTTGGAGGCTCGTGTGTGTGTGTCTGTGTCTGTGTGTGTGCGTGATGCAGGACTTGAATTCCTGCAGGCCATTTCAGGCTTACGTGTCTCAAAGCGTGTGTCTCTGTGTGTGTCTAGGATGCAGGACTTGAATTCCTATAAGCCATTTCACCTCCCCAAGAGGCAGACTCCACCAAGGTTACTTGGCATCCCATCCAGTAACCAGAATGGAGGGCTTGTGACCTGAGTCAACGTGGTCAGCCCACTGGCCAGAGGGAGGCTGTGGAAGGAAGCTGCCTCCCCCGTTCCAGAGGAGTGGGGCCCACATCCAGCCCGGTTCCTGTGGGTGTTGCTGGAAGCACATTGCTTTTTGTTTTTTTTTTAAAGTTGACCAGCACTGTAGAAGCGCCATCCGGAGTACACCTCTGTGTGCATCATTTCTTTTCCTTTACGAGGATGCAGAGCAGTCAAATGGCCTTTGATGGCTTTTGAAACTGAAAGCAGCCTTTTTGCAGCTCAGGTTCCAGTCTCCTGTCATATGTGGTTCCAGGGCTGGGGACAGTCATCGGGGAAACGGAGCCTGGGCAGGCAGGGGGTTTGCCCAGAAGCTGGTCATCAGCACCCAGAGTAAGCCCTGGAACTGTAGCGCCTGCGCCCCAGGGCTTCTGGAATCAACCCCCTGCCACCTCCCCCCACAAGACTCCACGCCGCAGATGGTGGCCTTTGGGGCTTTCCTTCCCACTCCCTCCACAGGTCCCCAGGGAGCCCGACTTGACCTCACAGTCTGAAACCCAGTCTCGGGTCAGGCCTGGGCAGGCCCTGCCCTCTCCCCTCGTGGCTCTCAGAGAGAGGAGGAGGGGCCCTCCCCTGAAAAGAATGCGCTTGTCTGCCCGCCTGTCTGCCTCCGGGATCAGTCTAGGGTTTCAGCCACCAAAAAAGGCTGCGGGAAGGAGAGGGCCTCCTGCAGCTGGTCGGGAGAAGCTGCAGACACTGGCTCACAACGTCCCAGACTGAAGGGTCCCTCGACAGCGACAGCAGGTCCCACCCCCACCTTGCAACCTCTTCCCACTGAGGTGTCAGGGCCCTGCCGCTTACTCCCACTTTAAGGAACCTGAGGCCCAGTGGTAAGTGGTGTCCCCTAGCTGTCCCGAGCAGTCGCTGCGTGCCTGGGACGGTGCTGGGGGAGGCGAGAAGGCCGGAAGGGCCCTTTGCAAAGTGCCCTGTGCTCCCCCAGCCCTAGCAGTGAAGGTGTGTGGGCCCTGCTCTGGCCATTCTTGCTGTGTGATCAGAGGAAGTTATTCACCCTTTCAGATGAGGCCGGTCCCCTCATCTCTGAATGAAAGTGAGGGCATNGCCCTGCCGCTTACTCCCACTTTAAGGAACCTGAGGCCCAGTGGTAAGTGGTGGGGGGAGGGCTGGAGCCCCAGCACCAAATCCTCTGAGCTCTACTTGCCAGCCCCTCTACCCTGTCCCCTAGCTGTCCCGAGCAGCCGCTGCGTGCCTGGGACGGTGCTGGGGGAGGCGAGAAGGCCGGAAGGGCCCTTTGCAAAGTGCCCCGTGCTCCCCCAGCCCTAGCAGTGAAGGTGTGTGGGCCCTGCTCTGGCCGTTCTTGCTGTGTGATCAGAGGAAGTTATTCACCCTTTCAGATGAGGCCGGTCCCCTCATCTCTGAATGAAAGTGAGGGCATCACCCTCACAGTGGGTGGTTTTCAACCCTGATGTGGAGGAAGGGCTGTAAATACTCTGGCACCCAGGCCTCACCCCGGACTGTGAAGATCAGTGAATGGAAGCCCAGGGATCCCAGTGAGTCCCTGACTGAGAACTGACATCCCGTGAAGAGTTGGTCCCACTGGGATGAAATTCCAAGACAAGGCCCTGGCCCCTGACAGTCCTTCCTTTTCCTGACACCCACCTTCCATCCCACATGCGGCTCCAGTAAGAGCTCGTCCTCAATGTCTCATCCAACTTCCGGTATTTTACAAATCCTTGGCCCCACAGAGGCAAGACTCCGAGCAGGAGGAGAGCAGAGGGAGCGGGGGGATGGGGCCCTCTCTCCTGTGACCAGTGGCTGCAGCTGGCTTGCTCATTTCTCCCACCACCAGCCCAGCTGTGTGTCCTTGCTTCCCGGCTCTACTTACACCTGGGGACAGTTGTGAACAAGGACAGAGTGGAGCTCCTGGTGACCTCCTAGCACATCGGCCTCATTTCTACCAAGCAAGGGCCTTCCTGCCACCCGTTACCCACCCTGAGGACCCCTGTCACTGCTCCACACGGGCTGACAGGGCCTGGAAGCCCAGCGGGGTCAGTGCATGCCTTGAAGACAGGAGGAGTCTGCCACATGAAGACCTTCTATTTCAACAGGCAGAGGCTAGTGGGCTTGGCCCTCCGGCAGCCCCCAGCCATTAGGTGAAGCAAGCCCTTGTCCAAATCTCATCTGCTGCCCTGCTGGGAAGAGGCGGTGTCTTCCTTCAGAGTGTTTCTAGTCATCTGACACTTCCAGCTTTCTTGGCCCAGGGCCTGAACATGAGCATTGAGCAGCAGCCTGAGCATCACCAGCAGATGGAAGTTGTGCTGTGTGGGGACAGTGGAAGGTGACTGGCTGATGGCACAAGCCAGCTGGTGGGAAGAGACCCTCGTCCGCCACAGCGTGGGTGGCATCGGGCTTCCTGCCTCAGAAGTCTCGGCATCCAGCTCGAAGCCATCTGCTGCTGCCACCTGAGAATTACTGTCAGAATTACTGTCCCAGCTTCACCCACCTTTGGGGCCTCCATATCCGCCATCACTGTCGAGGTGACTCTCAGGAAAGTCTGAGGCCTGGGGTTGAGAGCCCTCCCAACAGGAAGTGACTTGACATGAGCCTCGACCCTCTCCCTTCCCCACAGCCCTATCCAGACTGAACCCAGACCCCATTTGTCTGGTCTTTTCAGATGTCCTTCACAGTCCCACCCACAGCTGTTCACCATCTTCCTGCTTGGGTGAGTCTCTACAGCTGCTCAGTGGGGCAGGCAAGAATGATTCTCCTATCCTACAGATTTGAAAATGGAGGCAGGGCTGTTCTGAGATGAGACCTGCAGGGCCAAGTCTTGAACCCTTGTGTCCATACACCTGTGAGTAACTGTCCAGTGAATGACTCCAGAAGCCACAGTGGGGTGTCCATAATCCACTCACTGATGTCAGTCTCCAGTCCCTTCTGAGTACTTTTCTGCTGGGGTGGGCAGTGATAGG
>SJYW01005666.1:86545-117268 GCA_006410735.1 Raphicerus campestris
GATGGGGGTCAGCCTGGTGGGGGGTGGGGGGCCTGTGGATGGAGAGCGCTCAGGGCAGAGGATCAGCAGCTAGAGAGGAAGGCCATAGGGGAGGCTGGAGACGTCAGGGAAGAGGTCTGGGTTCATCCTAAGGGATGTGTTCTACCTTATTTCTCTGAATTGGGGGCCAGCTTGGGTACAAGGTCCTCTCTTTGGAAAGCCTTTCCCAAGCCTGTTCCTGCACCTTGCATGCAGACAGCCCTTGCTCCAGCCCTTCCTGGCTCTTGGAACAGAAAGTTGGCTTAAGTTTCTGGCTAACCCAGCTCTGCTCCTGCGGTGGGTAGAGGAGGTGGCTAGGGATGGGCCCACCCAAGGAATCCCCTCCGTGCTCCCTGGAGACATCCTGGGAGCCCCGCCTGTTAGCAGCACGTGGTGGCCTTTCACCAGATGGTCACGCCTAGATCTTCCCCCAAGACGGCGGGCGGCGACACCTCGGGCCCTGCATTTGTTGCTTCCCTGAGGAGCTGGGATCGAGGGGTGTTCTGTCCAGTCGCCTGTAGCCACAGAGTTGCAGGGCCTTCCCTGGTATAAGAAAGGCACTTTGGCTCCTCTCTGGGAAAAGGGCAAGTTGGCTTTTCTAGGGGCGAAGATTCGTTCCTAATCACAACAGTGTCTAACCTCCCTAACTCCTGCATGCCTCAGTTTTGGTCATCCCCATTTCACAAGATAATGCCTGTTGTCTGCCTTATATTACTCAAACAGACTTAATTCCTTTGTCTTTTTTTTTAAACTTGTTTTAACCAAATTCATTTATTAAGTTATTGGGTTTTTATTATGTGCCAAGCAGCATGTTTTGCTAAATTCAGTATAATTCATGAGAGAAATAAAAAGCTCAAGAAAGAGATCACTCTGATTCATAAATCAGTTTCATTGCAAAATTTGTAAACCAAGTGATTTCGGATAAGCTTTTGTTAATAAAATATTTGAAATCTGATTTTTTTTTTCATGTTTAAACTTTATTATTTCTTTTAAAGAAAGCTAACATTTATTGATTTAACTCAGGCCTTTTTTTTTCCTTTTTTCTTTTTTTAACTGTTTGAAGTGTGGTTGACATAGATAAGCGCACAAGTCATAAACAAGCAGTTCTCTGAGTGTTCCCAAACTCATCATACCATGCCACCAGCATCCAGACAAAAAACAACACGGAAGCTCCCAGGAGCCCCCAGTGCCCTCCCCACCTCGCCAAGGTAACCACGACCTTGACTTCCAATGGGCTTTAAGAAGGCATCACCCTCTTCTGTAGAGGGTGGACCAGGACCCTTAAAAAGAAGGGGAGAGAAAGAGCAGAAAGGCGGCTTGCAGGATTCCTGTGCACTTTCATGCCCTGGAGCTGGTTGGGGCCCCATGAACTCTGGGGCTTTTCCAGCCAGCTGTGCCCAGGAGTCCCCTCTGGCAAGTGAATCTACAGAAAACCACTTGTCCATTGCTTTCCAAGAAAAAAGAGTGCTTTTTTCTTGTTTTTAACAATTTTATGAGGTCTTCAGAATCACATGCCCAATTGGTGTAGACCAACCCCACTTCAGTACTCTTGCCTGGAGAATCCCACGGATGGAGGAGCCTGGTAGGCTGCAGTCCATGGGATCGCGAAGAGTTGGACACGACTGAGCGACTTCACTTTGACTTTTCACTTTCATGCATTGGAGAAGGAAATGGCAACCCACTCCAATGTTCTTGCCTGGAGAATCCCAGGGACTGGGGAGCCTAGTGGGCTGCCGTCTATGGGGTCGCACAGAGTTGGACACGACTGAAGCGACTTAGCAGTAGCAGTAGCAGAGAAAAGTAGCCAAGTTTCATTTTTTAAAAAGCTGGAACATTCAAGGAAGAGCCATCCAGCTGGCTTGCATTCCAGGGCATTTTTTCAGCACCCTGCCTTCCCTCACCCTTCTCTGAAGGCAGGGCACCCCTCACCTGCCTGATGTCCTCCCCTTGGTAGTTGCAACCAGCTGTCCAGAGTGGAAACTCACACTTCCAGGTCCATCCAGGCTGCTCTCTGGGTGACTGTGAAGGCGGAAGTCCTCTGCCACCCCCAAGCCCATCTCCTCTCAGGTCAAGGAATACCCCCACCACCACCACCAATTCTGGTTCCAGCTCTTCTGTGAACTCCCTCGGGCTTGTCCCTTTCCCTCTTGGAGTATCAATATCCCCAGATATAAAACAAGCAAGCCCCCACCCTGCTACTGGACTGGCCTTCTGTGAGACAGACCCATGGAAATAAGATTGCTGCAAGATTTGGGAGGGATAGTTCTCCCGGCATCAGCTCCACGCCCACTCTTCCAGGAAGTCCCCCAGGAAGGTCCCTGTCCCTCAGCACATCAGCGTCTGGCAGCTAGTCCTGTGTATTCAGCAGGTCCCACATGCACTGCAGGGAGTGGACACCTGTGCACGAGGCGGTGTGGCATCTGTCCTACTGGCGCTGTGGCATGGGTAGCTTACCTGGCTGGCATCTCCCATTATTCCTTCCGGGTGAGTGTTATGTGTGTAGTAGGCCGGGGCTTGAGCTTGCAATTCTCTTCATATATTTCTCTCAAGAAACCTGGTTCCAAGAACAGATGCGCTCAACCTGGCTGAAAATAGGAGCAAATTTTTCAGGAGCCACCAGTCCCAGATGGTGCTAGTGGTAAAGAACCCACATGCCAATGCAGGAGATTAAGGAGACCAGGTTCAACCCCTGGGAGGAGGGCATGGCAAGCCACTCTAGTATTCTTGCCTGGAGAATCCCATGGACAGAGGAGCCTGGAGGGCTACAGTACATAGCTTCGCAGAGTTGGACATGACTGAAGCGACTTAGCATGCAAGCACCAGTCCAGTTCTGGCTCTTCCAGGTCTCACCAGGCTTCCTTGGACAGACTTCACCCCTCTCCCACTTCAGGGTACGGGCTGGGGGGCTGACCTCTGAAAACTCGTCCAGCTCTGATCTTTGCTGATTCTTGGAATCTGTTTTTCTCATCCAGAGAGCAGGAGGCCAAGAGCAGAAAGAATAAACTGAGACTTCCTTAGAAAGCAAGCAGAACTTTGTTAAAAGTTAGATGAATATCTACCCTATGGCCCAGCATATTCCACTCCTAGGTATTTACCAAAGAGAATGAACATATAAAAAGACTTGTACAAGAACATCTATAGCAGCTTTATTCCTAATCACCCAAACAGGAAGCAGTTCAAGCATCCAAGAGGTGACATCACAAACCAATTGTGGAACATCCAGACGATGGAATATTACTCAGCAGACACTCAGACAATACCATTCTGGCTGTACAGGTGATGCAACAGGATGTGTGAATCCCACAGTCGTTATACTGAGGGAGAAAAGCCAGATGAAGTGTACATGCCACATGAACTACATATAGAAAGTTCTAGAACAGGCAAAACTACTTATGGGAATAGCAATCAGAAAGTAGTGGTGAAGGGAAGCCCTGAGGGAACTTTCTGGGGCAATGGAACTCTTTTATTTTTTAATATTAATATTTATTTGGCTGCACCAGATCTGAGCTGTGGCATGCAGATCTGGCCAGGGATGGAACCTGGGCCTCCTGTATTGGGAACTCAGAGTCTAAGCCACTGGACCACCAGGGAAGTCCCCTGGAACTGTTTTATATCGTGTTTTGAGTGCTGGATATATGGGTCAAAACTACTGTCAAAACACTGACTAAACAATTATATTTTTACATTTTAATGTACATAAATATTGCCTTAATTTAAAAATTAATTAAAACAGGAAAAGAAGGAAAAGCAGCTAAAACCTTTCGGTCAGGCCAGGAGGCCACAGGCTGGGAGTCCAGTTTGTCTTGTTAGAAGTTAACAGTTTGCCAGCCGGAGACACGAGGATCCTGGTGGGCCATTTTCACAGGCACAACGTCATCAAGTGAGACCAAGAGGGTGGGGGTGCAGGGGAAGCAGGGACATGAGGAGCAGCTTAAAGTTTCATTGGCTACAGCCCAGGAGAAGGGCTCATCTGTCCTTGAACTGGACGATCACTGAGCTCTACCCCGTGCAGACACCATGGCGGGCACTGAAGATGTAACAGTGACCAGAAGACATGGTCCCTGCCCTCAGGGAGCTCTGAGAGAGAGAGACCTTGAACCGCGCAAATCACACCACCAAGCCCCCCATCCCTGTACCGAGGATGGAGAAAGCACAGGGAGCTCCCAGATCACCAGGCTGGAGTCCTCCCCCGGTTCAGGTCCAGAAGAGTCACTCAGAAACCCTGATTTTAGAGCTGAGTTCTGAACAACTGCAAGATATTAACCAGATGCAGAGTACCGAAGAGGGCATCTTTCCCTAAAGCCAGAGCCTAACACAGGAGCCACAGACCCCAGGGCTGCAGGGGCCGGCAGGCCTCAGCGCTGCTAGAGCAGAGCGTGGGCAAAGCAGCGGAGACCGTTGCCGTGCGACAGTTGTCACAGGCCTGGTGCGGCCCCATCTTCCTGTTTTTGTTTTTCAAGAAAACCTAGAAACCTGGAGTTTCTTCAGTGTAAACACAAATCAGTTTTCAACTCTTGCCACATCACTTTCATAGATTTATCACTTCTTTAAATCAGAGCAGTTCCAATCAAACTCCCAGCAGGATTTTTTAGTAAAAACATGCAAACTGATTTTAAAACATGTTGAAAAGCAAAAGAAACTAGAATATCCAAAAACAATCTTGGAAAAGAACAACAAAGTTGGAAGAATCTCACTACCTGATTTCCAGATTTAGTAGAAATCTACCATCTCAAGACATTATGTTTCTGGCCAAAGGACAGACATGTAGATCAGTGGAATAGCAGAGTGTCCAGAAATAGACACACAAATATGATCAACTGATTTTTGACAAAAGTGCAAAAAGATTTCAATGAAGAAAGGATCATCTTTTCATTAAATGATATGACAGTGTGACAAATGGATTCTTAGGTGGCCCCTCATGACTCCTGCCTTCTTGTGTTCACACCTTTGTGTAAACCCATCCTCTTGAGGGTAGGTGGGACCTGTGACTTGCTCCTAACCAATGGAATATGGCAAAGTGATGGGATGTCATTCCCATGGCTACATATGTTGTATGAGGCTCCATCTTGCTGGCCACTTGCTCCAGAGATTCTCCCTGATGACTTGATGGAGTAGGCAGCTGTGTTTGGAAAGCCCACAAAGCAAGGAACTGCAGGAGAGAGACTTCTAGGAACTAGGCCTGTAGGAGCTGAAAGTCACCAGCAAGAGGAATTCTCCCAACAATTTGGATGAGCTTGGAAGCATACTCTTTCCAGTCAAGCCTCCAGATGAGAAGATAGCCCAACCAGCCCCTACAATGACCCAGCTAAGCTACGCTCAGACTCCTGACCCACAGAAACTGTGAGACAATAAATGTGTTTTGTTTTAAGCCTTTTAGCCTCTAAATTTGTGATAATTTATGATGCAACACAGAAAATACATAAGCCAAAAAATAAAATCTCTGGACTTCCCTGGTGGTCCAGTGGTTAAGAATCTACCTGCCAATGCTGAAGACATGGGTTCCATCCCTGGACTGGGAAGATCCAGCATGTCTCAGAACAGCTAAGCCCGTGACTATAACTACTGAGCCCACATGCTGCAACTGCTGAAGGTGTGTGCCTAGAACCTGTGCTCTGCAACAAGAGAAACCACCACAATTAGAAGCTCTCACACAGCAACAAAGAGTAGCCCCTGCTCACCGCAACTAGAGAAAGCCCATGCAGCAGCAATGATAAATATTTAAAAATAAAACCTCTACCTAAATCTCATATCATATACAAAAGTCAACTTTCAATGCAAAAGCATAAAACTTCCAGATAAACAGTGAACACAGATATATTTGGCCAGATAGTGGCCAAGATGGGAGCCACAGGGCAGGACAGAGGCAGTGATGGAGAGGAGCACAGTCGTGACCCACTAGGACTCAAGGTCTAGCGCTGCCCAGGTGTCACGGGAATAGCAGCAGCTTCAGCCCTGGGATCTCTCTCGGGGCAACTCTGGTCTCCTTTTGCTCCCAGCTGCTCAGTCCTTCTGCTTTCTCTAATCTAGTCCAAATCTGAGCAGTTTAGCTAACAGCAGCCCGACAGTTCAGAGCTCTTTGCCATGTCATAGGTGACTGACCAACCTATGGACGCACAGTCCCGGCTCAGCGCCAGCCTAGTGCTTTCAGTTTCCACCCCTGAGCTCAGCCAATCACTGCCCCCTCCCAGTGGGGCCACGGGAGGGACACTGGATGATGCAGATGCTGTGACTGTCTCACTAGAAAGACACAGCTCTGTGCCTAAGTCCCTTTGTGCCATCATTCTGAGGTTCCCTGGAGAGGGACACAGGCCAGGGATGCCATGGTCCTCTGGTGCCCCCCACACCCTTACTCCTGCTGCGCTGCAAGCTCAGGCGAGCTGCATCTGCCGGAAGCCCCACTGAAAAGGCTGGGAAGCAACCCAGAGACAGGTGTTAGAAGCCAGGGCAGGGGTGGTGCAGAAAGCTACCTGGGAAGGGCAGGGCCACCCCTTTCTAAGAAGATGCTCTGGGGAAATAGGCAGTGCCACCTGAGTCACCACTGCCAGCAAGCTCCCAGGGGCCTCTTGGCAGAGTGAATTCAGCAGCACATCTGTGTGCAAGAGCGATGCAGGGCCTAGGAGGTGGGAGGACTCAAGTAACTGAAGAGAACGACTCATGAGCCAAGCAAGTCCACCATTTGTGGAGGGAAGAGCAAAAGGGTCCCGTGGAATCAAAGTTAGGTAGAGGGTGCTGGGCTCCCCATTTAAGACGGGCTGAGTTTTACACTGCTTTGGCTAATCTACCCAGATCAGTCCCTGACACAGCACCCCAACAAACACCCTCCTGTGTTTTTACATTGATGGACAAAGCCCCCAGGGTTCTCAGAACACTCTGCCTCCCTCTCTCCCAGGCTGGTGATTCAGTCAAGTCTGTATAAGCACAGCCTTGAAAGAGCAGAATAGAAGGATTAGCTGACTTCCCGATGGGCAGTGGGTGGCAGCAGCGTGGGGTGGGGACCATGACTCCTCGAATGTCCAAAGGACACAAAAGCTGTCGCAGCAATCACAAAAAGTAAACCTCAGTTTGTTTTTTCCTGTAGCCTTCATCAAGCTAGGAAAGTAGAAGAAAGGAAACAGGGACTCTGCAGGAGAAGGGGTCACCATGCTCTTCCTGGTCCTAAACAAAATGTCAAGCAGGCATGCAGCCATTTGGAAGACCTTGGAGGTAAGAGATGGGGCAAAACCCCCTGAGGACAGATGGAGGCAAAGGCCTGCGACTCCCAGGCCTCCTGTGATGCCGTTGTTGCTTGTCATGAGATGCAGGTTGCCATGGTGGTGGGTGGATGCAAGGTCCAACTGAGGAGAGGAGACTGGGAAAAGGTCTCAAGGGAAGATGCTGGGGGAGGCTATTGTCTTGTTGTACCCCACAATGGTCTGAGGACTTTACACGGCCTCCCCCTAGTGTTGACCAGGGGCCACTGGGTGCATGAACCATCCTGTGACAAGCGACAAGGGTGATCCAAAATATAAGGGACTCCATGGTGGGAGGCTTCCTGGAGGAGACACATGTGGGCTGGGCCAGGCTGTAATAGCCATGGACTGTGGGAGCGTGCAGAGGGACAGAGCACTCCAGGGTGAGGGGGCACCAAGGCCCCTGCAGGAATCAGCTAGTTGTGTGCAATGCCCTGGGAAGAGACCGAAGGACCCTCAGCCGTGAGGGGGAGCTGCCAAGTGCACCGGAGTCTGAAGGCTATCAGCTCCAGTGGCCATCAGGGTCTGCCATCCGCTGCCATCCACTGGTCCCCAGCCATCCTGGTGCACCTCCTCACTCACTGTCACCTGCCGGTGCCCGGGAGACTCCTGGAAGCATTGGAATTCTGCCCTGAGGTTGCTGGAGCAGGCCCCTGCCTCTCACCAGCTTTGTTCAAGCCTCACGTTAAGCACTGTGCCCACTGCGGGGACAAAACAGACAAAGCAGACGGGGTTCCGGCCTCATGGAGCTTACGTTCCAGTGGGGAAATGGAGCATCGCTCACAGAACATGCAAATAGCCATCACGCCAGCGCTGCTGTGTGCACGTGGTGGGGAGGGCGGGACCACGGAGATGGCCAGTGCATCTGTAGCTGCATAGCAAATTACCCTCAAAGGCAGTGGCTTAAACAGCAATGACCGTTCACTATCTTTCATGGTTTCTTTGGATCAGAAATGTAGAAAAAAAGGACCCAGTGGGGGTGGCCTATCTCTGATGCCTGGGGACTCAAATGGAGGACTTGAAGCCTGGGTGCTGGAACTACCTGACAGCTCACTCACTCCTGTGTGAGCCTGGCTTGTTGGTTAGGGCACTCCTGTGGTCTTTCTCTGAGGCCTGGGCTTCCTCACAGCATGATACCTGAGTTCTAAGAACAAGCAGCCCAAGAGAGAAAGAGCCTGGAGGAAACCGCATGGCTTTGAAAGGATCTTCAGAAATCATATAGTGTCACTTTGACATTTTCTTCTGGTTGAAGCAGTTATAAAGATGGGGCCAGGTCCAAGTGTAGGAGACAGAGACTCTGACCCCTTGGAAAAGAAGCATCAGTGGCATCTGGTAAGAACCTGAGGGATGGATATATATAATACATATATCATGCTCACGCCCAGTTATTCAGTCTGACTCTTTGCGGCCCTTTGAATGGTAGCCTGCCTAGCTCCCTGTCCATGGGACTTTTCAGGCAAGAATACTGGAGTGGGTTGCCGTTTTCCTCCTCCAGGAAATCTTCCCAACCAAGGGACTGAACCTGTGTCTCCTGCATAGAAGGCAGATTCTTCACCAGCTGAGCCATCAGGGAAGCCTATTATATATATATAATGCATACATATATATATATGTATACATTATATGTATGTATACAATATATAGACGGAGCCTTCTTTGGAAAATAGTCACTGCATCCCAGAAGCAAGCCTTGCAGGATGCTCTGGAGTCAGCCAGGTTCCAGGAAGGAACACTCCAGGCAGAGGGAGAGCATAGGGGCCACTCAGGTGGAAAGGAGTCGAGTGCATGTGAGCACCAAGGAGAAGCCCTGCACTGCTAGAACGAGGGTGTGCAGGGCCAGAAAGTGAGGTCAGGAAGGTGGGCGGGGCAGAGAACATGGGGTTCTGGGGCCAGGTGTGTGGGCTTGGGCTCTGAGCCTGAAGGCACACTGAAGCCAGGGAGTGACCCAGTCAGACAGCTGTTCCAACAGGCTTCATCTGCTGCCGAGTGGAGATGGGCTGGATGGGGCAAGAGTGGGTGATGGGAGACAGAAGCATCCGTGCCCCTTGGTCTGAGAACCACCTGCCTAGAGGCAATGGAGTGAGGACTGAGCCCACCCAGGGGTGTGAAAAAGGCCCCCGGAGAAGGCAGGGGGTAGGATGGTCAAGGCGGTGCCAGGCAAAGAGGGAGATCCCAGAAGGGAACTTAAGCTAAGCGTGAGCTAAGAGCTGTCCCTAGAAACCTCCTGACCTGGACCTCGTGAAGAACCTGGTAAAATCTCTCTGACAGGCGCAAATCCCCCGAGGTCCCCTGGGTAAAAGGAATACTGTATTTCTTGGCACTTCATGATGACATCTCTTGGACTTTCTAAATAAAATTAAATCCTTTTGGGGCCCCATTTGGCAAGGTTGCAGAGACCAGATTATCTGCCATGATTCAAGGTGTCTTCCCCTGCCTCTGGTTGTGCGAAAACTGCAGAATGTTGCCATCTGGATCCACGGGGACAAGGTCCCACTACCCAGCTGGGGTGTTCCTTGCTGGGGGCCCTGGTTTAGGATGATGAGAGTCATTCAAAGACAGACCCACATCTCTAAACCCAGGTCTGCATGCCAAAAACAGTCCGGCCCCGCAGCAGGGCCACAGAGGACCAGCAGCTTCCTGGAGCCGGTTCTCTGGGATGGAGGGGGAATATGCCATCCTCCAGAAGTCCAGCTTCCCATTCTGGGGCCCCTCCCTCTTTCTTCTTCAAAGCCCACAGCCCAGCCCCTCCCCTCCTTGGCTGTCTAGCGCAGTCCTGCCAAAAAGCCCCCTATTCATCCACAAAGCCTCTCTGAGGACCTCTGCCTGGAAATCAGACAGCCATTCATTTCCTCCCCTGGGCTTCAGGTGAGTCACAGCCCTGACCTCTGCATTCTGGGGATGCTTAGACATCCTCCAGTGTTGTCAGCGATGGAGAGCAGACCCCAGGCTGCATGTTTACGTAAATCCTCCTGCTGCTGTGCCCTTAGAGAACAGCGTGGTGGGGCCTCAGGTTTTCCCAGGGTAGAGGGCATTGTTGGCCCAACTGATCTCAGATCACCTTCAGCCTTGCTGCTCTGAGATTCCGGGACAATAGAGCCACAGCAGCGGCCATCGCATCAGAGGGCCCCTCCCCGAGGCCTGCTGGGCAGGGCCCAGACAGCATCTCCAGGGGCTCCCAAAGCTCAGACAGCCGCCGCCCAGGGAGAGTTCGCCTCCCCAACAAAGGCTGCCATCTCTTGTTTTCCCACAGGCGATCCCAAAACAAAACAAAACCCAACACTCTTTCCAGCCACCTGGTTGCCCCTGCAAGTCACCTGCCTGGATAACTTGGCGGCCTTCCCTGCAGTCCCTAGGGATCCCAGCAGACCTGCATCCAGCCAGGCTGCTCTGGAGCAGGGAGTCAGGGCTCCAAGCTGGTGGGAGTCAGGCCAGCTAACAGCATCCCTGGAACTGGGTGAAGCCTGGCAGCAGAGGTCACCTGAATATTTCCCTGCCTAAGACTGAGCGGAGCTTGGTCCAGAGCCAGGAGCCGGGGGCTACCCTCCCAGGGCTGGGTCTTTCTTCAGCATGGCGGGCCCTGAGCTGGGGTTCTGCTCTGGACTCCTAGCCAAGCCTCGCTGCTAGGACTGATTTCCCAGAGCCCTGAGCTGCTCCGAGGTTCTGAACAGTTTAGAGCCCAAGGCTCCTCTCTCCCCTTGACCTTTCATTCATCCTTGTCACCTCTCCTTTAATGTACTGATCGCCCCTCTAGGTAACTCCCACTCCACCCTCAACCAGAAGTCACCCTCCCAGCCAGTGCTGCTGCCTGGAGCCCTGGTGTCTTTCCAACCAGGGATCTTGGAAGTGCTGCTGACTTTCAGGGCAATGCCAGCACCCTCAGGCCCTCTCCTGGGACCAAATAACAGCGCCTCACATCTCAGGTGCCTCTCATGTGTCTGATGATCAGCAAAGTGATGACCACTTATGAATTCCTGTTTCACCTGGCTCAGGGGGTTAAGTGTTTCTCCCAGGAAGACACAGTGGGAATTCAGTTCAGGTCTGTCTGACCCCCAAAGGCCATGCTCCCTCTCTCTCTCTCTTCTGCACGGCCTTTCCTGACTTCAACCCACCCCTGAGCCTCAGCTGAGTCCTAGGCCTCTGCACCCCAGCTTGGCTATTGTGGTGGCCAGGTGCCTCCTTTGGAGAAAGCAGCGCCCCCTGTAGGTTAGGACAGGGCTCCAGGAAGCGCTGTCAGCCAGATAATCTGCAGCCACCAGGCCCTGCTGGCTTCCAGGTGACTTTTCCACTGTGCGCTCTGGTTCCCTCTGCTGCTGGGCCCTGCCCTCCTGCCCCCGAGGAAGGCTGGCGGTGGGGAAATGGACGCCCACTTCATTCCCTGCACATCACGAAACTCTGTTTTTGACTTCCCTTCCTCAAATTTGGAAACCAGTCTCCTGCAGTGTCCCCTATTACTTTTCTTTTTATCTTTTTTTAAATTTAGTTTTTACTTTATATTTGAATATAGTTGACTTACAATGTTGTGTTAGTTTCAAGTGTAGAGCAAAATGATTCAGTTATATATATACATATATCCTTTTTGAGATTCTTTTCCTGTATAGAATGTTACAGAGGATTGAGTAGAGGCTCCTGTGCTATACAGTAGGTCCTTGTTGATTATCCAGTTTATATATGCATGAGTGTGTGCTCAGTCTGACTCTTTGCAACCCCATGTGCTGTCGCCCACCAGGCTCTTCTGTCCATGGGATTCTCCAGGCAAGAATAATGGGACGTCCTGACCCAGGGGTCAAACCCGAGTCTCCTGCATCTCTTGCATTGGCAGGTGGATTCTTTAACACTTAGCCACCTGGGAAGCCCCATTTTATATATAGTAACGAGTATATGTGAACCCCAAACTCCTAATTTATCCCCACACACCCCCATGTTTCCCCTTTGGTAACCGTGTTTGTTTTCAAAGCCTGTTTCCTGTCTCTGTTCTGTAAATATGTTCATTTGTGTCATTACACCCGAAAGTGAAAGTGAAGTCGCTCAGTCGTGTCCAACTCTTTGTGACCCCATGGACTTAGCCCACCAGGCTCCTCCGTCCATGGACTTTTCCAGGCAAGAGTACTGGAGTGGATTGCCACTTCCTTCTCCAGGCGATCTTCCCCACCCAGGGATTGAACCCGGGTCTCCTGCATTGCAGGCAGACGCTTTACCATCTGAGCCACCAGGGAAGCCCAATTACACCTGAGGAACTTTAAATACTGATGCTCAGATCCCACCCCCAGAGATGCTGATCCAGTTGTTCAGGAGTGTGGCCTGGGCATGGGCAGCTTCAAAGCTGTTCAGGCGACTAGAGTGTACAGCCAGGACTGAGAGCCGCTACAGCGCACTGGAGCTGATCCATGCTGANCTGATCCAGTTGTTCAGGAGTGTGGCCTGGGCATGGGCAGCTTCAAAGCTGTTCAGGCGACTAGAGTGTACAGCCAGGACTGAGAGCCGCTACAGCGCACTGGAGCTGATCCATGCTGAGCTGTCCCAGGGCTGGCACTTCACTCTCATTCAGCGTTGGCTGGATGAATGAGGTGGCCCCCATAGTCCGGGGAGTTGGGGTGGCTGCTGCTAGTGCCCTGAGATGGGACAGTACTGCCTGTTCCCTCCTCCTGCATCTTTTCGCTCTCCCCAACCCCTCCTCCTTCTTCTATCAATGAATAAACTTCATTCCTTAGAGCAGCTTATGTTCAAGGCAAAATTGAGCAGGAAGCACAGAGATTTCCCACATACTCCCTTTCCCTACACACCTACCTATGCCCCCACCAGAGAGGTACACTTATTACAATCAGTAACCCTAAATTATCACCCAAAGTCCATAGTTCACTCTTGCTGTTGGACATTCCATGGGTTTGGACAAGTGTATAATGACTTGTGGGGATTCCCAGGGAGCATTAATTATAAAGAACTTGCTGCCAAGACAGGAGACATAAGAGATGCAGGTTTGATCCCTGGGTTGGGAAGATCCCCTGGAGGACGGCATGACAACTCACTTCAGTATTCTTGCCTTTGGAGAATCCCATGGACACAGGAGCCTGGTGGGCTACAGTCTATAGGGTTGCAAAGAGTTGGAAGATGATCTTATTGATTTTAAATCTTTATTCTTTTCTAAAACATACATTCAATGCTATAAATTTTCCTCTAAATACTACCTTTACTACATCCCATAAATTTTGATAGATTGTGGTTTCATTTTCATTTAGTTCAAAATGTTTTAAAATTCCTGTTGAGATTTCCTTTTCAACCCATGTACTATTTAGAAGTGTGTTGTTAAATCTCGAAACACTTTGGGATTTTCCAACTATCTTTCTGTTATTAATTTCTAGTTTAATTCTATTATGGCCTGAGAACAGACATTGCATGATTTATACTCCTTTAAATTTGTTAAGTTGTGTTTTATGGCCCAGAATGCAGTCTATCTTGATTAATGTTTCATGTGACCTTGAGAAGAATGTAAAATCTGCTGTTGTTGGATGAACTAGTCTATAGATGTCAATTATATCCAGTTGACTGATGGTGCTATTGAGTTCAACTATGCTCTTACTGATTTTCCTCCTGCTGAATTTGCACATTTCTCTTAGGGAGTGATAATGTCTCCAACTATAGTAGTGGATAATCCTTTGCTCCTTGTAATTCTNACACACACACACACACATATATATATATATTCAAATGCATTGTTGTTATTATTTTGAGCAAGTTGTTGCCTCTTAGATCAATTAAATAGTAAGGTTTTTTTACATCAACCTTCTCATTCTGGCTCAGAGGGTAAAGCATCTGCCTGCAATGCAGGAGGCCTGGGTTTGATCCCTGGGTCAGGAAGATACCCTGCAGAAGGAAATGGCAACCCACTCCAGGACTCTTGCCTGGAAAATCCCATGGACAGAGAAGCCTGGTAAACTACAATCCATTGGATTGCAAAGAGCTGGACACGACTGAGCGACTTCACTTTCACTTTCTCATTCTCTAATGCTCTTGATTTATGTAAGTCAGAACTTCTGACCTATGTCATTTTCTTTATGACAAACTTCTTTTAATATTTAAGACAGTTCTATGATAACTAGTTTCCTCAATCTTTATTTATCTGAGAAAGTTTTAATCTCTTTTTCACTTTTGAAGAATAATTTTGCAGGACACAGAATTCTAGGTTGGAGTCTTTTCTCTCTCAGCACTTTAAATATTTAACTCTACTTTCTTTTAGATTTCATGGAGAGAAGTCAGNCTTTATTTATCTGAGAAAGTTTTAATCTCTTTTTCACTTTTGAAGAATAATTTTGCAGGACACAGAATTCTAGGTTGGAGTCTTTTCTCTCTCAGCACTTTAAATATTTAACTCTACTTTCTTTTAGATTTCATGGAGAGAAGTCAGATGTAATTATTATCATTGCTCCTCTGTAAGTAGGATGTTTTTTCCTCTGGTGTCTTTCAAGGTTTTGTGTTTGTCTTTGATTATCTGAAGATTAAATATGATAAGCCTAGGTGTAGTTTTTTTGTGTTGTTTTGTTTTGGAATTTATCGTGCTTGCTGTTTTGTGAGCTTCTTGGATCCATGGTTTATCATCTAACATTAATTTTGGAAAATTCTCAGTCATTATTGTTTCGTATGTTGCTTCTGTTCCTGTCTCTCTTTCTTTTCCTGCTAGTCCGTTGCACTTTTTAAGTTGTTCCACAATTCTTGGATATTTTGTTCTGTGGGTTTTTTTTAAAGACNTTTATCATCTAACATTAATTTTGAAAAATTCTCAGTCATTATTGTTTCGTATGTTGCTTCTGTTCCTGTCTCTCTTTTCCTGCTAGTCCCATTGCACTTTTTAAGTTGTTCCACAATTCTTGGATATTTTGTTCTGTGGGGGCTTTTTAAAGTCTTTTTTCTCTTTGCTTTTTAATTTTGAAAGATTCCATTATCATGCTTTCAAGCTCAGAGATTCTTTCCTTAGCTAATGAGCCCATCAAAGGCATTTAGCGTTTCTGTTACTTTTTTTTTTTAATTTCTAGCATTTCTCTTTGGTTCTTTCTTAAAAACTACTTACTTTATCCACCTGTTTTTGCATGTTGTCTACTTTTCCCATATTTACCATAGTTTAAAAAAAAATTCCTGTTCCATTAATTCTAGCATTCCTGCCATATCTGACTCTGGTTCTGATGCTTGTCAGTATCTTCAAACTGTGGTTCCTGCCTGTTAACGTGTCTTGTATTTTCTTTGTTGAAAGACAGACATGATATATTGGGTAAAAGGAACTGTGGTAGATAGGCCTTTAGTAATGTAGCGGTGAGATGTAGGAGGAGGGGAAGCATTCTGTAGTCCTGTGATTAAATCTCGGTCTTTTGGGGACCCTGTGCCCTGAATTATGAACTAACAGTGCTTCTCATTTGTCCCCCACCCCCTGCCTTAGGTGGGGCACAATGGCTGGAAGGGGTTGGAATTGTGTATTTCCTTTCCCCCGTATGGAAGGCTAGAGTGGTATAGGTATTTCCTATAGGCTAGAGATAGGTATTTCCCTTCCCCCAAGTTGGTGGTGGTTGTTCAGTTGCTAAGTCATGTAGAACTCTTTGCAACACCACGGACTGTAGCATACCAGGCTCCTCTGTCCTCCGCTATCTCCTGGAAAGATTGATTAGGTTGATTAGGCTCTGATAAAACCCCAAATTTAGGGCCTGGCAAATAGAGTCTCCTTGCCTGTTGAGAACAGAGTGCTGTGGTATATTTCAAAATGATGTCTTTTCCCTGCCCTCTGCCAGAAGCACAGGGGATTTTTTATCTCTAATATTCACTGTGAGACCCTGATAGAGCTCCTGGAGATAAAATTCACAAAAGCGTGGTAGAACCCCCATGACAGGGTCCCCCTGGAGTTTTTAACCCTCAGAGTTGTTCACATTGAGCCTCCAACAATTCACTAATTACAGTTTAGGCTTCCTTACCTTGACTCTGGTTCTTACAGACATTTCTGCTCTAATAAATTGTAATTCTCTGTATCCAACCTATCTGAGTCTCCAGTTTTGCAACCTCACTTTTCTGATGGTCTTAAGAAGAGTTGCCGATTTTTCAGTTTGTTTAGTTTTTTAACTTGTTGTTAGGACACAGTGGCAACTTCCAAGCTCCTTCTGTGCCAGACTAGAAACCCAAAGTCCCTTCCTCTGCTTTCCAATGCCTTTGTTGCTGTTCAGTCACTCAGTCATGTCCAACTCTTTCAGACCCCATCACACCAGGCTCCCTGTCCTTCGCTATCTCCTAGAGTTTGCTCAGATTCATGTCCATTGAGTCATTGATGCCATCCAACCATCTCATCCTCTGTCACCCCCTTCTCCTCCTGCCCTCAATCTTTCCCAGCATCAGGATCTTTTCCAAAGAGTCAGTTCTTCACATCAGGTGGCCAAAATATTGGAGCTTCAGCTTCAGCATCAGTCCTCCCAATGAATATTCAGGGTTCATTTTCTTTAGGATTCACTGGTTTGATCTCCTTGCCATCCAAAGGATCTCAACAGTCTTCTCCAGCACCACAGTTTGAAAGCATCAGTTCCTTGGTACTCAGATTTCTTTATGGTCCAACTCTAACATCCATACATGACTACTGGAAAAACCATAGTTTTGACTAGACAGACCTTTGTTGGCAAAGTAATGTCTCTGCTTTTTAACATCTTGTCTAGGTTTGTCACAGCTTTTCTTCCAAGGAGCAAGCATCTTTTCATTTCACGGCTGCAGACACCCTCTACGGTGATTTTGGAGCCCAAGAAAATAAAGTCTGTCACTGTTTCTGTTGTTTCCCCATGTATTTGCCATGAAGGGATGGGACCAGAAGACATTATCTTAGTTTTTTGAATGTTGAGCTTTAAGCCAGCCTTTTTGCTCTTCTCTTTTACCTTCAACAAGAGGCTCTTTAGTTCCTCTTCACTTTCTGCCATTAGAGTGGTATCATCTGCATATCTGAGGGTATTGATATTTCTCCCAGCAATCTTGATTCCAGCATGAGCTTCATCTAGCCTGGCATTTTGCATGATGTACTCTGCATATAAGTTAAATAAGCAGGGTGACAATATATGGCTTTGACGTACTCCTTTCCCAATTTTGAACCAATCCATTGTTCCATGTCTGATTCTAACTGTTGCTTCTTGAAATGCATACAGGTTTCTCAGAAGGCAGGTAAGGTGGTCTGGTATTTCCATCTCTTTCAGAATTTTCCAAGGCCTTCCTTCCAGCAACTCCTTCCCACTCATGGACAGGCCCATGCAGGTCAGTCTTTGGGGCCTCAAGGGTAAAAGAGAAGAGCACTTGCTTGGGAGGTTACATCTGACCAGGGAGATGGACCAGCAGGTGATACACAGAACAAGCACCAGGCCCAGTCCCCTTCCATTCTCCATCCTTGGGCTCCACTGCCTTCCTCTGGGAAGTAACTAAGTTCTAGGACCTGTACATTCTCAGTTTAAAGTACTCTCCACACATACTCACCCACCCCAGGCTCCCTCCTAAATTTCCTAATTAGCTCTGACTCAGCCTCCGGAATAACTCAGATTGGACCCCAATCTAGTTTGGGATTTTCTGATACACTCTCATGGAACAAAGCCTGACTGTAGAAGGCCTTCAATAAATCTTTGTGGCAGAGGGACTTCCCTGGTGGTCCAGTGCTTAAGAATCCACATTGCAATGCAAGGGACATGGGTTCGATCTCTGGTCAGAGAACTAAGATTCTACATGTGGCAGGGTAACTAAGTCCATGTACCACAACTTCTGAGCCCATGCCTGAGCATGAGAATGAGCATGAGAATCCATGTGCTCTGGAGCCCACCTGCCACACAAAGATCCTGTGTACTGCAACTAAGACCTGCTGTGCTATGCTGTCGCTCAGTCATGCCCACCTCTTTGCAACCCCATAGCCCGCTATGCTCCTCTGTCCAGGGGATTCTCCAGGCAAGAGTACTGGAGGGGGTTGCCATACCCTCCTCCAAGAGATCTTTTGAACCTAGGTCTCCCACATTGCGGTGGATCCTTTATCGTCTGAACCACCAGGGAAACCCAAGAATACTGGAGTGGGTAGCCTATCCCTTCTTCAGGGGTTCTTCATAGCCCAGGAATTGAACTGGGACCTCCTGTATTGCAGGCAGATTCTTTACCAGCTGAGCTACTAGGGAAGCCCAACTAAGACCTGACACAGCCAAAATAAATTAATAAATAAATATTTTAAAAAATTATTTGCAGTAGAAATGAGTGCATAGAACTATGTTTCCTTCCTTTAGTGGGTGTAGCTCCTGCTGTAATCAGACATTCATTGAGGTTATTATATATAATGTCCATCTTTCCCTTTAGGCCATGAGGATTTATTTTTTTATCACTGAACTCCCTACATTTAGCCCAATGTAGTATGTATTAATAGTATTTAATCAACACATAGTTCATGAGTGGATGGGTGGATAAATGATGAGAGATGAATGGAGCCCTCACTGAACAGAGGGGTTTAAACGTGTTTGGGAGGCGATGGCACATACATGGCAGCAGGGGTGGGAAAGCACTGTCTGGGGATGGGCTCACTGGCGTTCTGGGGAGACTGTCAGCAAGACGAGCTTGCACCTGGAGGCCAAATACCTTGTGAATTATGCAAAAGCATTTTTTGGTGGATGTGTTGGGGTGGTGGAGAAAGGAAGTATTTTACCCCAGTCTACAGCTCATGTCAAAGGCAGGCTGGGGGAGAGCAGGCAGGCCCGGCTGGGAAGAAAGCTTGTTGGGACCAAACACAGAGAAACCAGTCAGTGTTTCCAGCAACCACTGACTCATGGGCAGCCTCTAGGCAAGGGGCAGGAACGGGCCCTCCAAACCCAGCGTCTAGGGCCCTGCTTNAATGCCTTTGTTGCTGTTCAGTCACTCAGTCATGTCCAACTCTTTCAGACCCCATCACACCAGGCTCCCTGTCCTTCGCTATCTCCTAGAGTTTGCTCAGATTCATGTCCATTGAGTCATTGATACCATCCAACCATCTCATCCTCTGTCACCCCCTTCTCCTCCTGCCCTCAATCTTTCCCAGCATCAGGATCTTTTCCAAAGAGTCAGTTCTTCACATCAGGTGGCCAAAATATTGGAGCTTCAGCTTCAGCATCAGTCCTCCCAATGAATATTCAGGGTTCATTTTCTTTAGGATTCACTGGTTTGATCTCCTTGCCATCCAAAGGATCTCAACAGTCTTCTCCAGCACCACAGTTTGAAAGCATCAGTTCCTTGGTACTCAGATTTCTTTATGGTCCAACTCTAACATCCATACATGACTACTGGAAAAACCATAGTTTTGACTAGACAGACCTTTGTTGGCAAAGTAATGTCTCTGCTTTTTAACATCTTGTCTAGGTTTGTCACAGCTTTTCTTCCAAGGAGCAAGCATCTTTTCATTTCACGGCTGCAGACACCCTCTACGGTGATTTTGGAGCCCAAGAAAATAAAGTCTGTCACTGTTTCTGTTGTTTCCCCATGTATTTGCCATGAAGGGATGGGACCAGAAGACATTATCTTAGTTTTTTGAATGTTGAGCTTTAAGCCAGCCTTTTTGCTCTTCTCTTTTACCTTCAACAAGAGGCTCTTTAGTTCCTCTTCACTTTCTGCCATTAGAGTGGTATCATCTGCATATCTGAGGGTATTGATATTTCTCCCAGCAATCTTGATTCCAGCATGAGCTTCATCTAGCCTGGCATTTTGCATGATGTACTCTGCATATAAGTTAAATAAGCAGGGTGACAATATATGGCTTTGACGTACTCCTTTCCCAATTTTGAACCAATCCATTGTTCCATGTCTGATTCTAACTGTTGCTTCTTGAAATGCATACAGGTTTCTCAGAAGGCAGGTAAGGTGGTCTGGTATTTCCATCTCTTTCAGAATTTTCCAAGGCCTTCCTTCCAGCAACTCCTTCCCACTCATGGACAGGCCCATGCAGGTCAGTCTTTGGGGCCTCAAGGGTAAAAGAGAAGAGCACTTGCTTGGGAGGTTACATCTGACCAGGGAGATGGACCAGCAGGTGATACACAGAACAAGCACCAGGCCCAGTCCCCTTCCATTCTCCATCCTTGGGCTCCACTGCCTTCCTCTGGGAAGTAACTAAGTTCTAGGACCTGTACATTCTCAGTTTAAAGTACTCTCCACACATACTCACCCACCCCAGGCTCCCTCCTAAATTTCCTAATTAGCTCTGACTCAGCCTCCGGAATAACTCAGATTGGACCCCAATCTAGTTTGGGATTTTCTGATACACTCTCATGGAACAAAGCCTGACTGTAGAAGGCCTTCAATAAATCTTTGTGGCAGAGGGACTTCCCTGGTGGTCCAGTGCTTAAGAATCCACATTGCAATGCAAGGGACATGGGTTCGATCTCTGGTCAGAGAACTAAGATTCTACATGTGGCAGGGTAACTAAGTCCATGTACCACAACTTCTGAGCCCATGCCTGAGCATGAGAATGAGCATGAGAATCCATGTGCTCTGGAGCCCACCTGCCACACAAAGATCCTGTGTACTGCAACTAAGACCTGCTGTGCTATGCTGTCGCTCAGTCATGCCCACCTCTTTGCAACCCCATAGCCCGCTATGCTCCTCTGTCCAGGGGATTCTCCAGGCAAGAGTACTGGAGGGGGTTGCCATACCCTCCTCCAAGAGATCTTTTGAACCTAGGTCTCCCACATTGCGGTGGATCCTTTATCGTCTGAACCACCAGGGAAACCCAAGAATACTGGAGTGGGTAGCCTATCCCTTCTTCAGGGGTTCTTCATAGCCCAGGAATTGAACTGGGACCTCCTGTATTGCAGGCAGATTCTTTACCAGCTGAGCTACTAGGGAAGCCCAACTAAGACCTGACACAGCCAAAATAAATTAATAAATAAATATTTTAAAAAATTATTTGCAGTAGAAATGAGTGCATAGAACTATGTTTCCTTCCTTTAGTGGGTGTAGCTCCTGCTGTAATCAGACATTCATTGAGGTTATTATATATAATGTCCATCTTTCCCTTTAGGCCATGAGGATTTATTTTTTTATCACTGAACTCCCTACATTTAGCCCAATGTAGTATGTATTAATAGTATTTAATCAACACATAGTTCATGAGTGGATGGGTGGATAAATGATGAGAGATGAATGGAGCCCTCACTGAACAGAGGGGTTTAAACGTGTTTGGGAGGCGATGGCACATACATGGCAGCAGGGGTGGGAAAGCACTGTCTGGGGATGGGCTCACTGGCGTTCTGGGGAGACTGTCAGCAAGACGAGCTTGCACCTGGAGGCCAAATACCTTGTGAATTATGCAAAAGCATTTTTTGGTGGATGTGTTGGGGTGGTGGAGAAAGGAAGTATTTTACCCCAGTCTACAGCTCATGTCAAAGGCAGGCTGGGGGAGAGCAGGCAGGCCCGGCTGGGAAGAAAGCTTGTTGGGACCAAACACAGAGAAACCAGTCAGTGTTTCCAGCAACCACTGACTCATGGGCAGCCTCTAGGCAAGGGGCAGGAACGGGCCCTCCAAACCCAGCGTCTAGGGCCCTGCTTTGGTGGGGAGTTTCGTATCCTAGTTGGCTGTAGGACACAAACATTGATAGGATGATGAAGGCTCATGGGGGCCTTAGGATCCTGCGGGGGGTGGGGGGGAGGGTGAGGTCAGGAGCAGGTCCTTCTTGGGTGGTCAGAGCCCTCAGTGGGAGGAATGGAGGCCAGGCTCTCACAAAGCTAGTCATAGACTCCTGCCAGCCCATGGATGGAGCCCCATGCTGTGGACTGCAAGGTTCTGGCTCTTTCCATGCATGAGACCTCAGGTTTGTTGTGGCAACACAGAAGCCCAGAGACCCACAGGCTTAATGTATAGATGGGAAAATAGGCCTAGAGTGAGTAAGACAATGTCCAGGGTGCCACAGGAAGGCAGCAGGTAATCTGAACCTGGGACCAATGTCCCAGGATACCAGGGCCACCCACTTACTATCTTTAGAAGGTTGCCCTAACCTCTCTGAGCTTCAGTGCACTCATCATAAAATGGGAATAATAATAGCTACCTTAGAGGACTGCTGTATCAAATGATTCCTCCATTCAATAAGTATTTACTGAGGGCTATGGCAGATTCTGCTAGTTATTCTCCCTTGTTTGAAACAGAACCCCTCTTTAAGCTGGGAACACAGCTGCCTGGCATAGATTACATTTCCCTGGCACGTGTGGTGATGAGACTTAGGAAGGTAGATGGAAGTGGTGTATGAAACTTCTGAGAAGCCTGACAAGACAGCATGATTTGCAGTCCCTCCTCCTTGCTGGCTAGAACTTGGTAGTGAGAGCTAGAGTGGCCGTCATGGACCATGGCACAGAAGTCAAGGTAGAAGGTGCCTGGGTTCCTGACCATCATGGGGTCACCATTCCGCAATNTCAGCCTCCGGAATAACTCAGATTGGACCCCAATCTAGTTTGGGATTTTCTGATACACTCTCATGGAACAAAGCCTGACTGTAGAAGGCCTTCAATAAATCTTTGTGGCAGAGGGACTTCCCTGGTGGTCCAGTGCTTAAGAATCCACATTGCAATGCAAGGGACATGGGTTCGATCTCTGGTCAGAGAACTAAGATTCTACATGTGGCAGGGTAACTAAGTCCATGTACCACAACTTCTGAGCCCATGCCTGAGCATGAGAATGAGCATGAGAATCCATGTGCTCTGGAGCCCACCTGCCACAACGAAGATCCTGTGTACTGCAACTAAGACCTGCTGTGCTATGCTGTCGCTCAGTCATGCCCACCTCTTTGCAACCCCATAGCCCGCTATGCTCCTCTGTCCAGGGGATTCTCCAGGCAAGAGTACTGGAGGGGGTTGCCATACCCTCCTCCAAGAGATCTTTTGAACCTAGGTCTCCCACATTGCGGTGGATCCTTTATCGTCTGAACCACCAGGGAAACCCAAGAATACTGGAGTGGGTAGCCTATCCCTTCTTCAGGGGTTCTTCATAGCCCAGGAATTGAACTGGGACCTCCTGTATTGCAGGCAGATTCTTTACCAGCTGAGCTACTAGGGAAGCCCAACTAAGACCTGACACAGCCAAAATAAATTAATAAATAAATATTTTAAAAAATTATTTGCAGTAGAAATGAGTGCATAGAACTATGTTTCCTTCCTTTAGTGGGTGTAGCTCCTGCTGTAATCAGACATTCATTGAGGTTATTATATATAATGTCCATCTTTCCCTTTAGGCCATGAGGATTTATTTTTTTATCACTGAACTCCCTACATTTAGCCCAATGTAGTATGTATTAATAGTATTTAATCAACACATAGTTCATGAGTGGATGGGTGGATAAATGATGAGAGATGAATGGAGCCCTCACTGAACAGAGGGGTTTAAACGTGTTTGGGAGGCGATGGCACATACATGGCAGCAGGGGTGGGAAAGCACTGTCTGGGGATGGGCTCACTGGCGTTCTGGGGAGACTGTCAGCAAGACGAGCTTGCACCTGGAGGCCAAATACCTTGTGAATTATGCAAAAGCATTTTTTGGTGGATGTGTTGGGGTGGTGGAGAAAGGAAGTATTTTACCCCAGTCTACAGCTCATGTCAAAGGCAGGCTGGGGGAGAGCAGGCAGGCCCGGCTGGGAAGAAAGCTTGTTGGGACCAAACACAGAGAAACCAGTCAGTGTTTCCAGCAACCACTGACTCATGGGCAGCCTCTAGGCAAGGGGCAGGAACGGGCCCTCCAAACCCAGCGTCTAGGGCCCTGCTTTGGTGGGGAGTTTCGTATCCTAGTTGGCTGTAGGACACAAACATTGATAGGATGATGAAGGCTCATGGGGGCCTTAGGATCCTGCGGGGGGTGGGGGGGAGGGTGAGGTCAGGAGCAGGTCCTTCTTGGGTGGTCAGAGCCCTCAGTGGGAGGAATGGAGGCCAGGCTCTCACAAAGCTAGTCATAGACTCCTGCCAGCCCATGGATGGAGCCCCATGCTGTGGACTGCAAGGTTCTGGCTCTTTCCATGCATGAGACCTCAGGTTTGTTGTGGCAACACAGAAGCCCAGAGACCCACAGGCTCAATGTATAGATGGGAAAATAGGCCTAGAGTGAGTAAGACAATGTCCAGGGTGCCACAGGAAGGCAGCAGGTAATCTGAACCTGGGACCAATGTCCCAGGATACCAGGGCCACCCACTTACTATCTTTAGAAGGTTGCCCTAACCTCTCTGAGCTTCAGTGCACTCATCATAAAATGGGAATAATAATAGCTACCTTAGAGGACTGCTGTATCAAATGATTCCTCCATTCAATAAGTATTTACTGAGGGCTATGGCAGATTCTGCTAGTTATTCTCCCTTGTTTGAAACAGAACCCCTCTTTAAGCTGGGAACACAGCTGCCTGGCATAGATTACATTTCCCTGGCACGTGTGGTGATGAGACTTAGGAAGGTAGATGGAAGTGGTGTATGAAACTTCTGAGAAGCCTGACAAGACAGCATGATTTGCAGTCCCTCCTCCTTGCTGGCTAGAACTTGGCAGTGAGAGCTAGAGTGGCCGTCATGGACCATGGCACAGAAGTCAAGGTAGAAGGTGCCTGGGTTCCTGACCATCATGGGGTCACCATTCCGCAATCATGGCGTAAGCAATGAGACTCCTTACCAGCAGCCTTTGATCACATGAAACAAGAATGAGTGTGTATTTCTTTAAGTCACTATTATTCTGGGTTTTCTGTCACTCACTGCTAAACCCAATCCTAGTTGACATGAGAGCCATTTACACACTAGACTTATCCCCTCTGCACTGGGGATAAAACAAAGTAGAACTACATGCAGCCCCTTCCTTCCTGAAGCTTCCGGTCTGGTGGAGGCAAGAAACAATGAGAAAAGCACACAAGGAAATGAGAAGTACAAACGTGCCCAGAGGGTGGACGATGCACGGTTTCTGCGGAAACCACACGGAAGCAGCGACCTGAAGTGTGGGAGGATTCACCAGGAAGTGGAGAACTGAAGATGGCTGCAGCATAAAGAAACACCGTGCGGCAGGAGGGGCCGTAGAAGAGGGACAGGGCAGCCACGGGCAGAGCTGGGACTGCCTGACGTGAGGCGAGGCAGGGCCAGACCCCACCAGCCACTGCAAGTTCACTGTTTTTCCTCAAAGCAACATGGAGGACAATCCCTGTAAAGGGGCGCGTGGTGTGAGCTCAGCAGCAGCCAGGCTGTCTGCAGTGTGTTTGGAGAGGGTGGGACGGTAATAGGAGAACTGGGGTGCAGAAGAGCCCCAGCCCAGCAGAGTGAGAGCAAGACATCAGAGCATGAAGAGGACAGCCCTGGAGGATGCGAAGAGGGGAGCGGGGAGAGGGCCAGGAAGGCCCTTGGTCACTTTAAGGGCTTGCTCTGTGGCCCATGTGTGACCCTTTCTCTTGATGCCTCAGACAACTCTCACTCCTGAGCCCTGGGTGAGACTGTCCTTTTATGTTTTCATACAGAAACTGACCAAGGGCTTCTCTGAGGTCCCCAAAGTGCAGAACAGAGATGGCAGACAGAAGGGACAGCCAAGGCCAAAACCAACCACAAGAAAGTGAGGCCTCTGGGAATCTTCCCCAAACTCGAGAACACTGGACTCCCCAGAGCACGGTGTGGGTGTGAGCTGGCTTGTCTGGACCTCAGAGGCCAGATGCCCCCTCCCCAGTCACAGTCGATGATGCAGCTCTGAGCTGCCTGTCTAGTAGCTGGGGGTTGAGGGTGAGTCACTGGCTGGGAGAGGGATTTAGGGAAACTTGAAAGGCCCCGGGGCCAGAGTGATGGAGCGTTTGGTCCTCTCAGCACTCCTGAGTCATCTACCTGCGCTGGCTGGACCCCCAGCCCTCTGGGCACCAGGGTGCAGCTTTCCCAGGCAAGGTGAAGGAGAACGCCCAGGATGCTGCTGTAGTTAGGATGGACATGCTGAGTTAAGGCTTCATCAGGCCCCTGAGCACACCTGCCCTGGGGTGAGAACCCAGGATCAGGACAGCTGAGGCACCTCTGAACCTCTGAGGACTCATCTGGCAGGAAGGGACCCAGGTCTCCCTGCCTCTCACCTGAGACAGCTGATGGCTGAGCTGGCTGGTGTTTGCCACCTCACTTACTCTAATTTCCTTCCTCCCTCTGTCTTCCTTCGTCCTTTCTTTCTTTCTTTCTCCTTCCCTCCCTTTCTTTCTCTAAATTTTAAGGATTTAGTATAACAAATACAAAAAAAAAAGAAAAATACCCAAAAGAATAAGGAAGAAAATAAAAATCTCTTAATACCTACCCTCCCTGAGCTAATTACCATTCTGGTGACAATTTTATTCTTTTAAAAAACAGCTTTTTTTTTTTTTTAAGTAAATGGTTCAAAAATGGATTTAGATATTCAGAAAGTTTGCAATGATATTTCAGATAGTTCCTACATATTGCCCCTGTCTTAGTTTGGGATGGTGTAACAAAAATACCATAGACCAGTGGCTGAATCAATAAACATCTGTATCTTACAGTTCTAGAGGCTGAAGAGTTTGAGATCAAGGTACTGGCAGATCCAGTGTCTTGATGAGGGCCCTCTTCCAAGTTGCAGACAGCTGTCTTCCCCTTGTAGCCTCCCCTGGAGGAGAACAGAGACCGTAAAGAAGCTGTGTCTTCTTATGAGGCACTAATCCTTCCCAGGAGGGCTCCACCCCCATGACCTAATCCCCACAAAGGCCCCACCTTCTAATATCATCCCATCTGGGGAGTCCATACACTCCCACAAGCAATTGCTCCTATTATTGTTAACATCTAACTTGTATGTTTCACACATTTGTTACAACTAAGGAGCCAACACATCATTAACTAAAGCCTATACTTTCCTCCAATGGCACCCCACTCCAGTACTCTTGCCTGGAAATCCCATGGACGGAAGAGCCTGGTGGGCTGCAGTCCATGGGGTTGCTAAGGGTCAGACACGACTGAACGACTTCTTTCACTTTTGACTTTCATGCATTGGAGAAGGAAATGGCAACCCACTCCAGTGTTCTTGCCTGGAGAATCCCAGGAATGGTGGAGCCTGGTGGGCTGCCATCTCTGGGGTCGCACAGGGTCAGACACAACTGAAGCGACTTAGCACCATACTTTCCTCAGATTCACATTAGTTTTCCCTAACGTCCTTTTTCATTCTAGGATCCCATCCAGGATTTACCTGCCACGTTTCCTTAGGTTCCTCTTGGCTATGATAGTTTCTCAAGACTTCCCTTGTTTTCAGTTAACTTGAGAGTTCTAAGAGCTGGCCATATTTATTATACAATGTCCATCAGCTGGGATTTGCCTCAAGTTTTTCTCATGATGAGGCTGAGGCTATGGGGTGGGGGTTGACCCCTCTGGAAGAGGCAGCATCTAGGAGGTAGAGGAAAGCCAAGAACTGGGGCTTCCTTTAAGAGAAGGAGCTTGTCTGGGTCCTACTGACACTCCTGGTACCGGCTGACTTCTCAGACCCAGCAGAGAAGAGGAAAAAGGATGCAGCCAGACTGGAGGTTCCCCAGGGCAATGTCTGCTCCCCACACTTCCTTCCCAAGCGACTCAAGTTCGTGACCTTAAGTTGATTATTAATAACGATGGATGGCATGTGTGCAGCCCTTCAGAGCTTACAAAAGATTCTTATTAATAACAAAATGAGTCACTAGAAAAGCTGCCCCAGAGCCCAGCACTAAGGTCAAGTAGCTATTGTGAGTAGCCCTGCAGCAGGCCAATACATGCCCATTTCACAGATGAGAAACGGGCTTACTGACGCTAAGTGACTCGTGCAGTCACAAGGTTGAGAAGTGAGAAAATGGAGATTCAGAATCCAGATATGACCTGACTCAGTTCCAGGCTTTCTCTATTACACAGCCCCGCATGCACATTAACTTACAACCAGGTCTCATGCATACAGATGAAGAAACCCAGGCTCACAGTGGCCCAGACCAGCCTTACCAAAGCACCTGCGCGGAGTCCAGGTGTCCCGATCCACCCAGGGTCAGTGTTGGGGCACTGGGGTGTGGTCGGAGCGGGCAAGGCATGTGTGAGTGGAGCCTCGTTAGTCTTGTGGTCCTGTCCCTCTGCTCCCTGCAGGGCTGCCCAAGTGTGGTCAGCGTTACCAGCCACACCTCAGCAGCAAAGGAACCAGAAAGGACCTTTGCAGTCACCTCTCCCCTGGACCCCGGAGAGCCTAGGGGGTGTCCGTCCACAGCCGCGCCCTCAGCACAGCCCGAGCCTGGCGCAAAGCAGTGCTCACAGTACTGAGGCGGGAACAAGTCAGTCCACTGCTGCGGGCTGGAATGCCAGCCTCCCTGGCCCTGCTGTGCCACCAATCCCTCCCCCTTCCCAGAGATGGGGTGCTCTCTTCCCACTCTCAGAGCACCTGCCTCTGTTTTTGCAGGGTCCTGTCTCTTAACTTGGGCTTCCCAGATGGCGCTAGTGGTAAAGAACCCACCTGCCAATGCAGGAGACATAAGAGACACAGGTTGATTCCTGGGTCGGGAAGATCCATGGAGAGGAAGTGGCAAGCTGCTCCAGTATTCTTGCCTGGAAAATTTGCTACCCCTTGGAGTAGCAAAGAGTTGGGCATGACTGAGCTCACATACATACCTCTTAACTTAGAGGTTTCCCTTTAATTGAAACCAAACATCCTCTCTTTGGCTTTAGTTCAACTTTCTGGAGCCACACACTCTTTTAACGCTCAGGTGGGTGCCCCAGCCTCACCCCAANGACTGAGCTCACATACATACCTCTTAACTTAGAGGTTTCCCTTTAATTGAAACCAAACATCCTCTCTTTGGCTTTAGTTCAACTTTCTGGAGCCACACACTCTTTTAACGCTCAGGTGGGTGCCCCAGCCTCACCCCAAGCTTCCCCGGCTTACCCTCCAGGCCCCCCTTTCCCCCTGTCTCTCACCCTAACACACTTTCACCTCCGGCCCCCCTCCTTCTCATTCCCCTTTACAGGTTGAATTGAATCCACCCATAACCACCCTCTGTTAGCTGTTTGGGCTCCCCTGGTGGTTCAGACAGTAAAGAATCTGCCTGCAATACGGTAGGTCCCAGCTCATTCCCTGGGTCAGGAAGATCCCCTGAAGAAGGGAATGACAACTCACACCAGTATTCTTGCCTGGGCAATTCTGTGGACAGAAGAGCCTGGCGGGCTACAGTCCATGGGGTCACAAAGAGTCAGACATGACTGAGCGACTAATACATAACTGATACAGTGATGTCCCAACCATCAGTACCTCAGAGTATGACTTTATTTGGGAAAAGGGTGGTAGCAGAGAAAGTGAGTTAAGACAAAATCATTAGGATGGTCCTAATTCAATATGATTGGTGCCCTTATAATAAAGGGGAGATTTGGACCCAGAGGAGAACACACAAAGAGGAAAGGGGCTGCGAAGATTCACAGGAAGAAGATGCCAATCTGTGAGCCAAGGAGAGAGGCCCAGAGCAGTGCTTCCTCACTGGCCTTAGAAGGAACCAACCCTCCGACTCAGACTTGATCTCAGGCTTCCAGCCTCCAGGAGTGGAATATATTCCTGCTGTTTAAACTCCCAGTCTGTGGTCCTTGCTATGGTAACCCCAGAACAAAAACACACCCTGTCATTTATTTATTCAAAAACACTGAGCCCCTGATGTGTGCAAGGGATAAAGCAGTGAAGATTAACATAAGGGGCAGATGACAGATAACGTGAAGGGGTTGCCTTCAAGGGGCTTACATTTCATGAGGCTTACACAGGAAGATAATAGCTATCTTCAGATGAAATAATTCCACACTGATAAAAGCTCTGAAGGAAATAAAATGTGGAGTCCTTTGGCTCTTCTTCACTTCTCTCCCTATCAGCCCTTTAGCCTCTCCTGAACAAATGGCTTAAGACTCTCCCAGTCTATGAAGTTCTTTGCCCAATCCTGCCTGCCCAGCCATCCACCATCCCATCTCTGGAGAAACCCTTGAGAACCTGCTCCCGACTCCTGGTGCCTCCGGTTCTTCCGCATTCCCAAGACTGCAGCGCCCTTTCCACAGTCCCTCAGACTGCTCTTCAGTTGCCCCCCACCTTCCCACCTACTTGTAGCATTTGCTGCCTTTGTGGACCCACGTCCCCTCTTGGCTGCCAGGAGCCAGCCCTCTCCCTGCTGCTCTTCTCCTTTGCTGCCTCCTCTCACTATTCCCCNGGGATAACAGGATGACTCAGATCCCTGCCCCGGGGAACTGGCAGTGCAAGGAACGGTGAAATACCATGAGATAGAGAAGGGGGCAAAGCAGGGCCAGAGATCACGGCACAGGTTCAAACTCAGGGCCGTCCATACATCCCTGTGACCAAAGCCACTTCTGGGCTGCCCTCAGAGTTGGTGGCTCTCTGAAGGGGAGCAGGACATGACAGCTCAGTGCAATGTGAGACTCCAGGTTGGCTGTTGGATCAGGAGCAAAATGTTTCAAAGGACATGAATTAGGGCAATTAATGGCTTTTCCAGTAGTCAGGTATGGATGTGAGAGCTGGACCATAAAGA
>SJYW01005666.1:136497-166902 GCA_006410735.1 Raphicerus campestris
CTCTTGCCTTGAAAATCCCGTGGACGGAGGAGCCTGGAAGGCTGCAGACCATGGCGTCACTAAGAGTCGGACACGACTGAGCGACTTCACTTTCACTTTTCTATGTCAAAGTCAGACAGGGGGCAAGGCCGAGGGCCCGAGATCCGTGGTGATCTTCCTGCCTAGCACTAGGACTTGGAAACGAGGTGAGAGAGGATCCGAGCGAATGGGGTTTCACTCACTCCTTGTAACCCATGGATGAAATATGGGCTGGTGTGTGGATGTCAGTCCAGCAAGACAAGTGGAGCGTCCCGTCCTGGAGCTCATCTCAGTTTCTCGACAAGGTCCAAGGGAGGGGACCCCCGAAGGTCAGCTCGTTACAGGAGCCCACCCAGTTGCAGTGGATCTTCCCTCCCAGGTTTTGGCATCAGAATATAAGGAGAGTGCATAGAAAAAGAGAGTGAGCCGGGCAGTCAGGCAAAAAAAGGAAATTTATTAGAGGGACAAGAGAGGGTGACTGGCTCCTAAGGAAAACCAATCTTCTCCCTTTGTGATGGAGTCCTTCTTATACCCCACCAGTGAAAAAACTTTCTGAAGGAATGGTCACATAGCTGAAGCTCTAGGCGCCAGTGAGATAATAGGATGCAATTTGGGCAATTTGGTCAGTCTCACAGATCACTGTGATTTATTCTTTGTTTGTGAAGTTGACATAACAAGCCATCTTATCAATGAGATCCCAAGTGGCCCTGCCACTCTGCATATAAGTTAAATAAGCAGGGTGACAATATACAGCCTTGACGTACTCCTTTCCTGATTTGGAACCAGTCTCCTGTTCCGTGTCCAGTTCTAACTGTTGCTTCTTGACCTGCATACAGATTTCTCAGGAGTCAGGTCAAATGGTCTGGTATTCCCATTTCTTTAGGAATTTTTCACAGTTTGTTGTGATCCACACAGTCAAAGGCTTTGGCATAGTCAATAAAGCAGAGGTAGATATTTTTCTGGAACTCTCTCGCTTTTTCAATGACCCAGTGGATGTTGGCAATTTGATCTCTGGTTCCTCTGCCTTTTCTAAATCCAGCTTGAACATCTGGAAGTTCATGGTTCTCGTACTGTTGAAACCTTGCTTGGAGAATTTTCAGCATTACTTTGCTAGCGTGTGAACTGAAGAAGTGAAATGAAGTTTCTCAGTCATGTCCAACTCTTTGCAACCCTGTGGACTGTAGCCCACAGGCTCCTCCATCCATGGGATTCTCCAGGCAAGAATACTGGAGTGGGTTGCCATTTCCCTCTCCAGGGGATCTTCCCGACCCAGGGATAGAACCCAGTTCTCCCATATTGCAAGCAGATGCTTTAACCTCTGAGCCACGTGTGAGATGAGTGCAATTGTGCAGTAGTTTGAGCATTCTTTGGCATTGCCTTTCTTTAGGATTGGAATGAAAACTGACTTTTTCCAGTCCTGTGGCCACTTCTGGGTTTTCCAAATTTTCAGCCCCACCTCCAGATCTCCTGGAAGAGAGGGTGGGACTGGAGACTGAGTTAATCACCAGTGGTCAAATTTAGTCATAAATGCCTACATGATGGAACTGTTGCAGAAAGGGGGAACTCCTTCCAGGGCCAAAAGGAGGCTCTTGTCTAACACTAAGAAATGAATCGTTAGAGGAGACACACGTGCTGACAAAGCAAGAGACTTAATTGGGAAGGACACCCAGGGCAGAGAGTGGTAGGTTAAGGGAACCCAGGAGAACTGCCCTGCCACATGGCTCAAAGTCTCAGGTTTTATGGTCATGGGGTTAATTTCCAGGTTTTCTTTGGCCAATCATTCTGACTCAGGATCCTTCCTGGTGGCACACACGTTGCTAAGCCAAGATGAAATTCTCCAGGCAAGAAGGATTCTCAGAGGTGTCAGACCCGTGGCATCTCCTTATGACATTTTTTGAACTCTTCCTTACTAGGACCTCCTGTTATAAAATAATGCAAGCAAATGGTTACCATGGTGCCTAGCCAGGGTGGGTGGTTTTAGTCAGTGTGCTTCCCCTAATAGAACCCCTATACAAGCCCTAAATAATAGGGTTAAAAGAGGTTCCAGGTTGGTGAACATGTTAGTGTACTAGGAGTGGGGTCCTCCCCTCTTCCCTGCCCCCTCCCGCCTTCCCTCACCTTTCCCATGCCTTTCTTGCCCTGTGCACCTCTTCCAGCTGTTCAGTTCAGATCAGTTTAGTCGTGCAGTCACATCCAACTCTTTGTGACCCCATGAACCGCAGCACGCCAGGCATCCCTGTCCACCACCAACTCCCGGAGTTTACGCAGACTCATGTCCATTGAGTCAGTGATGCCATCCAACCACCTCATCCTCTGTCATCCCCTTCTCCTCCTACCTTCAATCTTTCCCAGCATTAGGGTCTTATCAAATGAGTCAGCTCTTCACATCAAGTGGCCAAAATATTGGAGTTTCAGCTTCAACATCAGTCCTTCCAATGAACACCCAGCACTCATCTCCTTTAGGATGGACTGCTGGAGCTCCTTGCAGTCCAAGGGACTCTCGAGAGTCTTCTCCAACATCACAGTTCAGAAGCATCAATTCTTCAGCACTCAGCTTTCTTTATAGTCCAAGTCTCACATCAGTACATGAGCACTGGAAAAACCATAACCTTTACTAGATGGACCTTTGTTGGCAAAGTAATGTCTCTGCTTTTTAATACTGTCTATGTTGGTCATAACTTTCCTTCCAAGGAGCAAGCATCTTTTAATTTCATGGCTGAAATCACCATCTGCTGTTATTTTGGAGCCCAGAAAAGTAAAGTCTGCCACTGTTTCCACTGTTTCCCCATCTATTTTCCATGAAGTAATGGCACTGGATGCCATGATCTTAGTTTTCGGAATGTTGGGCTTTAAGACAACTTTTCCACTCTCCTCTTTCACTTTCATCAAGAGGCTCTTTAGTTCCTCTTCACTTTCTGCCATCAGGGTGGTGTCATCTGCATATCTGAGGTTAGTGATATTTCTCCTGGCAGTCTTAATTCCAGCTTGTTCTTCATCCAGCCCAGCATTTCTCATCATGTACTCTGCATATAAGTTAAATAAGCAGGGTGACAATATACAGCCTTGACATACTCCTTTTCCTAATTGGAACCAGTCTGTTGTTCCATGTCCACCTCTAACTGTTGCTTCCTGACCTGCATATAGGTTTCTCAGGAGGCAGGTTAAGTGGTCTGATATTCCCATCTCTTTCAGAATTGTCCACAGTTTATTGTGATCCACACAGTCAAAGGCTTTGGCATAGTCAATAAAGCAGAAACAGTTTTTCTGGAACTCTCTTACTTTCTCAATGATCCAGTGAATGTTGGCAATTTGATCTCTGGTTCCTCTACCTTTTCTAAAACCAGCTTGAACTCCTGGAATTTCACAATTCACGTATTGTTGAAGCCTGGCTTGGGGAGAATTTTGAGCATTACTTTACCAGCGTGTGAGATGAGTACAATTGTGTGGTAGTTTGAGCATTCTTTGGCATTACCTTTCTTTGAGATTAGAATGAAAACTGACCTTTTCCAGTCCTGTAGCCACTGCTGAGTTTTCCAAATTTGCTGGTATATAGAGTGCAGCACTTTCACAGCATCATCTTTCAGGGTTTGAAATAGCTCCACTGGAATTCCAGCACCTCCACTAGCTTTGTTCATAGTGATGCTTCCTAAGGCCCACTTGACTTCACATTCCAGGATGTCTGGCTCTAAGTGAGTGAGAACATCATCACGATTATCTTGGTGATGAAGTTCTTTTTTGTACAGTTCTTCTGTGTATTCTTCCCACCTCTTCTTAATATCTTCTGCTTTTGTTAGGTCCATACCATTTCTGTACTTTATTGAGCCCATCGTTGCATGAAATGTCCCCTTGGTATCTCTAATTTTCTTGAAGAAGTCTCTATTGTTTTCCTTTATTTCTTTGCAGTGATCACTGAGGAAGTCTTTCTTATCTCTCCTGGCTGTTCTTTGGAACTCTGCATTCAGATGGGTATATCTTTCTTTTTCTCCTTTGTTTTTGGATTCTTTGCTTTTCACAGCTATTTGGAAGGCCTCCTCACACAGCCATTTTGCTTTTTTGCATTTCTTTTTCTTCCAACTGTAACAAGAGGGAAAGGGGCAGGGCACAACTTTTGAAAAAATGACATAGCCCAAGCACACAACACAAATCAATTAGAATCAAATGAGTCCAAGATGGCAGACAAGTTGACTTCAATTAGACCTTGATCGTCAATCAGCAAGCTAGATAACACAGCTAGAGGCGCCATGACAGTTCCAGGCACTGTCAAAAGAGCAAGGAGTGGGTGGCGGGCCAGGTCCTGGAAATCTCCACCCTTCCCCAAAATAGTTGGAATAAGCCTCCCACTCATTAGCATATGAAATTTCCCAGTCCGTAAAAAGTAATCATGCCACAGTTTGTGGCCGTAATCACCCTCTGCAATGGCCCACACCCTGTCTATGGAGTGTGCTTCTCTCTGAATTTGAATAAATCTTCTTCTTACCTATCATTTTGTCTCTCATTGAATTCTTTCTGCAATAAGACATCAAGAACCTGAGCTTCATTAAGTCCTGAAACCAGGCACTGTGGGTTTTGGCTGGGTTTGAGTCCCAATCTGAGATAAACAGTTTCACAACTGTTTCTAAGTTTAATCCTTTCTGATAAACTGCTCCTTGTAAGTAGTGTTTTCCTGAGTTCTGTGAATTGTTCTAATGAATTATGAAACTTAAGGAGGGGGTTATGGGACCTCTCTAAATTTATAGCTGTTGGTCAAAAGTACTTGTGACTACCTGAGACTTGTAAGTGGCATCCGAAGTGGGCGCAATCTTGTGGGACTGAGCTCTTAACTTGAAGAATTTGATGCTGACTCCAAGTAGATGGTGCCAGAAATGAATTGATTTGCAGTGGTCTCGGGTGGCCCAGGCCTGCAGGCGCTTGAAGCAGGATTGCAGTTCCTTAGCCAAAAACTGAAGTCAGGCTGTGGCAGTGAGAGCACTTAATTCTGGCCACTAGACCACCAGGGACCAGTGGTCAGTGACCAGACCCTGGCCCATCAGCTGTGTAGAAATGAACTTCCATACAGAGATGGGAAGTAGGGAAACAGTGAAGTGACAAGGGATGAGATGGTTGGATGGTGTCACCGACTCAATGGATATGAGTTTGGGGAAACTCTGGGCGATAGTGAAGGACAGGGAAGCCTGGTGTGCTGCAGTCCATGGGCTCACAAAGAGTCAGACATGATTTAGCAATTGAACAACAACAACAAAAGTACTTACTAGCAGGAAAAAATGTACAGTACATGCAGATGGTGGCTCAGAAGGTAAAGAGCCTGCCTGCAATGCAGGAGACCCAGCTTCAATCCCTGGGTCAGGAAGATTCCCTGGAGAAGGGATGGCTACCCATGCCACTGTTCTTGCCTGGAGAATACCACGGACAGAGGAGGCTGGTGGGCTACGGTCCATGGCGTTGCAAAGAGTCAGACACGAATTAGTGACTAACAAACACGCACACACACACATCTGGATAGACATGGGCAGGCTCAGAGAGAGAGAGTCAAACCCTTATGGTAGTTGGAATCACTTATATGGGGCATTTCTTCCACATTTCTTTTCTGGCCAATCATCTTGCTTTACCTGGCTTTGGTTCAGTATTTGGTTTATCTCAGAGTCCTCCCCTAGTGTGCACACATCTCTTAGCCAAGAGGGATTCTAGCAAAGAGGCCTATGAGCAGGTTGGCATCCCCTACTATGGGGTGATACCCTCCTCTGTTTTGGGCCTCCAAGGAGCGTTTCTACACATGTGTAGTCAGGAAGGCCACCTTGACTTCTAGAATGAGGAGTATGTGGTCTTTTATCTCTTTTCTGGCCAGAGCTCTGCTCCTCTCTCATTCCTGCTATTATCTTGGAGCATCTGTCTGCAGGGGACAAACTCCAGTTGCTCAGCCAGGAGCCCATCTATCTTCTGCCTCAGTAGGACCCAAGCAAGAAAGGCAGTGGCGTTAAGACAACACTCACTTGATGTCAGAAGTACTGTGAGTAAAAATAGCTCAGAGGCCTGAAACAAGAAGAGGAGAGGGAGGAGGAGCAAGGGGAGACCCAGGCAGACCCATTGTGTGGACCAACACAGTGTTCATGCTCAAGAAACAATCTTCCAAAATAAAAATTTCATACTTAAGAGACAAAGAACTGCGAATTACTATTTTTACTTCCTGTAAATTCAGGAGGGGACAGCAAATATGAAGGCTGGATCCAACCACAGAGCAGCCAGGCCGAGGATTAGTACAAAATAATAGTGACCTTGCCAGTTGTGGGGAAGAGGAAACGAGGTCATGTGTACAAAACTCCTAGCCCAATGCCTGAAACACAACAGACTTGTCTATAGTCATCACAGGCAGAGGGAGGAAACCTTGTTTCTTTTTTCCTTTCTGTTGGAAGTGAATGAAGCTGTTCGGTTTTCCTTTTGTTTCTTTGCCTGAAAACTAGTTCGTTTGAATGAAATCCTGGGCCTACAAGCCAACAAGTAGGGAAGGGGTGCTTCAGGAGAATGAGACACTGCTGGGGAAATAGAAAATGATAAAATCTCAACCTACTACTTGGAAATGCAAATGTGTTTCATGTATTCATGGTCACTGATGTCTTTATTGGAGCTGGAACGTCTAACACATCCAAACAACACATGATTATTCTCCATAATAAGAACAAAACAAGCTCCTGGTGAACTAATCAGCTGATCACGTTGCAGCGGGTGTTCAGTGCTTTTCCACAACAAATGTGGCACTTGGTTGGTCCCCTGGTGTTTCACGCTAATGTGCACATGGGGCATCATCTGTCCCAGCACCTGCTGACTTCAGATGCGTCAGCATCCTCAGTCACCGCAGCCTGACACCTCCAGGTACTGGGCTCGGCTCCAGGCCCCTGGGGGATCAGACCTAATTCCTGACTAGGAGAGATCGTGGTGAGACTAAAGAGCGTTGGCGGCTTGTTTATTTGATTAAATGAAGAAAAAACTCCACTGTTACAGAACAAAGAGTGCAAAGCAAGTCCCTGGGCCTGGACCTGTTCCTGGCTCCGTTATTCCACTTACATATGTTATAAAGCTTGGCCAATATGGAAAATTGCACTATTGCTTAGCAACCCAAATTATAGGGAGAATTAGATCTGAAAGATTCATGACAATAAGCAGAATTCTAACGGGAGATACAGTAAAGAGAAGGGTCCAGGAAGACTAAGCTCAAATTTGGCTCCCCTCTGAGCCTCCACTTGGTGCCTAATAATAATCAAAGTTAGTGTGAATTAAGCACGCTGTGGGCAAGGCTCTATGCAAAGTGTTATACATTCATTGTCTCATTTATTCCTCACAACAGGAATAAATTTCTCCCCTGAGGTAGTATAACAATCATCTCCTCTTTCTCACAAGGAAACAGAGATATAGAGAAAAAAGTATTAGTCAGAAAGAGTGAATCCAGAATTTGAATATCAGACTTCCAGTTTTTTGGCATCATGCATACTGTTCCAAAAATACAGTCCCTTGTGCCTCAGACATCCAAAAATGCAATTAATAGGAAAAGATGTAAATCAGAGGGCTAAGTATTCCAGAGAGTAAGCAATTATTTTTTCCTTCACTGAGACATAGTCACAGATCATTGTAACAAAAATGTTCTTCTCTGTTATCTTTTCTGTTTTGGGCTATACCATGGGGCTTGTGGGAGCTTAGTTCCTCAAGCAGGGACTGAACCTGCACTTCCTGCCGTAGAGGCATGGTGCCCGAACCACTGGACCCCTGGGGAAGCCCATTTTTCTGCCATTTTTGCAAAATGGAGAAACCATTATTGTTTTTTTAACTGATTTTAAAATAAAATACACACTTATTTAAATATGCCAATGTACAGTTCAGTTCAGTCGCTCAGTCATGTCCGACTCTTTGCGAACCATGAATCGCAGCACGCCAGGCCTCCCTGTCCATCACCAACTCCCGGAGTTCACTCAGATTCACGTCCACTGAGTCAGTGATGCCATCCAGCCATCTCATCCTCTGTCATCCCCTTCTTCTCCTGCCCCCAATCCCTCTCAGCATCAGAGTCTTTTCCAATGAGTCAACTCTTTGCATGAGATGGCCAAAGTACTGGCTTTAGCATCATTCTTACCAAAGAACACCCAGGACTGATCTCCTTTAGAATGGACTGGTTGGATGTCCATGCAGGCCAAGGGACTCAAGAGTCTTCTCCAACATCACAGTTCAAAAGCATCAATTCTTCAGCACTCANTCTTACCAAAGAACACCCAGGACTGATCTCCTTTAGAATGGACTGGTTGGATGTCCATGCAGGCCAAGGGACTCAAGAGTCTTCTCCAACATCACAGTTCAAAAGCATCAATTCTTCAGCACTCAGCCTTCTTCACAGTCCAACTGTCACATTCATGCATGACCACTGGAAAAACCATAGCCTTGACTAGATGGATGTTTGTTGGCAAAGTAATGTCTCTGCTTTTCAATATGCTATCTAGGTTGGTCATAACTTTCCTTCCAAGGAGTAAGTGTCTTTTAATTTCATGGCTGCAGTCACCATCTGAAGTGATTTTGGAGCCCAGAACAATAAAGTNCCTTCTGCAACTATTTCCAAAAAAGCTACCAAGAAAGGAACACTTCCGAACTCATTCTATGAGGCCAGCATCACCATGATACCAAAACCAGACAAATATATCAAAAAGAAAATTGCAAGCCAGTATCACTGATGAACATAGATGCAAAAATCGTCAACAAAATACTAGCAAACTAAATCCAACAAAACATTTAAAGGATCATATACCATTATCAAGTGGGATTTATCCCAGAGATGTAAGGATTTTTCAATACTCAAAAGTCAAACAATGTGATACACCATATTAACAAATTGAAGGATCATGTCAACAGGTGTGGAAAAAGCTTTTGACAAAATTCAATGTCCATTTATAATAATAATTTTAAAAACTCTCCAGAAAATGGGCATAGAGAGAGCATACCTCAACATAATAAATGTCATATATAACAAACCTCAGCTTACATCCTACTAAATGTTGAAAAGCTGACAGCATTTCCTCTAAGATTAGGAATAAGACATGCATCCCCACTTTCCTCACTTTTATTTACCACAGTTTTGGAAGTCCTGGCCACAGAATCAGAGAAGAAAAAGAAATAAAAGGAATCCACAAATGCAAGAAAGAAGTAAAGTTGTCACTGTTTACAAGTGACATGATAATACACACAGAAAACCCTAAAGAAGACACTAGAAAATTACTAGAGCTCATCAGCGAATTCAATAAAGTTGCAGGATACAAAATTCATATACAGAAATCTGTTGTATTTCTATAAACTAACAACAAACTATCAGAGAAATTAAGGAAATAATCCCATTTATCATCACATCAAAAAGAATAAAATACATAGAAATAAACCTATCCAAGGAGGCAAAAACCTGTACTCTTAAAACTATAAGATGCTGGATGAAGAAATTGAAAATAACACAGATAGTTGGAGAGATATACTCTGTTCTCAGACTGGAAGAATCGATATTTTTAAAATGACCCTACTACTCAATCTACAGCTTCTAGGCAATCCTTGTCAAGATACCAATAGCATTTTTCACAGAACTAGAACAAATTATTTTAAATTTGTATGGAAACACCAAAAGAAGACCCCAAATAGCTAAAACAATCTTGAGAGAGAAGAACAGAACCAGAGGATAGAAGCTCCCTGATTTCAGACTATAGTACAAATCTACAATTTTCAAAACATTATGGTCCTGGCACAAAACCATTGATCAACAGAACAGGATAGAGAGCCCAGAAATAAACCCAGCCAGTTATGGTCAATTAATCTACAAAGGAGACAAGAATATGCAATGGAGAAAAGACAGTCTCTTCAATAAGCTGTGCTGGGGAAACATGACTTGTAAAAGATGAAATTAGAACATTCTCTAGTATCATAACCAAAAATAAACTCAAAATGTATTAAAGACCTAACTGTAAGACTAGATACTATCAAATTCCTAGAGGAAACCATAGCCAGAACACTCTTTGACATAAACTGCAGCAATATTATTTTGGATCCATCTCCTGAAAGTAAAGGAAATAAAAACAAAAATAAACAAATGGGACCCAATTACAATTTATGCACAGCAAAGGAAACCATCAATAAAATGAAAAGACAATGTACTAAATGGGAGAAGATATTTGCAAATGAGATGAACAATAAGGGATTAATATCCAATGTATATAAACTACTTATACAACTCAGTATCAAAAAACCAAACAACCAGATTAAAAAATGGGCAAGAGACCTGAATAGGCATTTTTCCAAAGAGGAAATGCTGATAGCCAACAGGCTCATGAAAAGATGTTCAACGTTACTAATCATCAGGGAAATGCAAATCAAAACCACAAAGAAAAATCACTTCATACCTGTCGGAATGGCTATCATCAAAAAGAGCACAAATATCAAATGCTGCACAGGATGGAGAGCAAAGGGAACTCTCAAACACTGTTGAAGGAAACGTAAATGAGTGTAGCTACGATGGAAAACAGTATGCAGGGTTCTCAAAAAGCTAAAAATAGAACTACCATACGACTTGGTAATTTCACTCCTGGGTGAAACACTAATATGCACCCTNATCTACAATTTTCAAAACATTATGGTCCTGGCACAAAACCATTGATCAACAGAACAGGATAGAGAGCCCAGAAATAAACCCAGCCAGTTATGGTCAATTAATCTACAAAGGAGACAAGAATATGCAATGGAGAAAAGACAGTCTCTTCAATAAGCTGTGCTGGGGAAACATGACTTGTAAAAGATGAAATTAGAACATTCTCTAGTATCATAACCAAAAATAAACTCAAAATGTATTAAAGACCTAACTGTAAGACTAGATACTATCAAATTCCTAGAGGAAACCATAGCCAGAACACTCTTTGACATAAACTGCAGCAATATTATTTTGGATCCATCTCCTGAAAGTAAAGGAAATAAAAACAAAAATAAACAAATGGGACCCAATTACAATTTATGCACAGCAAAGGAAACCATCAATAAAATGAAAAGACAATGTACTAAATGGGAGAAGATATTTGCAAATGAGATGAACAATAAGGGATTAATATCCAATGTATATAAACTACTTATACAACTCAGTATCAAAAAACCAAACAACCAGATTAAAAAATGGGCAAGAGACCTGAATAGGCATTTTTCCAAAGAGGAAATGCTGATAGCCAACAGGCTCATGAAAAGATGTTCAACGTTACTAATCATCAGGGAAATGCAAATCAAAACCACAAGGAAAAATCACTTCATACCTGTCGGAATGGCTATCATCAAAAAGAGCACAAATATCAAATGCTGCACAGGATGGAGAGCAAAGGGAACTCTCAAACACTGTTGAAGGAAACGTAAATGAGTGTAGCTACGATGGAAAACAGTATGCAGGGTTCTCAAAAAGCTAAAAATAGAACTACCATACGACTTGGTAATTTCACTCCTGGGTGAAACACTAATATGCACCCTGTGTTCATAGTGCAGGATTATTTACAATTACTAAGATATGGAAGCAACCTGAGTGTCCATTAACAGCTGAGTGGATAAAGATGTGGTAGACATATACAACAGAATACTACTCAATAATAAAAGAAAAGGAAACTTCTCCATTTGCAGTAAAATGGATGGACATGGAGGGCATTGTCCTAAGTGAAATAAGTCAGACGGAGAAAGACAAGTACTCAGTGGTATCACTGATGTGTGGAATTTTAAAAATGCAACCATTCTAGTAAATACAACATAAAAAAGGCAGATCCACAGACACAGAGTGCAAGCTAGTGGTTGCCAGTGGGTGGGAGGCACTATAGGGTGCGGGAGTGGAAGGTACAAGGTACTGGGTGAAAAACGTTCTATAAGGTTGTATTGTACAGCAAAGGGAATACAGCCAATATTTCATGATAAATGTAAATGGAAAGTAATCCTTAAAATTGTATTCATTTTTTTTAATTTCTAAAAAAAACAAAATGAGAAATTCAGTTCAGTTACATATAAAAGAGTAACATATCAAACCAAACTTGGACTCATTCTAAGAATGAAGGATTGATCTAACAGTTAAAAATCAATCACTGTAACTCAGTATATTAGTAAAATAAAAGAAAATTGCATAAAACGTTAATAGATACAGAGAATGCATTTGCTAAAATTCAAACCCATTTACAATAAACACATAGTAAACTAGGAACAAAAGTCTTTTTACAAAGAACTATCTTAGACTTACAGAAAAGTTGCAAAAATAGCACAAAAAGTTGCAAATAATAGTTTTCATATGCTATTAACCCAACTTCCCCTAATCTTACCATTTTATATAACATAGTATAATTATTGAAATCAGAAAATTAACACTGATACAACATGATCTAATTTATAGATCTTATTTAAATGTGGCCCATTTTCCCATTAATGTCCTCTTCTGATCCAGGATCCAACCCGAGATTCCACCTTACATTTATTTGTCATGACTACTTACTGCCCTCGCTGTTTACTGTACTCTCTCAGAGACAGTAAGCGGTGAGGGCCGTTCCCGAGAGAGTTCCTCAGTGTTTTTGTCTTCCATGAGCTTAACGCTTTTGAAAATGAAAGTAAAATTTGCTCAGTCCAACTCTTTGCGACTCCATAGATTGTAGCCCACCAGGCTCCTCTGTCCATGGAATTCTCCGGACAAGAATCCTGGAGTGGGAAGCCATTCCCTTCTCCAGAGGATCTTCCAGACATACGAATCAAGCCAGGGTCTCCTGCACTGCAGGCAGCTTCTTTACCAACTGAGCCACCAGGGAAGCCCTAACACTTTTGAAAAATATTACAAAAAGGTGTTATGCCAGACAGGAACTTTCTTAATCTGATAAAGAACATGTTTTTAAAAATCTACAGCACACTTCACACCCAAGAGGATAACTATAATTTAAAAAAAGGAAAATAACATGTGTTGATAAGGATATGGAAAAACTGGAACCCTCAGACGTTGCAAGGTGGGGATGTAAAATGGTACAGCCTCTGTGAAAAACAGACTGTTGATTCAAACAAACAAAAACCCACATAATTATACATATGTATACATTCAAAAGAATTGAAAGCAAGTACTCAAACTATGACAAACCTAGACAGCATATTAAAAAGCAGAGACATTATTTTGCCAACAGAGGTCTGTATAGTCAAAGCTATGGTTTTCCAGTAGTCATGTACAGATGTGAGAGGTGGACCATAAAGAAGGCTGAACACAGAACTGAAGCTTTCAAACTGGGATGCTGGAGAAGACTCTTGAGAGTACCTTGGAGAGCAAGGAGATCAAACCAGTCAATCCTAAAGGAAATCAACCCAGAACATACATTGTCCTATTTAGGACTGATGCCGAAGCTGAAGCCCCAGTACTTTGGCATTCTGATTCGAAAAACTGACTCATTGGAAAAGACCCTGATGCTAGGAAAGATTGAAGGCAGGAGGAGAAGGAAGTGACAGAGGGTGAAATGATTGGATGGCATCACCGACTCAATNGACTCCATAGATTGTAGCCCACCAGGCTCCTCTGTCCATGGAATTCTCCGGACAAGAATCCTGGAGTGGGAAGCCATTCCCTTCTCCAGAGGATCTTCCAGACATACGAATCAAGCCAGGGTCTCCTGCACTGCAGGCAGCTTCTTTACCAACTGAGCCACCAGGGAAGCCCTAACACTTTTGAAAAATATTACAAAAAGGTGTTATGCCAGACAGGAACTTTCTTAATCTGATAAAGAACATGTTTTTAAAAATCTACAGCACACTTCACACCCAAGAGGATAACTATAATTTAAAAAAAGAAAAATAACATGTGTTGATAAGGATATGGAAAAACTGGAACCCTCAGACGTTGCAAGGTGGGGATGTAAAATGGTACAGCCTCTGTGAAAAACAGACTGTTGATTCAAACAAACAAAAACCCACATAATTATACATATGTATACATTCAAAAGAATTGAAAGCAAGTACTCAAACTATGACAAACCTAGACAGCATATTAAAAAGCAGAGACATTATTTTGCCAACAGAGGTCTGTATAGTCAAAGCTATGGTTTTCCAGTAGTCATGTACAGATGTGAGAGGTGGACCATAAAGAAGGCTGAACACAGAACTGAAGCTTTCAAACTGGGATGCTGGAGAAGACTCTTGAGAGTACCTTGGAGAGCAAGGAGATCAAACCAGTCAATCCTAAAGGAAATCAACCCGGAACATACATTGTCCTATTTAGGACTGATGCCGAAGCTGAAGCCCCAGTACTTTGGCATTCTGATTCGAAAAACTGACTCATTGGAAAAGACCCTGATGCTAGGAAAGATTGAAGGCAGGAGGAGAAGGGAGTGACAGAGGGTGAAATGATTGGATGGCATCACCGACTCAATGGACCTGAGTTTGAGCAAGCTCTGGGAGTTGGTGATGGACAGGGAAGCCTGGTGTGCTGCAGTCAGTGGGGTTGCAAAGAGTTGGACACGACTTAGTAACTGAATAGCAACAACTCAAAGAAATCCTTGCACAATCTGTTCACATCAGCACTCATCACAATAGCCAAAAGGATGAAAGCAACTCAAATGTCCATCAGCTGTGCTGAGAACACACAGTGGAATATTATTCCACCATAAAAAGAAATGAAGTACGACAACATGCTACAACCTGAATGAATTCTCTAAACTTTATGGTAACTGAAAGACGTCAGACACAAAAGATAACATATGATTCCACTTACATGAAGTATTCAGAATAGGCAGATGCATGGAAATTGAATGTAGATTGGTAGTTGCCAGAGGCAGGGGTTTTGGGGTAACAGGAAGTTCTTGCTTCCTGAGTATGGGGTTTTATTTTGGAGAACTGGGAATATTTTAGAACTAGATAGAGGTGGTTGCACAACACTGTGAATTTCTAAATACCACTAAGTTTTTCACTTGAAATTAGTTAATTTTATATTATGTAAAATTTCACCTCAAATTCTACAGCAAATCTGGTACTTAATGGTGACACATTAAAAGTATTCCACTAGGATGAGAACAAAGATGCCCATGGTCACCATTTCTATTTAACGCTATAATGGAGGTCTTAGCCAGGGCAATAGTTACAAAGAGGAGGAGGGGGGAGAAGAGACAGAAGGAGCAGGTGGAGGAGGGGAGGGTGAGGAAGGAGAGGAGAAATAAAATGCACAGGGATTAGCAAGGAAGGAAAAAAATGGTCACAATGCACAGATGACATAGACGTTCTAAACAAATCTACAGATAGACTATTGCAATCAACAGTGGATTTAGCAAGGTCATTAGGTACAAGGTTAAAAATGTTTTTAATCCATTGCATTTCTATCTGGTTAGAAATTGAAGAAAAATTCAAATACCATACACAGTAGCATCAAGGATATAAAAAGATACAAAAGAATAAATGTAACAAAACTGCAGAATCTTTACAAAGAAAATTATAATACTGTATTGAGGAACATAAAGAAGAATTACAAAATTGAAAAGATATATTACAGTCACAGCTTGAAATACTCATTTCTAAGATGTCGGTTCTTCGTAACTTGATCCGTAGATTGAAAGTGAGGTCGCTCGATCATGTCCTTTGCCATCTTGTGGACTGTAGCCTACCAAGATCCTCTGTCCATGGGACTCTCCAGGCAAGAATACTGGAGTGGGTTGCCATTTCCTTCTCCAGGGGATCTTTCCGACCCAGGAATGGAACCCCGGTCTCCCTCATTGCAGGCGGACGCTTTACCCTCTGAGCCATTGAATGCAACCACAATTAAAATCCCAGTAGGTTTTCTGTTAGTTTGTTTTGGTTTGTTTTTAGGGATTAAGGAGGTTTGAAATTGACAGGCCAATCCTAGAATTCATAGGAAATACAAAAGTCTGGAAACAGTTAAGACAATCTTGAAGAAAAAGAACACAGCTGGAGAGTTTAAACTATAGTAATAAGCAGCCTGGTATTGATACAAAGATATGGGGAGAAAAGAGTCTGGAAACAGCCCACATATATATATAGATAGTTAGGACAAAAGGTGACACTGCAGTGGGAAAAGATGAGCTTTTCAGTAAATGTTACTAGGTGAACCCAATACCCACATAGAAAAAAAAAGAATCTGGTTCCTACGTGATAGCATACATAAAAATCAATCCAGGTAGGACCTGGGGTGTGGACATGCCCGGCCCACCCGGCTTCTGACCTGTCATCAGCCTGCTCTTGCTTGAGGCAGACCCACCCACAGAAACCCCGACCCCCATAGGGTTCCCCTGGTGGGATCGGAGTGGTGGCCTGGCCTGGGACTCCCCGTGTTCCCTCGGTGCAAATGGCCAAAGGCGTCTGAGGTGAGACCTGACCCGGGGTCTACAGAGTCAGGAAACGCTCTCACTGTGACTTTCCCTGAGGCCTCGGCCACAAGACGCGGGGACACAGCACAGTGTCCCTTCCTCCTCTCCAACCAAGTGAGCTTCCCTAGAAGTAGGTGCCTGTTTATCCAGGCTCCAAGTTCGACTGGGCTCTCTTGCCAGGGAGGTGAGGTCACTTCCTGAGGTCTCCTTACCCACACGTCCTCCTTACACAAAGCTCCCCAAAGGCACCTGTGGGCTGGGGACTGCTCATCCTTCACCCCTTGCCATGTCCACGCGCTGTGATAGCACAGCTGGCCCCACAGCCTTGGGGCGGCCTGGGTGCAGCCAAGGCCTCAGGTCTGAGGGCACAGCTGAGTTTAGACTCAGTTTGTCCTCATCACCAGGGATGTGGCCCTGGACAAGCCATGTACCTCTCAGGGCCTTCCCAGGCTCCCCATCTGCCCAGTGGAGGTTGTTCCGGTATCTGCTTCCTAAGGAGGCCATCAGGCATGTAGTCCTATAAACACATATAGTGCCTGTAAGCCCCATGGGCTGGTATCACATGGAGCTCTTGCACGGACTTAACAAGGCTCAATAAAGGGTGGAGTAGCACAGACTACAGTGGAAACAGGCCTGGCTCTACCCCAGGGTCTGGGGAAAGTCACTCTCCTTCCTGCCTATTTCCCAGTACCCCCAGTAGGAAAGGTGAAATTCAAGAAAATGCAGACATCGTCCCCTCCAGCAAAAACAAACAAACAAAAAAAAAGAATAAATGATATGAAGTTAAAATATTAAGCCAAAGATGCACTTGTGAACGCCAATCCTCTTGCCTGGAAAATCCCATGGATGGAGGAGCCTGGTGGGCTGCAGTCTATGAGGTCGCTAAGAGTTGGACACGACTGAGTGACTTCACTTTCACTTTTCACTTTCATGCATTGGAGAAGGACATGGCAACCCACTCCAGTGTTCTTGCCTGGAGAATCCCAGGGACGGGGGAGCCTGGTGGGCTGCCGTCTATGGGGTCACACAGAGTCAGACAGACTGAAGCGACTTAGCAGCAGCAGCAGCACTTGTGGATAAGGATTTGGAAATGTCTCCAATCTGTCTCCAGAAAGGCTGTAAGCATTTATCCCACCACAGTCTAGCAGAGGGTCTTTGCCCCTATAGCCTTGCCAACACTGCTTATAGTGTGTCTTTTTGTTGTTGCTTTTCAGTTGCTCAGTCATATCTGACTCTTTGCAACCCCACCAGGCTCCTCTGTCCATGGAATTCTCCAGGCAAGAATACTGGAGTGGGTAGCCATTCCCCTTTCCAGGGGATCTTCCTGACCCAGGGACTGAACCCTTTGCAGGCATCCTGCACTGAAGGCAGATTCTTTACCCTCTGAGCTACCAGGGAAATCGAGTCTGTCTTTTTAATCCTCGCCAAATCTGATGTATGAAAATACCATCTTGTCATTTTCATTAGCATCTCTTTGTTTATAAGCGAGGTTGAATCAACATTTAATCGTCATTTGCAGTCCTTTTGCAAGAATTTCTCATTTTTAGTGAAGTATACGTCTCACTTTTTGAGTCTTTCATAGATGGTAAAGAGATTAATAATGTTTCTATCACATATGAAGCAATTATTATTGCTCAGTTTAACTTTTCTTCTGTGCTCTGTCATGTCACACAGAAATTTTCCTTTGTTTTGTGTCTTTGATATCAATGCCAAGAAACACTTTCCCTATCCCAAAGATTATAAAAATATTTTCATCTGTTTTCTAGGCCAAGGTTACATCTAAATAGTAAAGCCAGAATTTGAACATGAGTTTGTCTTACTTCATACCTTGTGTGTGTAACTGTTTGCTATATTGTTAGCAAAAGTAGCAAGTATCTCTGGATATTAAGAATACAGGTTATCTTTATTTTTACTTACCTGTATTTTCATACATGTACAATAAGGCTTGATAGTTATTGTTCAGTCGCTAAGTTGTGTCTGACTCTTTGTGACCCCAGAGCCTGATAGTATAGTGATCAAAAGAGGGAACTCTGTGGTCACAGCACTGTTACTTCTAAGCCATGTGATTCTGAGAGAGTCACTTAGCTTCTCTGTGCCTTGGTTTACTCATCCATAAAATGGGGACATGATAGCACCTAACCTGTAAAACTGTTGTGCAAACTAAATGAATAAGGACAAATGTTAGAACAGTGCCTGTTATAGCATAAGCTCAATAGAAGCTTTGTTTTTTAACAAACATACACTACTTCTATTAAAAAAAAAAAAACTAAACGTTTTTAAAATGAAAATATGTTGTAAGGGCAAGTAACTGACAAGCCCATCACCCCAGCCCCCTGGAGAGCTGTCCAGGGATTCCAGGGCAAACCCTCACTGTCCAGACCTTGCACTCAGCTGGATCAAATCAAGCCCCAGTGAGGATACAGCAACCACAGCTCCTGCCCACAGCCCTGGCCTCCCTTCTTATTTCCAAGAGGCAAAGCTTTCTGATCCCAAGTAGCTTTATAGGGAGAAAGCAATGATTTGGAGGACAAAAAGAAAGGGGAAACGTGTTTGATTCAATCTTCTGACATTTCCTGGGTCCCCATAATATGTGATCTACCTGCTTAAGTAACTCCTGGCATTTATGTGGACCTGTTGCGTGCTGGTTGCTTAATGAAGATTAGCCCATGAGGCAGACACGACTGCAACCCCATTTTACAGAGGAGGAAACTGAAGTCCAGACAGCTAGGTGATTTGCCCCAGATGCCCAGAACTGCTAAGTGGCAGGGCCAGCCTTGTCCAGAGGTGGCCTGGCCCCGCTGCACTCTGCTGATGGGGCTACCTTCTCTCTCCTGAGGGTCCCCTGAGCTCCAAGCCCTATTTAAATATCATTTGGGAAGAAACTGGGGCCTTGAAGAAGTCCTCATTGGTCAGGCATTTGGGGTGACCTGCCAGCCTCCCACCAGGCTTGGGCAGAACACCCACATATGGCCACAGGAAAGGAAAGGGCTTCTGGACTATCCGGGGGCTGGGGCCTAGCCAGGACCCTAACTGTGGACCCACCGTGTCCTGCTCTTCAGAGCTGAGCCCAGGATGCTAGAGCCGATTCCCACTCTAGCCAGGCAGAACGAATGCACTAAGGCTTCCTTCCTGAGTCTNGACCCTGACTGGGGACCCACCGTGTCCTGCTCTTCAGAGCTGAGCCCAGGATGCTAGAGCCGATTCCCACTCTAGCCAGGCAGAACGAATGCACTAAGGCTTCCTTCCTGAGTCTCTTTCCACATGCCTCTGGGCACCAGCCTCAGCCCACATGGTGCCAACCCGAAGCTGAGGCGTGTCAAGACTCTGAAGGGTCTTCACAGCTCCTACAAAGCCCCATCCTCCTCCAGGAAGTCCACACAGATCCCGCACCTAAAGGCAGCTCCCCCTGGCAGGTCCGGCTGTCCCATCCTGCATCTCAGCATCAGTTATGCCTCAGGACCTGTCTTCTCTTTTCCTCTGATCCCCAAGCCTTTCTCCTTCTGCAACTGGAAGTAGGCCTTCTCCACCTTTGACTCCCTGCAGACTCTAGCCAACAAATGCTGGTTGATGAATGGATGGATACAGAAATCTAAACACACCGATAATTCTCTTCAAGGAGCTGATAAATGGCCTGATGCTTTGGGAAAAATTGGAAAGTCTGCATTTGAGAACAAACTCTGCTCTGACCAGCTTTAGTCCCTGGCTCTGGGCAGATTACCCAGAACCTTTCTGAACTTGAGATTCCTCAGCTATAAAAAATGGTCATGACAGGGCCGGTCCACACTCTGTACTGGCATGGTGGGGAGTGCGGGGGAAGGTAGGGACAGAGAGAAGGAGGTAGAGGCCCTGGAAAGCTCTCCACTTGAAAAGCAGCCCTGACTGCAGTTTCTCACCCAGTGGGAGGGGTAGTGATAGATCCTGGGAAGAGAGGGCTACCCACCCTACCTCCCAAGCAGGTCTCTCTCTCCTTCCTTTACCCCAGGGGAAAGCTGTTTTCAGACATTGGGGAGCTGGACACTCACAAAAGGGGCTTTGAAATGTCAAGGCTTTGCCCTGTCCTGGAAGCCTGTCTTTCCTCCCAAGAACCCTCAGCTTCCTTTCTGGAAGGTCTGAGGCAGGGGAAGGATAGGAAACCATCCAGCTTGGGTGACAGGTGCCTGCCTGGGGACCTTTAAGCCCAGGCGGTGGCCTGCCAACCAGGTCCAAAGCTCTGAGGTCATTTCCCCTGATACCAGAGACTTGGCACCTGCTGGACTCCTTGGTGGATTCGAATGCCAGGAGTGCCCCAGATCTGCCCCAGATCTCCTGCCCTGGCGCCTGGAGAAGAGGCCTGGGAGGGGCACACAGCCCTCTGCTGCCCAGAGCCCAGGCCCCTGGGGCAGGGCAGGGTCCACAAAGGCAGAGGGGAGAGGTGAAGGCATGAGCTGGCAGTCCAAGTCCTACAAGGCTGACCTTAGGCTCAGGGGCGCCCATCGGCAAGGGAAAGGGTCGTTCCCTTGCGGAGCCCTCAGAAGCTCTGAAACAGGATCCAGCCTCACTCTGGAAGCCCCTTCAGTGTTGACTCCACCAACAGTTGCTAAGAGACAGCAGGCATCACAGGAGCTGGCAGGAAGGGTTCCCCGGAGCCCTGCCAACACCCAGCCCCTGGCAGAGGCTGGGGCTCTGCCCACATCCTCAGCCTCTGCAGAGGCCAGAGGTCACTGGCAGGAGCCAGAAACTTTGCTGAGAAGTCTCTCACTTGGAGCAGGCAAGCTGCACCTTGTGGTCCTCAGAGAAGTGGCCAGGGTATTGCGGGGACCCGGGGTGGGCACACTAAGCGATGTGTCATTGTGGCGGCTCCCTAGCTAGCAAGCAACATCACCACTTTGAACTTGAGGTTCCTTTTCAGTAAAATGAGAATAATCAGACAACATCAACAGACTCCCCAGAGGGATTGTTAGAATTAAGAGATAGTGGCTGGAGAGGGCTCAGTAAGTTGTGAAGTGAAGTTCATGCCATTCATCATCATTACAAATAAAGAAATGGGTTCAGGGCACCCCATGAAAGAAGACACACCCATCCCCAACTTGGTCAGACTTGAGGTTTACCAAATCATGTCTAGGGNTCAGTAAAATGAGAATAATCAGACAACATCAACAGACTCCCCAGAGGGATTGTTAGAATTAAAAGAGATAGTGGCTGGAGAGGGCTCAGTAAGTTGTGAAGTGAAGTTCATGCCATTCATCATCATTACAAATAAAGAACTGGGTTCAGGGCACCCCATGAAAGAAGACACACCCATCCCCAACTTGGTCAGACTTGAGGTTTACCAAATCATGTCTAGGGTGGGTTCTTATCCCATTTTGTTTAAATACATAAATGTGTATGTTATCAAATATACAAAAATTGTAAGGCAGATTTGCTTTAGATGATACATTTATTAAATATAATTTCTATAAATATAAAAATAAAATCCTTTTTTAGAAAAAGTGGGTTCTGGGCCACAGCTCTGTAGAGGGGGCTCCTTCAACACTGGAAGATCCGTCATCCAAACTTCTCCCTCAGAGTGACCCAGGCTCTGCACAGGTGGCCTCCTCAGGACCGCTACTTCAGAATAAAACTCATTTTTCAAAGAAATTCCACACAGAAGTGGAAGGTGCATACAAGAGGGGGAGGCAGCCTGCACAGTGGATGGGGCCCAGCCTCAGAAATCAGAGAGGCCTGGGGCTGTGGGACCCCCGACAAGCCCCACCCCCTCCAGCTCTTCATCAGTAAAATGGAATTCTACCTAATACTTCCCCACAGGGTAGCTGTGAGAATTCAGGGCAATCTCATTGTAATGTGCAAAGTGTGTTAGCAATTAGTAAGCAAAGGTTTTAAAACAAAAAATATAGTCAGAATTGCCCTGGTTAAGGGAGTGAAGACCTTCCCTGAGCCTCTGTGGTAGCCCGGACGGGACCCCCAGGAAGCCTGAGCTTCAGAGAGAGGAGGCGGAATCCGCTGTGGCGGGAGGGGCACCGGGCTGGGGTCAGGAGGCAGCAGGCCCCGGCCAGGCTGGGCTGCTAGCAAGTTCCTGAGTCATTTTATCTCATGTGTCCTGGTTTCATTTGCAAACCAAACAAGAACAGTGTAAAAACTTTTCTTGGGCCTGAGATCAAGTTTTGCTTTGTCACAATGACTGTGAAATGGTCAGTCTCTCCTCTGATCAGACTTTGAATTGCCCCTTCACACAGCCTGGAATGCTGTTGGCCAAAAAGTTGGTCAAAGATTTTTCTGTAAGATGTTATAGAAAACCCGAATGAACATTTTGGCCAACACAACAGATGAAACGGCTGTTAATAATCCCCTGTTTATAAATTCATTTTACATATGATTTATATGTTTATATACAAACAGCAAGTATTTTTGCAGTTTTAACCCATATTGGGTTTTCTGGGATTGCAACACCTGCATAAATCAAGGCAAGGTGTATTGTTTTGCACATTAATTTACCAAGGCGGTTCAGAAATTCCAATCACCATAGCAGCACTAGTCAGAGTGTTTGACACATCAAAACATCACACCACAAGGCATCACACTCATGCTGATTCCACACAGCAGGGCAAGCATCTGCTTCACTAATTCTACTGACTTAGTTTGCCCAGGACAGTTGAAAGCCTTTTTTTTCCTATGCCTCAATTTTTTATTTGTTATGCTGTTTTTAAAGGTTATACTCTGTTTACAGTTATGACAAAATATTCGCTGTATTTCCCATGTTGTACAATACATCCTTGTAGCCTGCCTTACATACAATAGCTTGTACCTCCCACTTCCCACCCCTAGAGTGCCCCTCTCCTCCCACCACTGGGAACCACTAATTTGTTCTCTTTATCTGTGAGTCTGCTTTTTTTTGTTGTTACACTCACTGGTTTGTTGTAGTTTTAAAATTCCACATATAAGTGATGTCATTCAGTATTTTTCTTTCTCTGTTTGACTTATTTTACTTAACGTAATATCCTCCAAGTCTATCCATATTACTGTGAATGGCAAAATGTTGCTTCAATATCTTGGCAATTGTAAATAAAGCCACTGTAACATTGGCATCCGAGGATCTTTTCGAATTAGTGTTTCGTTTCTTTTGAATATTTAGCCAGGAGTGGAACTGCTGGGTCATATAGTAGTTCTGTTTGTAGCTTTTTGAGAAACCTCCTTATGTTTTCCACAGTGGCTGCACCAATTTACATTTCCACCAACCATGTATGAGAGTTCGCTTTCCTCCTCATCCTGACCAACATTTATTGTTTGTGCTCGTTTTGATGATAGTCATTCTGACAGGTGTGTGATGATTTCTTACAATTTTGATTTGCATTTCCCTGACTAGTAATACTGAGTATCTTTTCATGAACCTGTAGGCCATCTGCATTTCTTCTTTGGAAAAATGTCTATTCAGGTCTCTTGCCCATTTTTTAATCAGGCTGGTTTTTTTTTTTANAGCCAGAAACTTTGCTGAGAAGTCTCTCACTTGGAGCAGGCAAGCTGCACCTTGTGGTCCTCAGAGAAGTGGCCAGGGTATTGCGGGGACCCGGGGTGGGCACACTAAGCGATGTGTCATTGTGGCGGCTCCCTAGCTAGCAAGCAACATCACCACTTTGAACTTGAGGTTCCTTTTCAGTAAAATGAGAATAATCAGACAACATCAACAGACTCCCCAGAGGGATTGTTAGAATTAAGAGATAGTGGCTGGAGAGGGCTCAGTAAGTTGTGAAGTGAAGTTCATGCCATTCATCATCATTACAAATAAAGAAATGGGTTCAGGGCACCCCATGAAAGAAGACACACCCATCCCCAACTTGGTCAGACTTGAGGTTTACCAAATCATGTCTAGGGTGGGTTCTTATCCCATTTTGTTTAAATACATAAATGTGTATGTTATCAAATATACAAAAATTGTAAGGCAGATTTGCTTTAGATGATACATTTATTAAATATAATTTCTATAAATATAAAAATAAAATCCTTTTTTAGAAACAGTGGGTTCTGGGCCACAGCTCTGTAGAGGGGGCTCCTTCAACACTGGAAGATCCGTCATCCAAACTTCTCCCTCAGAGTGACCCAGGCTCTGCACAGGTGGCCTCCTCAGGACCGCTACTTCAGAATAAAACTCATTTTTCAAAGAAATTCCACACAGAAGTGGAAGGTGCATACAAGAGGGGGAGGCAGCCTGCACAGTGGATGGGGCCCAGCCTCAGAAATCAGAGAGGCCTGGGGCTGTGGGACCCCCGACAAGCCCCACCCCCTCCAGCTCTTCATCAGTAAAATGGAATTCTACCTAATACTTCCCCACAGGGTAGCTGTGAGAATTCAGGGCAATCTCATTGTAATGTGCAAAGTGTGTTAGCAATTAGTAAGCAAAGGTTTTAAAACAAAAAATATAGTCAGAATTGCCCTGGTTAAGGGAGTGAAGACCTTCCCTGAGCCTCTGTGGTAGCCCGGACGGGACCCCCAGGAAGCCTGAGCTTCAGAGAGAGGAGGCGGAATCCGCTGTGGCGGGAGGGGCACCGGGCTGGGGTCAGGAGGCAGCAGGCCCCGGCCAGGCTGGGCTGCTAGCAAGTTCCTGAGTCATTTTATCTCATGTGTCCTGGTTTCATTTGCAAACCAAACAAGAACAGTGTAAAAACTTTTCTTGGGCCTGAGATCAAGTTTTGCTTTGTCACAATGACTGTGAAATGGTCAGTCTCTCCTCTGATCAGACTTTGAATTGCCCCTTCACACAGCCTGGAATGCTGTTGGCCAAAAAGTTGGTCAAAGATTTTTCTGTAAGATGTTATAGAAAACCCGAATGAACATTTTGGCCAACACAACAGATGAAACGGCTGTTAATAATCCCCTGTTTATAAATTCATTTTACATATGATTTATATGTTTATATACAAACAGCAAGTATTTTTGCAGTTTTAACCCATATTGGGTTTTCTGGGATTGCAACACCTGCATAAATCAAGGCAAGGTGTATTGTTTTGCACATTAATTTACCAAGGCGGTTCAGAAATTCCAATCACCATAGCAGCACTAGTCAGAGTGTTTGACACATCAAAACATCACACCACAAGGCATCACACTCATGCTGATTCCACACAGCAGGGCAAGCATCTGCTTCACTAATTCTACTGACTTAGTTTGCCCAGGACAGTTGAAAGCCTTTTTTTTCCTATGCCTCAATTTTTTATTTGTTATGCTGTTTTTAAAGGTTATACTCTGTTTACAGTTATGACAAAATATTCGCTGTATTTCCCATGTTGTACAATACATCCTTGTAGCCTGCCTTACACACAATAGCTTGTACCTCCCACTTCCCACCCCTAGAGTGCCCCTCTCCTCCCACCACTGGGAACCACTAATTTGTTCTCTTTATCTGTGAGTCTGCTTTTTTTTGTTGTTACACTCACTGGTTTGTTGTAGTTTTAAAATTCCACATATAAGTGATGTCATTCAGTATTTTTCTTTCTCTGTTTGACTTATTTCACTTAACGTAATATCCTCCAAGTCTATCCATATTGCTGTGATTGGCAAAATGTTGCTTCAATATCTTGGCAATTGTAAATAATGCCACTGTAACATTGGCATCCGAGGATCTTTTCGAATTAGTATTTCGTTTCTTTTGAATATTTAGCCAGGAGTGGAACTGCTGGGTCATATAGTAGTTCTGTTTGTAGCTTTTTGAGAAACCTCCTTATGTTTTCCACAGTGGCTGCACCAATTTACATTTCCACCAACCATGTATGAGAGTTCGCTTTCCTCCTCATCCTGACCAACATTTATTGTTTGTGCTCGTTTTGATGATAGTCATTCTGACAGGTGTGTGATGATTTCTTACAATTTTGGTTTGCATTTCCCTGACTAGTAATACTGAGTATCTTTTCATGAACCTGTAGGCCATCTGCATTTCTTCTTTGGAAAAATGTCTATTCAGGTCTCTTGCCCATTTTTTAATCAGGCTGTTTTTTTTTTAATGTTTACTTGTATACACTGTTTATATACATTGGATATTAACCCCTTATCAATCATATTATTTACAAATATCTTCTCCCATTCAGTAGGTTGTCTTTTCGGCCTGTTGATGGTTTTTTTTGTTGTTGTTGTATAAAAGCTTTTGAGTTTAATTAGGTCCCATTTGTTTATTTTTGCATTTATTTCCTTTACTTTCAGGAGATGGATCCAAAAGAATATTGCTGCAACTTATGTCAAAGAGTGTTCTGCCTATGTTTTCTTCTAGGAGTTTTATAGTATCCAGTCTTACATTTAGGTCTTTATTTTGAGTTCATTTTTGTATATGGTGTTAGAGAATGCTGCAATTTCGTTCTTTTCCATGTAGCTGTCCTGTTTTCCCAGCACCACTTATTGAAGAGACTGTCTTTTCTCCATTGTATATTCTTGCCTCCTTTGTTGTAGATTAATCAATTGTAACTGGCTGGGTTTATTTCTGGGCTCTCTACCTTGTCCCATTGGTTGATGGTTTTGTGCCAGAACCATAATGTTTTGATTACTGTACCTTTATAGTATAGTATGAAGTCAGGGAGCGTGATTTCCCTAGCTCTGTTCTTCTACTGCACACACAGGTACAAGCATCCATTTCATTCATTCTACTAGCATAGTTTGGCCAGAGCATTTACTTGTTTGAAAGCTTATTGTTTTATTTTACTAGAAAGTGCCATTATTTTATATATGTAATACATATAGGCCACTTATATATACATTTCAGAATAAGGGATTTTACAAAATATTTCAACCAAGTATTTGTTATAAGAAAGGGACATCAACAGCTGAATGAAATCGTGGAAAGAGACTAGGAAAAGAAGCATAGGTGTTGGGACTCTAGCTTGGGACCCTGCAGTCAGTTCAGCTGCTCAGTCATGTCTGACTTTTTGCAACCCCACGAACTGCAGCACACCAGGCCTCCCTTGTCCAACTCCCAGAGTTTACTCAAACTCATGTCCATTGAGTTGCTGATGCCATCCAACCATCTCATCCTCTGTCATCACCTTCTCCTCCCACCTTCAGTCTTTCCCAGCATCAGGATCTTTTCCGATGAGTCAGTTCTTCGCATCAGGTGGCCAAAGTATTTGGGGACCTTGGCTGATAGTAAACCATAGATTTCAGATAATGATTCCCATACTGCCTTCCCTGGCTATTGAGCAGAGTTCAGGAGACCACTTCAGGGCTCCTGTTGTTGGGGCTGGGGAAGCCATATCAGATCCAATGGTCCTGCCCTGGAGCCATTCTCAGTCTGAGGCTCCCAATCCAAGTAGCTTTTATCAGTTAAGAAAATCCTTGATTAAATGGAATTCAGTACAAAACACCAGGCATCTCCTGATGTTATTCTCAGCTTCCAGTCAGCTGCACTCATCAACTGGAACTGAGGCAAGGGGGCAGGATGTCTCAGGCAACATCTGGAGGACGTCCCTAGGGTTCTGGTTGCCAGAGAAACCGAAGCAGCTGGAGCTATGAGCTCACAGGTTGCTAGGCACCCTGCTAGGGCTCACACTCTAGAAGATGTTAAAAGTTGGTCCCCACCCTGGGGCCTAAGGGCAAATAAGAAATATAAAGACAACATGTGTATATAAATGTAGAAGTTATCAAGACTCCTTTCTTTGAAGCACTCTCCTTAAATCTGAGGTCATGACTTTCCAGTTGCCTTTTGTATGAATATTGCCTTGCTTTCATGAAATCTTGGTGATGGTAGGGGAGCTGGGTTATCTTCATAAACACACAAACACTGCAAAATAGTGAGCAACCCTCTTTGTTGGCCTCTTTATCTCTCTCTCCCCAGCCCCTTCTTTGCTCTTTCCTTCTCTTTATCTCCTCCTAAAAGCCTTGGAATGGAAGGAAACTGCTTGCAAACTGACAAGTTCACTATGATGGTGCAGGATGGAGCCATCCCTGCTAGCCATCTGGAGCAGGCACAGTGAGGTCACCACAAAAGGGTGTGGCTAGCTTTACCTGGGGAAACTTCACAAAAGAGGTGTTATTAGGGCTCGGTTTGAAATTTCAGGAGCTGCTTGCCAAGAGATAGATAGATGGATTGGTGGCTAACAGGGGAGGAAAGATGGGGGCAGAGACATGCGGAAGAGTATGCCCGAGAGCCTTTTGTCTGCAGTATTGCCATCAGAGTGTCTAGTCCAAGAGGGGCTGGTCAATGGAGCCGGAGCAGTCAGTGGAGGCCAGGTAACTGCAAGCCCTGGAGGACAAGCTGAGACTCATGGACTCTAGCCTCTTAATTGATATCCTCAGCATTGAACATTTACTGTCTAGGATTGAAATTCCAAACTGAATATAAGTGGGAAAGTGAGTTGGGAGGCAAGGAGGTGCAGACAGCATTCTGGAGGATGCCGCGTCTCTCTAGTGCAAGATGTCAGCCGGCCTTCCCAGACCACAGGAGGATTCTGAGTCACTGGGCTCCCCAAAGTGACAAGAAATCTGTTGTTGTGTAGACCACTCCCCAGGGACCTTCATGAAGATACAAAACCAGCAAATGTTGCTGAGAATGATGATGTCTGCACTCTGTGAGATGTGCCTTCAAAATAGGATGTAGCAGGCCAGCCTCAGTCTCCAAACTGGGGATGGAGGGGAGGATGGGGGTGTTTAGGGGATCCCCAATTGGAAAAAAATGGGACTTCATTTTTTATCCTGTATTATTTTGCATTTTTTCCAGTTTTAATAAGAATAATTGACATATGTCATTGTATGAGTGCTAAATATACAGCATGAAGGTTTAATTTACCTATATTNGGATCCCCAATTGGAAAAAAATGGGACTTCATTTTTTATCCTGTATTATTTTGCATTTTTTCCAGTTTTAATAAGAATAATTGACATATGTCATTGTATGAGTGCTAAATATACAGCATGAAGGTTTAATTTACCTATATTGTAAAATGATTTCAATTGGTTCAGCTAACATCCATCTTCTCATAGAGATAGGATAAAAACTTATTTTTCTGTACACCATAGTTTTGTTCTGCACCTCTGTTTTGTTAGGTGGCAGAAATGTCATCTCAGGCAACTTGGAGTGCTTGCCTTTTTGTTCAGTGTCACCTCTAATTTCTGGGGGAATTACTGAGGACCCCGTATTGAGGGCCCGTGTTCCATCTTTCCTCAGGGCTGCCGTGGGGGGACACGCTCTCTTCAGTGCTCTGGGTCCAGGCCTCTCTCAGTGCTGGGGGGCCCAGCATCGTTTCACAGCCCCCTACTCTGGGAAGCTGCCCGTGGCCACAGTCCTTTCTTTGAGTCTCATTTCCTCCGCTGAACTCTTCCCAGGAAGTGGCACTGGGTGTTCTGGTCACTGGCTGGGAGTCTTGCCTCCAACCCAAGGGTGAGCTAAGGGTCAAGGCCCCCATGGAGACCATTAGTATCTACTGCAGTTCTTCCCCTCTGCCCCTGTCCCCTCCCTCAACCTGTGACATTTCATCTGCCTGGGGTGGGGGGTTGATGATCTTACTTATCATGCACCCACCTCCATCTTTAATCATCAGATTTATTCTATTTGTCTAAAGGCATATAGCCTTTTGAAACTCAAACGTCAGGGAAAGAACATTTTTCTCCTCCACTTTCATCACATCTTTTCCCCAAGGCATCCAGCAAGTCTGGGCTTAGCTGCCTGAATGGGGCAAGAGGACCATGGGTGGGTCTGGATTCTTCGCTATTGGGGCCCTGGGATCCTCTTTGTACTGCTCTGTGCCAGATGTTTGTTTCTTCAGTTGGTTCCCTCTCTAATTATGAAAACAAAACAAAGTGAAACCTCTCCGGCTCTTTGCTGCAGCCCTTGCCTAGAGCGATCTCTGGCAGGTTATCAGTGCTCTCTGGGTGGTCTCGCCACACCCAAGCTGCTGTGCCGAGGGTGATGGGACAGGGCACGGATGCCACCGATCTGTTGGGGCAACTGGCAGTCAGGTAACTTGCGGGTCCATCACTGGTCCCTCTGGCTCTCAGTCCGGTGGTCAGATTTCATTTCCTTGGCCACCTTACTATACCTTGAGATGATGGAAGATTACCAGCAAGGAAGAGTTATCTTGCTTGT
>SJYW01005674.1:0-14667 GCA_006410735.1 Raphicerus campestris
CTTCTCACCTTCTTCTTCTTCTCACCCTCTTCTTTTGTCTCGTACTTTCTTCATATTCTTCTTCTTCTCACCTTCTTCTCCTTCTTCACACCTTCTTCTTCTCACATTTTTCTACTTCTCACATTCTTCTTCTTCATCTCACCTTCTTCTCACCTTGTTCTTTTTCTTATTATTATTCTCACCCACTTCTACTTCTTCTTCTTCTTCTCACCATCTTCTTCTTTTTCTTCCTCTCACCATCTTCTTCTTCTGCTTCTTCTTCTTCTCACATTCTTCATCTTCTTCTCACTTTCTTCTTTTTCTTCTCACATTCTTCTTCTTCCCACCTTCTTCTTATTCTTCTCATTTTCTTCTTTCTATTCACCTTCTTATTCTTCTCACCTTCTTCTTCTTCTCAAATTCTTCTTCTTCTCTACTTCTTCTTCTTCTCAACTTCTTATTTTTCTCCTTCTCACCTTATTCTTCTTCTTCCTCTTCTTCTTCTTCTTCTCCTTCTTCTTCTTCTTCTCACCTTTTTCTTCTTTTTCTTCTCCACTTCTTCTTCTTCTTCTTCTCCTTACNGAAAAAGAAAAAGAAAAAAGACAAGAGTCTGTGGAAAAGACAAGATCAGTCCACACTGGCAGGCACCAAGGAGGCAAGACATAAGGCTCTACACAAATGTCCCATGTTTTGATCAGAATATATGGTGATGTCATTCCCATGACCCTGTGTGTGCTAGCCAGGAGGGCTAAGGGGCCAGACTTGTGAATAACTGGCTCCTGGGTTAGAAAGAGAGCTCAGAGGTAGGAGGCATATCTGCCTCCCCTGTCCCAGCACACATATGTATTGCTTCCAACTTTTGCCTTGGAGGGTGGGCTAGCTAAAGGGGTTCTTTCAAAGTACCAGGATATAACATGCCNTTCTTCTTCTTCTCACCTTCTACTTGTTCTTCCTCTTCTTCTTCTTCTTTTTCTTCTCACCATCTTCTTCTTCTTCTCACCTTCTTCTTCTTCCTCTTCTTCATATTCTTCTTCTCACCTTCTTCTTCTTCTTCTCACCTTCTACTTCTTCTGCTCACCTTCTTCTTCTTCTACTTACCACCTTCTTCTTCTTCTTCTAACCTTCTTCTTCTCACCTCTTCTTCTTCTTCTTTTTCTTCTTCTTCTTCTCACCTTCTTCTTCTTCTTATCAACTTCTTCTTCTCACCTTCTTGTTCTTCTTCTTCCTCTTCTTCTTCTTTTTCTTTTTCCTCTTCTTCTTTTCACCTTCTTCTTCTTCTTCTTCTTCATCTTCTTCTACTTCTTCTTCTTCTTCTCACCTTCTTCNTTTGCTTGCTTGCTTTTGCTGCCTCCTCATCTGACCTGGCTGTTTCCCCTATTTCTCTGAGGACTCTCATACCTGGAGAATAGAGCCCTTGGCTAGGCCTGCTTGCCTGAACTTCCCTCCCTGGATTGGCAGATTCCTCAAGCCCCATCTTGACCCTGTCTCCTACGATAGCACCCTTAGCCTAGAAGGCTGAGAGAACTTGGGACTGACTGTAGAAATGATCACAGAGCATGGAAGGCCCACTGTCACTTCCAGAACCCCCTCTGTATCAGCGCCTACATTGGTATCAGCTGTATCAGTGTACATGTGTGCCCTTGAGTCTTAGTGTGTGTGTATGTCTGTGTGTGTGTGTTGGGGAAGAAACAGGGATACTAGGGAGGGAAAATTTTTCAATCACATTAGGAGTCTCCATTCCCACACATGAGGGTCCATGGGGGCACTGCAGCACATGAATATAATTTTATTTGAAAAAAAATGTATATGCAATATATTGGGGAAAAAAAGCCTAGAAGAAAATATTCTGAAATGTCAGCAGTGGTTATATCTTGTGGTGGGATCAAGGATTTTTATACTTTCATGTTTTACACCAAACATGTGTTGGTTATGTAATTTAAATTTTATTTATTTATTTTTAAACCAAATTCTCCAGCCAACTGTGCTTTTTTCCCAGTTGCAGTAACTTTCCTTTGAGTTAGATTTGGTTCTGGGTGAACCCAAGGAACAAACACTCCTTCTCAAGTTCACACCGACTTAGTACTCGTGCTTTCATTCCTCCTTCCTCCGACAGTTGATGTGTTGCGACAGTGTCCCTGTCCTCAGGAATTTTGCAGCCTAGAGCCATTCTCTCCCCACGACCTGCTCCTCCGCGAGGAAATGGGGGCGGAAGGGGCGGCGATGTTTGAGGGTGGGGGGCGAACGGGGGAGGTGGAGTAGCCCTCTGGGCGAGGGGTGAGTGGTGTCGGCCTTGGCTCCTCAACACCGGGACAGTGGATGTAAAATCCTAGGACAACGTTAAAGGGATCGACTGGATTTTCTGCGGCCTCCTGCCCCTGAACCTTCCCGGGGAGGAGGACGCCCGCGACTCCGATCGCGGTAACGGGGATACCCAGGCTGCGCGAGCACCCGGATACCGAGGCTGGAGGCCAAGTTTTGGGGCAGGACCACGGGACCCAGACGCCCGGCGCGGTTGCCACGGCAACGCCCTCGGGCGCGCGGCGATTGGCGGCGCTTCAGGGGCGGGACCCAGGAGGCGCTCCCGCGAGAACTTGGCCTCGTGGCTTCCGGTCGGCGCGGGCCAACAGGCCGCGGGAGAGGCTTCCGGCCTGGGTGGCCTACTGGACTGTTACTGTCGTGTACGGTGCGGAAGTCGGTCTTGCTGGCTGTGCCGGCAAAATGTGACCAGAATGGGCTCCTTGTCCCTCCTCCGCTGCGACCACCCTGGACCACCTTTAGTCGCTTTGAGTAATGCCCAACCTCTCGCCGGGTCTTCCAACTCCGCCTCTCAGTCCATGTTCCATCTGGTGGTTCCCGGTTTCCCTGTCAAGGATGTGCCCTCCGTCTGCCTCTACCCCACTGCTCCCCTACTTCAGCCTTGTTCACTCATGACTGACCTTGCTTCATCTCCCCCAGCCACTCGCTGGTCCCTCTGTCTAGGCCACGCCTCTTTAAGTGAGGTGACTACCTGCTTTACACCCCACATTCCCCATCCTCCCTGCCCTGACTTTTCTACACAGGTCTCATCACCATCCAACACAGTTGATAATGTGCTTATACGTTGTCTGAAAGTTCCATGGCCAAGAGTTTGTCTTGTTCAGACCAGAGCAGGTGCTCAGTAGTTGTTGCAGACTAAGGTGGATGAGGGGTCTTCTCTCCTCATCTTCCCTAAGAAGGGTGTTGGATCCCTTGGGTCACCCTCTCTGGAAGGAGGACTGGCCAGGACTAGCTGACTGCCCACGTGCCAAGTGTCTTGCCTTTGATATCTCACTCCCAAAGAGTGGCCTCCCGTTTCTGTGGGAGGCCCAAGGAGCCTCTGGGAGCCCTATTCCTCCAAACACTGTCATCCTCAGCTCAGAATCCTTTGGTCTCCAGATGTCCCTGGCTGTTGCTGGCAGTCCCTCCCTCATGCCTGGCACTCTGCTGAACTGTTGTGAGAAGGTCTGGTGCTGCCTTCAAGGTTCTCAGTCTGGTGGGAGGGACAGAGAAGCGACTACCACCACACAGAGTGCAGTGCTGAGGATGGGCACCTGAGGCATAGTGGAAGAGGGTGGGACCCCTCTAGAGTGGGGTCTCTAGAATTCCTCCCAGTGGTCCGGGGGGCTCTTCTGGTGTGAAGTGTGCACCATGAACAATTACTGGTTTTCTCCTCTGCACAGACATGATTTCTGGGATTCAGCTCTTGGTCGCTGAGAAGCCTGTGCTTTTCCCAGGGCCGGATGCTGCTTCTCAGGCGAGAAGCCAGACAAGCATCCAGGCTGCCCAGAATTGCATCCAAGTGTCCAGAGAACTGGCTTCCCTGTGGGTTTGGGCAATGGGAGAGGGGCTTTTGCTTGGTGTGTGGCTTGAGTGAGTGAAGGCAGCCATATGCTGCCAGCCTCATGGGGAGCAGGGCACAGGCCACCCCGGCAGCCAGATGCTCCTGGGCTAATCTATGGCTCAAAGGCATTTCCTTCAGGAGAAGGGCCAGGTGGCTCCTCTCCACCTTCTCTCCTGCCCTTGCCTCCCTCTTAGTGCCAAAGTCTAGGGTTCCAGGGCTGCGTCAGCATTGGGCCCTATTGTACTGTCCTTCTGGAATGGGGCACAGTGGCCTGAAATGGACATCTGGTCTGCCTCAACCCCCACAGCCAGGGCATCTGTGGCCCCATGTAATGCAGTAGCAGGGAGGAGAGCCGGAACCAGAGAAAGGCCATGCTCTGCTGTGCTTGCCAAGTGGCCGAGCATTCCTGGCATGGCTTACCTGGCATCGCCCTTGCCACTGAGGCTTACTGAGGGCAACCCCCAAGGGCTCTGCCAGGGTTCCTTTTGCCAGGTTGTCTGCTCAGGCCGAGGGAGGGAGGGACATAGGCCACAACTGATGATGCCAGTCCAGTGGGATCTTGAACTCAGAAGTAGTAGCAAAGGAGGGCAGCCCCTGCCCCTTGCTAATGATGTGCCCTCCCAGCTGGCAGAGGCATCCAACTTGCTCTGCAGGAGTTGGATCTACAGCCTGAGAGGGCTTCATTTTACAGATGGGAAAACTGAGGCTCTGAGAGGAGATGGAAGCATATGTGTACTTAGGGAGCTTTATCACGTTTGCCTGTCAGCACCCCCAGTGAGATCAGCATCATTAGCTCCATTTTATGGAGGAACTGGGGACTGGAGAAGTGAAGCGCTGTTTGCAAGCTGTCCTGGGCAAACCCCTTATCTGGCCCTGAAAAGGAGATCTGAAAAGGAGCCAGGGAAGTGCCCACACTTGCTTGTTTTGCCACAAGATGGAAAAGTGAGCCCAAGAACGCAAAGCTGAGGGAAGGGAGACCCAGGATCAAGGTGATCCTCCTGCAGGAAGCAAGAAGTCCTGAGGCCCAGTTGGGCTGGGAAGTTTGATATGAGGCTGCCAAATGCAGCTGTAGCCACCGGGGTCCTCATTGCACTTGGTCCCCCCTCCCCGCCGTGCCCCCAGATGTATGGAGTCACACTTGGTCACTGGGTCCTGAGGAAACATCATCTTTGGCCTCTACTTGGCGTGTATTTGAGGCCATCAGCGTGACCCCTGCCTTCCTCTGCAGTCTCTCCGCGACCAGGCCTTCCTACAGGCCCTTCCCTTCCTGTGCCTCAGCTGTGGTAACCTATGCCTGAGAGATGTGGTGCCCCAGGCCTAATACTATTCCAGACATGGAGGGGAGCCCCCACCATCACCATCATATCATCCATCACTGGCATCAGTGACGAGACTTGGTCACAGCCCTTCAAAGGTTGGGCCAGTTCTTTTGGAAGCAAAAGGAACAGCCTGTACCAGGAGACTGTGACAGAATAGATGGCCGAGAGGCACAAAAGAGGTGCAGACGCCCCCAGGGACCCTCCTGTTGGAGCCAGAGAAGGGACCATGGAGGAAGGGGCTGGTCCCGAGATGGGAGGAGGCACCCCAGGCAGGGTCATCCCAGCAAGCTGCCCTGGAAGGGAGGATGTGTCTGGAAGTCAAGTGCACATCAGTGTGGCAGGGGCCAGGGGGCCTGGGAACCAGGCTGAGCAACGGGGTCGTGTCTATGGGCTTTGAGCCCAAAGCTGACAGAGCACATCCCAGCTCGTGGAAGCAGCTTTTCAGCAAGCGCCTTGAGCTTTCTTGGAAGCAGGCTGAGTTTAAATTATAAATAAACAAATGAGAACTCTGCGGCAAAGCGTGGGCCAGTGGGAACACCGGAGAGACTGGAGACAGGGACCTCACTTGGGAGCTAATATTCCCCCTGAACTTGAACCCTCCTGCCCTCTCTTCCTAACCTGCCTCTGCCTCAGGGGCTTCTGGGCCTTCTGCTGAAAGTATCACCTGGCATCTCAGGCTTCAGGGGCTGACCGTGGCTGGCCAGAAGAGGTCCAGTGTGCAGCCTGCATTGTGGGGAGTGGGGAGGCCCACCTGGCTTATACACCCCAGAGGTTCAGGCCTGAGTCTCCCTCGGGCAAAAACAGGCCCCGGTGGACACTCATTCGTGTGGGAGGTGCCTTACCAAATGTTTGAAAGGGGAGAAAAAAAAATCCCATTTTCTTAGCTTTTTTTTTTCTTTCTATTTTGATTATTTTTCCAGATGACTTCATTTCCAAGAAGGGTGTAGGGGAGAGAAGGAGGACAGGGGGCCTGAGGAGGGATGAAATGGGGAGAGTGGGTACCAAGCCCAGGGAAAAGTCTGTGGGGGAATTGAGGGCCACCTTGTCCTGACTAGGTGCTCCCAGCCCAGACTGTGTCTCCTCCCCCTAATCTCCATGGACTTCTTGGCTCCAGTCCCACAAAGTCCTGGGACAGAGGTCAGCTCCCATCCAGCCGGGATTAGCAAAAGGGCTTCTAGGAGCTTCTCTCTGGGGCATGACCTCCCTGCCCCATGGACAGAAGTCTCCTTACCCCCTCTACTGCTCAGAACCAGCAGCATAGGACCCACTCTGGCTAGCTTGATGGAAAAGAAAGTTTCTCCCCAGTGGCCACACACCCAGGAGCAACACCCCAACCACATGGTCTCCCCACTGGGCGCAGACCTAGCAGCCCACACATGATAGGGTACTGATGCCCCAAAGGCAGGGCCTTCTGCCACCACCCTTGCTAGAAGAGATTCAGGAGGATAAGTTTTTTGGTGTTGCTTGCTTCTGAGTCAGTCTACCCAGGTGAATCTTGGTTGGTGGAGCCCAGGTCACATGCCCCTACTCTAGCTGCAAGGGAGTCAGGGAACACCAGCAAAGCAGGAAGACCCCAGCAAAGCAGCAGCCACCTCAGAACCCCTTTAGTTCATAGAGGACTTTAGCAGCCCAAATGCCCAGCAGCTGCTGCACTCTGAGGAGGAAACCGTTCCAGGCTTCTCTTCCAGTCTCCAGTGGCTGCTGGAGACCTTTGGTGTTCCTTGGCTAGTGGGGGCACCACTCTTGTCTCTGCCTCCAAGTTCAGAGTCATCTCTGAGTCTCAAATCTCCCTCTGCTTTTCTCTTCTGACACCTGACATTGGATTTAGGACCTACTCTAATCCAGGATGATCTCATCTTGAGATCCTGAACTTGGTTATATCTGAAAGACTCTTATTATAGATATGGTCATGGTCTGAGGCTCCAAGATTCCATCTTTTGGGGGCCCCACTTAATCCATGAGAAATAAGCACTGAGAAGGGGGCAAGGGAGGAGGGGGAGAGGTGAGGAAGAAGAAATATTCAGGCAAGGAGAAACCAGCTGTCCTAGTCCAGCATTCACCGGACCATCAAATCTTTTGGCTCCTGAAACCTCAAGTCAGCTGTGGCTGCCCAGACAGAGCTTTCCACCCTCTGGTATCCCCAACATTGTCTTTTCTCCAAGGCCAGGCACCACAAACAGCCCATCTTGAGGGCTCCCAGGTGCCCCTGTGCCCCAGACCCCCAAGATCTCCAAGTCCAGGAGGCCTTGCCTTTCCTCCCCAGGCACAAGGGAAAGGGTGGGTCCCCCAATCTCATTTCTTGACTTCCCACTTCCCAGAGCCATCCTTTCCCCCTCCCCAAATCCTCCCTGTTGGAGTTTGGGCCATTTCTTCTGATGGGGCTCATTCCCATCCTTGGCAGAAAATGCTGTCAGAGATGGAGAACCTTCAAGATGCATGGGTCAGAACTAAAATATAAAAACATATGTGTACATTCCACCGTTTACACGGCCCTTTGTCCTACATTGTCTCCTTAGAGGCTCACTATTGCCTGCGAAGGAGATAGTAACCCCACTTTACAGAAGGGAAGACTGAGGCTGTCAGAGGCCTAATGACTTGCCTGAGTTTATATAAACCTGAGATTTCCACTCCAAATGTCCAACTCTAGCTTCTAATGCTATTCCTACCAACTCTACCACACTGGGCTCAATCCCATGAAGAATCATGTCCATGTCAGGGCTTGAATCCCTCTAGGAACAGTGAGCTCACCACCTAACAAAACAGCAAATTCCACTGACAGTCCCAAGTATCAGAGAAGCTTCCTACATTGTAACTTGCCCCTCCAACCCTGGCCTTGGTAATGGGCAATGCCCTGCCCTAGTCTTCTCGAGGGCACATCTTTCCATTTCTTACCCATTTCTTGTAATGTCCCTTCTGGGTTACCCTCTCTAGAAGGGTTTCTGGCCTCTTGATGCCCCATCTACTTCAAGGACACAGGTGCTTGAGTCATGAGGCAGCTGCGGAGGATGACTTTGGACAGGTGTCCCCCGGCACTGTGCCCAAGTCAGGTGGAACTAAGGTGAGGACTGTGCTTGCTCTGGAGGTGACAGTCTCTTTGCCCATGACCAGGGTCTGAGGGTGAGGCCTGGCCATCTGGCCACCTTGGCCATCTCAAGGGGGCCACCATGGGTGCTCATGGGCAGAGGCAGTCACTGTGTCACAGCACAATGGCAATGTCACACATTGGGAAAGAAAAAGAAAGGCAACCACCAGCAAGCAGAGCGGCTGAGGAACAGCTGAGCTGAGTCACTGCAGCCGAGCAGGTGGAGGCGGCTGCAGGGGCGGGGTGGGGGCCTCCTAGGGATAGAGGGAGGAGGAGGGGATACCAGGCCCACTGGCACCCTCCCCTGGGCTTCTGGAGTGTGGAGGGTCGAGGCATCTACCCTTCCCATCCCATGGGATGCCCAGGCATTTGAGCTGACCATTAGGACTGTCCAGCCAGCTGGCCTCCAGCTCCAATCCCAGCTCAGCCATCACCCAGCCCCCAGGCTTCCACCAGCCACATCATCTTTCTAAGCCTCAGTCTCCCCCTCTGTCTAGTGGGGTAATGGCTGCCTCCCCTACTCCTGGGCTGATTACTGAAGGCCATGGGGCCAAGTGCTCAGGGTGATGTCTGACACCCAAGGGGGTGCTGAGTGTGCCCAGTGATTCTGCTCACCATCACTATGAATGAGAAGCCCTAAGGTTTTCCAAAGCAGGATTCTAGGGTTTGCCTAGTGGGCCTCCCTGACTCCTGCCCCTGCCCCTTCCAGTACCCCATGAGTGCGTTGTTGAGGCTATTGGTGGTCTTGGGCTGTTTCCTTGATTTTCCACACCTCTTCCTTCATGGGCCCCAGTGGCCCTGGGGATCCAGGGTCCAGTAGGCTGCCCCTATCAGCTGCCAGCATCCACACTGCATGGCTCCCGCTGCGGCCAGGAGGGGCTGCAGAAGCAGGCACTGTGTCCCACTCTGCAGAGTGGCAGCACCTGGCACACAGCGCTTCTAAAACCTTTCTGGGAGCCACAGCAGACGGCGCTGGCATCCTATCCTCACAGGAGGCCCCTCAGATGGCAGGATGCCCCCAGCCTGCTGAAGCTCAGGGTTTAGGAACTGGAAGGCACCTTGAAGAGCGATCCAAACTCACTCCCTCAGGCCCTCTGACCAATGCCCCCAGTGATACCAGGGGAATCCCTGCCTCAGCCAGTGCTTCCAGTCCCCCTCCCCATCGGTGGTCGTGCTGGGATTTCCTGAGCCCCTGGCCCAGGAACCAGCACCACAGGCCTCACCCCAAACCAGGAGCCCATGTGATCCCAGCCCCTCCCTCCCTGCGCTCCCCACTCTCCCTCCGCGGGCGCCTGTCTCTCCCGCCTCCACGCTACCGCGGGAAGGGGTTCCTATGGCACCCCTTCCCCCGCACACACTTAGCTCACTGGCAGCCCATCTGCCCCAGACAGTGAGCAGCAGATGCCTTTATGCACAGCGGTGCCTGAAGTGTGGCCCAGCGCCTGCCGGACGAGAGCATGCCAGCCCAGTGCGGGGCTCACGTGACACTAGGCTGGGGCAGGGGCCCCTCACCCAAGGCGAGACCAGGCCATCCAGACAGCTCACCAGGGCCAAGAACCAAGATGTCTGAGCCTGGAATCAAGAGTGGCCCTGGAGAGAGTTGCTGGATAGGCAGCTCTCCAGTAGGCTGCTCCCTTGGAAGACAGGTTTCTACAGCTCCCTGACTCCTTGGGGAGGGGCCAAAGTGAGGGGGTTGGTGGACCCCACGGACAGACCCCACAGGGCCAGTCACTGCACAAAGCATGTATGAAGGCTTAGGGGAGAGGCTTCAAAGCACCCAGCTCCTGCCTGAGTGTAGGACCCTCACCTGGGCCTCATAGGGCTCCTCACTTGGTCTGTCTTGGCCCCCTGGCCTTCTGGGCCCCAGCCTCACCCCAGCTCCCTTGGCAAGCTCCTCTCTCTCTCCTGAGCTCTTACAACCAACAGGGGCAAGTGGCAGAGCAGGGTCAAGGGACCCTAGAGCTGGGCTTCCTGAGGGGTGGTCACAGTTCCTGGATCCACTGGTCCCTGGACTCACCTACTGTTTCCAGGATGCATGTGGCCAGCTGGCAAAGAGCCTTGTTTCCATGGCAGCAGGCCTCTAGCCCTGGATCTAGTGGGAAAGGGCTCGCTGAGAACCCCAAGAGCTTGGTCTTTACCTCTGCTTTGCCCTCCCCAGCCCAGGGGCAGAGTCTGATAGCCCACAGGTGGCCAGCAGAACACTAGAGGGCCAGCCCAGCCTGGGGGAGGGAACTGCTAGAGGGCTGCAGTGCCCCATCCACTGAGGTGAGGCGGTACACCCACTCTTCCACCCCTCACCAAAAACAGGAAAAGAAATTGGCTAAGTCTGGAGCCCTGTGGACTCTGATTTGACATTAGCTAGATTTTCCTGATTCTGGAAAGAATTAGAACATTTCAAGGATCTGCACATGGGGTTGCTAGCTGCCAAGCCCTTGTCTTGTTCCTGGGCTCATGCCCAGTGTCCTGTGTGAGACGCTGACGGGGAGAGAGGTGAAACTGTCTTAGGCTGGTGTCAGCCAGCCTGCCTGGGGCAGAGAGATGGAGAGCTTGGGCTCTGAGGACCCCATTAACTGAGACCCCAGAAGCCACGACAAGCCCTGCAGCACCCCTCTCTCCCCCAGCCTCACCCTTTGCTTTTCTCTCCTCCTCCCAGCACCCACACAGTGCAGGCAAGCACAAGCACTGGCACACACGCACGCCCCCGGGCCGCCTCTGCACCCCTCACATCTTGCATTTGTTTTGCTTCAGCGGGGCTCGAATGGGGACACGCTGCACTCTCACAATTGGCAACTTGCTCCGATCCCCCTGTGCCCCCCCCATGGAGGTGCCATATGTCAGTATGAATAAGCATGAGGCTCCATGGCTGGGGGGCTGGGAAATGGCAGCTGCCAATCACCAGCTGAGCAGACATGGGGTAGGGGCTACCATGGACTGGGTCACCACTACCAGAGGGGTGAGGAAGGTGGGGGGATGGCATGGGCAGAGGCATGGGAAGAGGGTGGGATCGGAGCATGGTCCCTGGTCTTCACCAGGGGGACACATCTCTAGGTGACCACTATGCTTTCCTGAAAACAAGCAAAACCCAAAGGCAGGGTGTGACTGTGTGGGGGTGTCCAGAGTCCATGAGCCCTGCCTCTCAGCCTTGTCTCTGCCTGTAGGCCTGCTGGCCAGCTCACACCACCTCCTCCTGGGCCAAATGCCTCAACTTGTGCCTCTCCCCAGCATGTGCTCCATCTGAGCCTCCCACTACAGAGCGGGGGACCCAGGCTTCACCTGCAGGGAGGAGGATGGAGACCCAAATTCAGCAGCTGCACTGGGCCAGGCACATCTACACAGGGCCCCTTTCACTTTCACAAAACTCCTGGGAACTGGGATTATTAGCCCCATTTTACAGGTAAGAAAACAGGCTTAGAAAAGTTTTAAGCAACTGTCTCCAAGTTTTATGGCTCAAGAGTCAGGTAGCTGAATTCTGCTCAGGTTTGCCAGTACATTGCCAGAGGCTCTGAGCACTTGGCCCAGGGTGCTGTTCTGTATCTGCACTGCCCTGGGTGCCTGCCACCTGACTACCACCCAGGGCCTGGTCACTCCTCCTTTACCTCCCTGCCCTGCCCTCACCCCTGTAGAGTTTACCCTTCCCTGAGGATGTTCTTATCATGCATCTCAGATCCTGTAGAGGCTACACAAGTCATGGACACCTGCACATTTGTCTTTTCCCAGCACTGTCCCATCCCCTGACCAGCACTGACTAATTCAGGCCCGGCCTAGCAGGTGGCTGTGGAATGAATGAAGGAACGGACAGAGTCAGGCTGCAAGGTGACAGCCATGCTCTGAGTGCACCGGCATGACTACAGAAGTGTGTCCCGGGGAGATGGAGGCCAGGCCTGGCCCGCCCCACACCCCAGACCCTTTTTCTCCTTCCCAGTCCTGCTGGAGGCTGAGGCAGGCAATTGCGTGGCCTGGATCGGATTAACTGCTCTGAGTTAACTGGCTGTCCCTCACCGCCAGCATGATGGATCCTGCTTGACATTTCCCTAGATAGTTAATTGATACCCAAGTAATTTGTCATGGAGACCTCGTTATATGCCAACTGGGTCCCCTAAGCCGTTAACGTCTGTGCCCCAGAAACAAGATTGCCAAGTTAATAATGAAGCCTTAATCATGCTATTCCCTGCTGGCATGGGAAGAGAATTACCCAGAGACAAGATGGGGTGCTGCTGGGAAGAGATGGTGCTTTCTGAGGGGTTTAGGAACAGAATGTCCTGACAGTGCCTGGCATCCCCTTCCCTCGGTTTCCCTAACCAGGTGCGCCTTCTTCTGATGACAGTGCTCTCAATGTCCACAGAGGAATGCCCCTTCATGAGGGGGGCTATGGCTGACTCCACTCCCTGGCTCCAGGTTGGCCACCTGGTCCCCCCTCCCTTCCAGCCACAGTGATCATATTAAGCAATGATCATAGTCCATTCAGAACCTAGGCCTGGGGCTTTTAAGTGGAGCCTTTGGGACAGAGGGACACACTTCGCCCAGGAACACTACAGGGGAGAAAGAAAGCCTAGGCTGCTGCCAGCTATCCAGCATCCAGAGGGGAGGCCTCCTGGGTCAAAGGGACAGGGCAGACGTGTGTTGCAGCTAGGCCACACATGGCCAGCTCTGCCCTGGAGTGAACTAACAAGCCCCTATTATTAGCTTAAGGTGGTTTAAGTTGGGTTTTGTCACATGTAATCCAGAGAGCTCTCAGCTCAAACACCTACAGGCCCTTACTTCAGGATTCAAGCTCGTCTACAGAGCCCAGATGAGGTCTGCTCACAAGAGTGAGAAGTCCTGGGCAGGAAGACAGCCCAGTGCAGAAAGGCAAGGCCTGGACAGAGGGGATCCCGCTGCAAGAGGAGGAAAGCTAGAGTAGAGGCCATCCAGCATCTTGGGCTGGCAGCCCAGGCTGACATGATGGCACTGAGTTCAGCACCGTGGACAGCAGGGTTTCCCCCAAACAACACTGAAGGCCCAGAGGGGGAAACAGAGATCTCCCACCCACCTAGGAGACACGGGACGATGAGGTTCATCTTGAGGCCTTGGACAGACTCCTGAAAGACGTCACAGTGTCCTGTGTCTTGAAACCAAGACTCTTCTGGGTACTTAAAAATCCCCCTTTCCTGGTCTTGCCAGTTTCTAGGGTGGTGTTAGGGTGGAGTTGTGGTTCTGAAGAAGAAATCAGATAACGCATCCATTATAACAAAGGAGCCCACATAGGAGTAAGATAAGGGTGAGAGAGGTCCCTGGTGCTGGATGTGCATCAGGTATACAAGGCAACTGAGTCAGGTGGGTACAGAAGGAGTGACAATATTAGTTACGCTTTGGTGGACTAAAATATTATTCAGAACAAAGGTATATTCTCTCATAGTTTCTGAGGGGTAGGAATCTGGAAGCAGATGGGCTAGCTGGTTCTGGCTCAGTGTCTCTTATGAAGTTGTAGTCAAGACGATGGCCAGGGCTGGGGGCACCTGAAGGCTTGATAAGGGCTGGGGGGTGTAATTCCAAGATGGCGCCCTTATATGGTGACTGGCAGGTGGGATCAGTTCTCTGCCATGTGGACTTCACAGAGCAGTTTATAACACGGCAGCTCACCTCTCAGAGTGGATGATAAGTGGGAAGAGGGAGGGTGGGGACACCATCAAGAAAAAAGTCCCAGTGTGTTTGAGAACTAGCATCAGAAGTGACACACCTTCACTTCTGCACCTTCAAACAGGTCACACAGATGGACCTAGTTCAATGTGGCCAGGGGGTTATATCAGCCCCTAGAGGCCATCTTGGAAGCTGGCTACCACAGGCTCCAAGAAAAAAAATAAATTCAAGATGGCCTGATGCTTTTAATGTACCAAAAAGGGATTTATATTTCTATTGCAGAGTTTGAGAATAACTAATGGATACACAGAAAATAACCAAGCCAAAAACATAAGGAAATTATCAAGTGCAGGAAAAACAAGAGGTTGTTCAAAAAGGGAGATGTAACTACATTACATTACTCAGCTATGAATAGTATGTGCAAAGAAAGAATAATGTAGACATTGAATTCTGATTCAGTGAAAATGAGAAGATGGAAGGAAAGTGTGTGGGGGGCTATGTGAGAGGAAACAAACTCTCAACTCCCATAGCAGGAAATCAATGGATAATTTCTAACTCTAGGGGAAAAAAGAAGGAAGAGAAAAAAAAAAAAGGCAACATTAGTATGGAATTTAGAAGTAAATATGAAAAAAACAACCCCCACACCAAAAAAAAAAGAAAGAAAAAAAACCCAAACCTAAAAACTGAAATAACAAAACTTTGCATTTGAGCAGGGGAAGTCAAGAAAGGAGAGGAGTGGGTGGGTTAGGATCTACTGGATTTTCATTACTGTTTGACTATTTAAACTATGCATATTTAAAACCCTGGTTAAA
>SJYW01005678.1:0-11574 GCA_006410735.1 Raphicerus campestris
TTTGTTTTAAAATTCTAGTTAATTCTGGGGTTTGGGCAATCATACCTGTGTAACATTTATCACTGCCAAAAAGTTCTCTTAGGCCATTTCCAGTCACCGTCCCCTCATCCTCAGGCCACCACTGATTTACTTTACAGATTTTAGATACACTTTTAAATACATCTTCATTTCACTACCTTATCACACAGTTCTAAGATTTCATTTTTGGTTTCCTTTTAGTGATATAAGACAAAATAATCAACTTATTTCATGACGTAAAAATAAAATTCAACTTATCTTTAAATTGGATAGAAAAACTTTTCTCCGAAGTTATTAAAACGCTATGAACACACAGAGAGAGGAAGGTGTGTCTGACTGGGAGCCTGCACGGCTTTTTTATCGGTCTAGACCGAACCCTGGACCAGGGGCAGCATGGCCAGACCGGGCAGCCGGGGCCTACACGTGCCCCGGAAGGTCAGTCGGCTGCCCTCACCGCTCAAGGGGAAGACCACATTGCAGAGGAAGTAGCGAACAAGATTTCGCAAAATACATCCTTTTTATGTCAGATCAGGGTTTGACTGTTGGTGGCCAGCCCGGGAAGCCGAGAGCGGCTCGTGCCCGACATGGGCGAGGTCGCCAGGAGGGCTTCCCAATGACTCCCCGGCTCCGCTGCAGTCTCTTCCAGGACAAGCGCCTTCTAAGCCCACATTAGTTCCTGCTCATTCCGGAGCAGCGACGGGCTGGACACCCAGGCGCCAGGCCGGGGACCACCAGCGGGAGGCAGGGGCGCGGGACCCGGAGTGGGGAGTTGCAGCTTCGCGGGAATCTCTCCTTTCCCGGCCTCTTTGTCCATTTTCTTAAGGGCCTGGCTTTAATGAGCACGCAGGTTGGACCTGGAGCGCTTCCCAAACCTTCCACCCTCGCCGCCTGCTGTCTTGGTGACTGCGTGTTGTACCCCTGATCTCCCGGGACAGTTACGCGGCCCCATAACCCGTAATCTCAGGCTGAGGTGCACTTCCCCCTCCGGAGAAACCGGGCGCCGTGCCCCAGCGTCGAGCCGCGACTCTGGCCAGGGAGGCCAGTCGCGAGCGCGGACCCACCCCTTCCCCATCCCAGCCGAAGCCCCCACCCGCAGTCTGNCGTAATCTCAGGCTGAGGTGCACTTCCCCCTCCGGAGAAACCGGGCGCCGTGCCCCAGCGTCGAGCCACGACTCTGGCCAGGGAGGCCAGTCGCGAGCGCGGACCCACCCCTTCCCCATCCCAGCCGAAGCCCCCACCCGCAGTCTGACTGGCAGGAGCGCCCGCGAGCCCGGGGGACCCACGCGCCGCCCGCCCGGGTGCTCGCTCGGCAACCCTTCCTCGAGTTCTCACCCGGCCGCCGGAGGTCGCCGCCCGAGAGAGAGACAGAGGGTGCAAGGACACCGAGGATGAACGACTAAATCGCAAAGCCCCGAGCGCTCTGACTACCGCGAGCTCTTCTCCGCGCCGTGGGACAGGACTTCCTGCCCAGCCCGGAGGGGACCCCGCCCACTTCCCGCCCCCTCCGTGACGCCTTGCCATTGGCCCAGCGCGCCGTCACTCGGTCTCTCGTCCGAGGGAAGGGAGGAGCTGCGGTCTCTGCGGATGGTTAGATGGGGCGACATACCAGGAAGATGGGGCGGGACCGGGCTGGGTCCTCCCCACTGCCCAAGCTAATTGGTGGGGGTATGGACAAGCCCCAGTCCCCCTACGCTCCAGTGTCGGGCTGAGGTCCCCCCCGGCGGAGCGGAATCTGTGGCTCTGGGGCCCCGGGGGAGAGGAGGGGCGGGGCGGCGCGGCCGGCATGAGGACTCGGGGTTCCGTCACGTACTCCGAGTCCCGCACGCACGCAGCGTCGCTCCGGCGCCTCACGTCCGGCCCACGACCTTGGTAACGACCTTCGCGGCCCGTCCTTCCTAGCCACCACCCCCCCCTCGCCCGGCTGCGCGGTGCTGAAGACCCCTGGGAGACGTTGGCGGCCGCGGAGCCGGGAGCCTAGCCACGTGCGCTCACTCGCGCCTGCGCTCCCAGCCGCCCGCCAAGGTGACACGGTCCCTTTGTCTTTGTGCGTCGGTCACACATAAGTTATCAGGCCAAGATAGCGGAAAGGATGTTCACTTTGTCTTAATTGGAGCTCATTCTTTTTGAGCGCTTCCTACGGCCCAGGCACTCCTCCATGTGCGTGCCCAGGGTTAGTTCATTCTGAGGGTCTTGTTAGTGTTGCATCTTAAGAGGAGGCCCCATCCCTCCCTTACTCATCCATGTGAACCATACTTGTCCTGGTTTGCGTGCGTGCGTGCGTGCGTGCGTGTGTGTGTGTGTGTGTGTGTGTGTCCTGGTTTGCGTGCGTGCGTGCGTGTGTGTGTGTGTGTGTGTGTGTTAGTCGCTCAGTCGTGTCCGACTCTTTGCGACCACCATGAACTGTATGTAGCCCACCAGGCTCTTCTGTCCATGGATACTGGAATGGGTTACCATTTCCTTCTCTAGGGGATCTTCCCATCCCAGGAATGGAACCGGGATCTCCTGCATTGCTTGCAGATCCTTTACCATCTGACCTGCTAGGGGAGACTTGGTTTGGCAGTGGAATTTCACACAGATCCTGGGGGGATTTCTCAAAATTCAAAACAGGCAATATTCCTCAGTGGTCTGACAAATGAAAAATAGACAATAGTAGATGTAGTTGTTTTACCCTCTGCTGAAGAAAAAACTGATTCCCGTTTTAAATCAGTTCTTCAGTACATCCCCACCCACACCCCAAACACTCACACTCAAGGGAGGGCTTCGTTTTCCAATAAGAATTATTTGTATTTTCTTAGCCATCCTCTTGGTCTGTAATTCAGAAAGCTAAAACAGTGTCATACATCTTCAGGTTTAACACATTGCATAGAGAGATCAAAGTGTATATTCAAATTATTATTTCTTCTTGTCAGCTGCAAAACCTGCTTTTCTTCCTTAATCCCTAGCTTTGGATAAAGCTGAAGGCCTACTTACTAAGAAGAAAGAACTTTAGGATTAAATTCAGCAAAAAAGCAACAAGGAAATTGTAAAATATTTGCCAGAGAATTATATGAATTTTGCAAGCAGAGTTTGTGATTTCCTCAACAATACACTGATGTTTCAGACTGCTTAAAACCAAGATCCCAGCCCTATGACTCAGCAGCTAAATCAACAGTCACCATGTCCTAAACCTTAAGAGTTCTACAGAAATCAGACACTTACAGCTTTTATTTTCAGAGCAATTCTAAGGTGTGGCCCTGAAAGGGCTCCAGAACAATCTCATTTTCTGTTAAAATGGTTAGAGAGATAAAGATAGAAAAACATGACTCTCATAACAGCTCTCTGGCCACAACCAGTGATTCTTCGCAGGAAATCAAATGTAGAACATGATCTCAGACCGCTGCTATTGCAAGATTCTTGCTGCTATTGCAAGATTCTTGGAGGCCACTCCACATCATTTTTGAGCCAGCACTTCAACCTCAAATAGGAGCTCAAATGTTAATGATTAGTAGAGATGTCCTCCTATCCTTTCCAAAACTCACAGGCTGCCAAATGCCCTGCCTGTCTCCATGGCTCCTGAGGATTTGTTAGCATGCTGTGGGACTCATGGTGCCTTTAGTCCATTGCAGGCCATCTACTTCGTTACAGGCGTTTACTTATTATTTATCACTGACAGTATGCTGGGTGAGCAGTTTTAGTGCAGTGGCAGATCAAAGGCACTCGCCTTGCTGGTGGGCAAGGAGGAAAAATGTATATACAAGACTCTTACCAGAAGACACCTACACTCCAGGTAGGGACTGCATGACATTTTTAGAGGCAATGCCAGGATTGAGGGAAGACGAATCTTCAGCAGCCTGTGATCCACCTGGGTCATAGTGATTCTGTCTGTGGTCTGCGCACCCCTGGTTGAAAACTGTTGGTCAGTGGAATAGGTGGCACACCCTTTTTGGAAGGCAGGTCTTTAGCCAGATAGGAAACTCCAGAGTTAGAGAAGAAGGCCTAGGGAGATGAGAGTTCAGAGTAGTGTAGAAGGACCTCCTAACAGTCTAGAAAGTTTCTGTGTTTACCTCTGTGGACAGGAATGTCACCTGCCTTATCAGTAACCAAAGGATGTTACTTTGCCAACAAATGTCCGTATAGTCAAAGCTATGGTGTTTTTTTTTTTTTTCCAATAGTCATATACGGATATGAGAGCTGAAAAATAAAGAAGGCTAAGCACCAAAAAATTGATGCCTTCATACTGCGGTGCTGGAGAAGACTCTTTATAGAGTCCCTTGGACAGCAAGGAGATCAAACCAATCAATCCTAAAGGAAATCAACCCTGAATATTCATTGGAAGGGTTGATGCTGAAGCTGAAGCTCCAACACTTTGGTCATGTGATGTGAATAGCTGACTTATTGGGAAAGTCCTTGATGCTGGGAAAGATTGAAGGCAGGAGGAGAAGGGAACGACAGAGGATGAGATGGTTGGGTGATATCACCAACTCAGTGGACATGAGTTTGAGCAAGCTCTGGGAAATAGTCTAGAACAGGGAAGCCTGGCATGCTGCAGTTCATGGAGTCATAAAGAGTTGGACACAACTGAGCTACTGAACAACAAAGGATGTTACAACCATCAAGCCATCAGCCACTGCAGCCACCTCAGTACTCAAGAGGGGATTCAGGATGGAGAAGGATAGGATACCTGCCCTAGAGAGTTATGGTGCATCTCAAAGGAATAATTTCATTCAGCCTGGACTCTTGTTATCTTCTTGTACATATAAAAGTGCTGAATTCATTAACTTGAGATGTCCCATTTTTCTTTAATTAGCAGTAATCTTGATGTTTGGTTACCTGAGTTTTTGATTTTTCAAAAACTGATATATCCTGGCGCCTCCCATACCCCTTTGGAATAGTCCCTCAAAGCTATCTGAGAGGCTGTATCCTGGGCTTAAGTCCTCAGTAAATCCACTGAATAAAACAATCCTCAACTTTTAGGTAGTGCATTTTTCCCATCCTACACACTAAGTATTTCACATATACCAAAGACTGCATAAAATATATCCCCAATGTAAAAAAATAATAAATGTCTGTGTACCTAAGTTACCAGCTTAAAAATGGGGTGCTGGCAATGCCATTCGTGTCCCTTGTATATTCTTCCCTGGCCCCAGAGGTAGCTACAATCCTAAATTATTGTGTTTGCTTTCACCTGGCTTTTCTCTGCAGTATTTAAATATGTATTGAACTTTATATAAATGGCATTGTACTGTTTTTGGCCTTTGCTACAATATTTTTTTGGCTCCACTTAACATTTGTGAGCTGGAGATAGTTTGTTTCGGTGCTGAATAGTATTCCATTGTGACTATTCACATTTTCATGTCAATATACATTTGAGTGTCCTGATTCTTTCTGTCTTGTTAATAACAACATTGCTGCTCTGAGCTTGGTTTCAAATATCTCTTGAGTACAGGTGCAAGAGTTTCTCTAGGACAAATACTTAGGACTTTGTTTTCCAAAGTATTCTTTTGAGACTTCCTTGCTGCTACTGCTGCTAAGTCACTTCAGTCATGTCCAACTCTGTGCGACCCCATAGACAGCAGCCCACCAGGCTCCCCCATCCCTGGGATTCTCCAGGCAAGAACACTGGAGTGGGTTGCCATTTCCTCCTCCAATGCATGAAAGTGAAAAGTGAAAGGGAAGCCACTCAGTCGTGTCCGACTCTTAGCCACCCCATGGACTGCAAGCCTACCTGGCTCCTCCATCCATGGGATTTTCCAGGCAAGAGTACTGGAGTGGGGTGCTGTTGCCTTCTCTGAGACTTCCCTAATGGTCCTGATCTCCAGTGGCATTGGCCTGTAATGGCTTGGAGCAGAGCTTGGGTTCCCAGGGAGAGACTTAGGCCACGTAATGGTATGAGCACCAAATCCTAGCCACTAGACCAGTGATAAGTGACAATGGCTCTGGCCCTTCAGTTTTGCAGAAACGAAATTCCACAAAGACAGTAGTTAAGCAAGTAAAGTATTTATTAGGAGAATAAAAGAGTACAGCACATATAGATAGACACACGGGAAGACTTAGAGAGAGAGTCACTGAGTTGCACCCTCCTGGCTGTTTAAATCACTTATATGGGATATTTCTTCCAGTTTTCTTTGGTCGGCCATTTTGATTTGCCTGGTTCACAGTCCATATTTGGTATATCTCAGGATCCTTCCATGTGTGTGCATGCATCTCTTAGCTAAGACAGATTCTACCAAAAAAAGCCTAGGGGTAGGACATCCTTTGTGCTTCCCTGGTGGTTCAGATGGTAAAGAATCTGCCTGCAAGGCAGGAGATCGGGGTTCAATCCCTGGGTTGGGAAGATCCCTGTTGGAGCGCATGGCTACCCACTCCAGTACTCTTGCCTCAAGAATCCCATGGACAGACCATGGGTTGCAGAGTCAGATATAACTAACACTTTCTTTTCAGAGCATCCTTAGAGGTTGCTCCCCTTTTGACCTCCAGGGAGCTTTTCTGCACACCTGTGGTCAAGGACTTCAGGAATGAGAAATATGTGTTCTGAGGAGGGCCCAGCCTTCTCCCTTAATTGTCCTGCTATTCTTGTCTTGGAGTTTTGGCCCTCAGGGAATGAATCTCCAATCGCTTTACCATGGGGTGACCCATGTACCTCCTGCCTCAGTCCAGTGGCTAAGACTCCATGCTCCAAATGCAGCAGGCCCGGATTCAAGCCATGCCACAGCTAAAGATCCCCCATGCTGCAGCTGAGACCTGGTGCAGCCAAGTAAATAAATACTCTTCAAAACCCAACAAAGTATTCGTGTTTTCATGAGAGATGGAATATTTCCTGCCGTATCAGCAAACAAGGATGTCACAGTCACCGACAGTAGCAGCCACCACGGATGGTGAGCCCTGAGGGAACTCAGAAAGGAAAGAACACCTGCAGCTGAGCAGCCTTCAGACTTCAGCCTGGAGAGCCCTGATTTGGCCCAGGATGTGAAAGCAGGATACTGGCCCCAGAGAGCTGAGGTGCACATCAAATAAATCATTTCTGTGAGACCAGACTCTTTCGTCTTCCCACACATAGTAAAGGACTAAATTCCTTAACTTGAGATATCTGGTTTTCTTTAATTAACAATAACCTTTTGATGTTCAGATCACTTGCCCTTTGTTACAAAACTTCTATATAACTTGGCTCCCCTCCTCACCTCCTCAGAGCAGTTTTCTCAGGGTCATTTGAAATGCTTCTCCTGGGCTTGAAGCCCTAAAAATTCCCACTAAAGAAAGCATAACTCTCAACATTCAGGTTGTGAACGTTTTTTAAGTGCACAACCAGAAGTGTACGTGAGTTTTGACCTGGATGGAAAAAATAAAATTCAGCTCTTCCTTTGCAATGTTTTTCTAGAAATTTGGTCAATTTTCAATAACCCCCTTTCCAAGTCTTTTGCTTAAGGAAACCTATGTAAACTCTGTAAATTACAGTCAGCATTCTACCCCATCATGGTTTTGAGGGCACCTCTTAGGGCTCCCTGCTGTCTGTCCAGAGCCTCTCCTTTGCCTTCCAATGTCAGCTGTGGAGGTAGGGTGTGGATAACGCAGATGTTTGGGGAGGCACTTATCAGTGGTTCCCAAATGAGAGTAAGAAGCAGAGGGGTTAAATAAACCCCAGGACTGAGGACTGAGAGCAGCTAATGAAGGTGGGGAGGCAAATGGGAACTAAGAGGAGCTCTGCACCAGCCAGAGAAAATCTCAGTGGAGGATTGCTATCTTGTGTCAAAACAATTCTGTGAAGATCTTCTGTGCCTCATCNAGCCACTAGACCAGTGATAAGTGACAATGGCTCTGGCCCTTCAGTTTTGCAGAAACGAAATTCCACAAAGACAGTAGTTAAGCAAGTAAAGTATTTATTAGGAGAATAAAAGAGTACAGCACATATAGATAGACACACGGGAAGACTTAGAGAGAGAGTCACTGAGTTGCACCCTCCTGGCTGTTTAAATCACTTATATGGGATATTTCTTCCAGTTTTCTTTGGTCGGCCATTTTGATTTGCCTGGTTCACAGTCCATATTTGGTATATCTCAGGATCCTTCCATGTGTGTGCATGCATCTCTTAGCTAAGACAGATTCTACCAAAAAAAGCCTAGGGGTAGGACATCCTTTGTGCTTCCCTGGTGGTTCAGATGGTAAAGAATCTGCCTGCAAGGCAGGAGATCGGGGTTCAATCCCTGGGTTGGGAAGATCCCTGTTGGAGCGCATGGCTACCCACTCCAGTACTCTTGCCTCAAGAATCCCATGGACAGACCATGGGTTGCAGAGTCAGATATAACTAACACTTTCTTTTCAGAGCATCCTTAGAGGTTGCTCCCCTTTTGACCTCCAGGGAGCTTTTCTGCACACCTGTGGTCAAGGACTTCAGGAATGAGAAATATGTGTTCTGAGGAGGGCCCAGCCTTCTCCCTTAATTGTCCTGCTATTCTTGTCTTGGAGTTTTGGCCCTCAGGGAATGAATCTCCAATCGCTTTACCATGGGGTGACCCATGTACCTCCTGTCTCAGTCCAGTGGCTAAGACTCCATGCTCCAAATGCAGCAGGCCCGGATTCAAGCCATGCCACAGCTAAAGATCCCCCATGCTGCAGCTGAGACCTGGTGCAGCCAAGTAAATAAATACTCTTCAAAACCCAACAAAGTATTCGTGTTTTCATGAGAGATGGAATATTTCCTGCCGTATCAGCAAACAAGGATGTCACAGTCACCGACAGTAGCAGCCACCACGGATGGTGAGCCCTGAGGGAACTCAGAAAGGAAAGAACACCTGCAGCTGAGCAGCCTTCAGACTTCAGCCTGGAGAGCCCTGATTTGGCCCAGGATGTGAAAGCAGGATACTGGCCCCAGAGAGCTGAGGTGCACATCAAATAAATCATTTCTGTGAGACCAGACTCTTTCGTCTTCCCACACATAGTAAAGGACTAAATTCCTTAACTTGAGATATCTGGTTTTCTTTAATTAACAATAACCTTTTGATGTTCAGATCACTTGCCCTTTGTTACAAAACTTCTATATAACTTGGCTCCCCTCCTCACCTCCTCAGAGCAGTTTTCTCAGGGTCATTTGAAATGCTTCTCCTGGGCTTGAAGCCCTAAAAATTCCCACTAAAGAAAGCATAACTCTCAACATTCAGGTTGTGAACGTTTTTTAAGTGCACAACCAGAAGTGTACGTGAGTTTTGACCTGGATGGAAAAAATAAAATTCAGCTCTTCCTTTGCAATGTTTTTCTAGAAATTTGGTCAATTTTCAATAACCCCCTTTCCAAGTCTTTTGCTTAAGGAAACCTATGTAAACTCTGTAAATTACAGTCAGCATTCTACCCCATCATGGTTTTGAGGGCACCTCTTAGGGCTCCCTGCTGTCTGTCCAGAGCCTCTCCTTTGCCTTCCAATGTCAGCTGTGGAGGTAGGGTGTGGATAACGCAGATGTTTGGGGAGGCACTTATCAGTGGTTCCCAAATGAGAGTAAGAAGCAGAGGGGTTAAATAAACCCCAGGACTGAGGACTGAGAGCAGCTAATGAAGGTGGGGAGGCAAATGGGAACTAAGAGGAGCTCTGCACCAGCCAGAGAAAATCTCAGTGGAGGATTGCTATCTTGTGTCAAAACAATTCTGTGAAGATCTTCTGTGCCTCATCTCCTTTATCTTTGAAATGGGTGTGAAAAGACCACCCTCTGGAGGCAGTTTTGAGCTGTCACTGCCCCAGGTGGCTTTTATCATCCGTTTGGGAATCATTGCTTACAGCTGGAATGGAGGCCTGCAAGGCACTGATAGCTCTAAATAGCAGCTGCATTTGGCCCCGTGCCCCAGCAGTTTTCCCTTTTCATCTCTATCCTTTCCCATCCCCTTTTCCTCATAGTTTTTAAGGTTTTCTCTTGAAGGGAGGCCCAGAGTAGCTGCAGCCCAGGGGTGAAGAAACCTTGATCTATCAGCCAGGCTGGTGGCTCTCCTAGATGCTGTGATACCAACCAGAGTCCTTGGCCTTCCCCAATCAATAGAAATTGACTAGAGGCCAGACAGGAAATTCATGCAAGGCTTTATTGGGCTTTATTACACTGGCTGCAAGAGAGAGCGAAAAGCAGCCGCAGGGGCAAGCTCGTTTCTTATATGGGATGAGGGTAGCGGTGTGCCCCGGGGTCTGACCACAGTGATGGCTTAGTCGTTCTGCCCACCCATTAGAGGTGGTGGTGTGTGCAGGAGCCATGTGCAGTGCCCTGCTTTTGCTCCCAACACCCAATTTTTGCTCCTGGCTCTTCAGAAATGGCCATTGGGCTTTTTGTCTTTTTGTACCTTGTGGTCCTAAATTTGTCCCAGTTGCCCATGCACACAGTTATTTTCAGTACCATATAGTTTCTTTGTATTTTGTAGCTTGAGGAGGAGAGGTTTGTCCAGGTACCAGCATTGCAGTGCTGCTGCCAAGGGTCCCAGGTCCCAGGCCCATCTCAGCTGGAGTACGGGACCCTCGGACGGCAGACTCCAAAATGCTAGTCACTGTGAAGGAAAGAGAAGTCATGTANAGCTTGAGGAGGAGAGGTTTGTCCAGGTACCAGCATTGCAGTGCTGCTGCCAAGGGTCCCAGGTCCCAGGCCCATCTCAGCTGGAGTACGGGACCCTCGGACGGCAGACTCCAAAATGCTAGTCACTGTGAAGGAAAGAGAAGTCATGTAATACGGAAGAATAAGTCTGACTCCATATTAGATCTGTTTTTTTAACTTCTATATTCTATTGCTTTTGCTTTGCTTTAAGACTGTTGCCTATAGGGGTTTCCCTGACAGTCCAATGGTTAGGACTTGGTGGTTGGCATTTTCACTTCCAGGGCCTAGGTTCCATCCCTGGTTGGGGATGTAAGATTCTGTAAGCCGTGTGGCATGGCCAAAAAAGAAAAAAATGTCTGTAGCCTGAAATATACAGGCTAATCCATTCTCAAGGCTCTGACCTTAAGGATATAACACTTTCTCACTTATACAGAGATTAAAAGTTGCAGAATAGAGACTAACATTTGTCTTATTGGACATTTAGAAGAACATCATGGCCTGAGCTATGTGAACAATTACTAGAACAAAGGATTTCTACACCAAGAAGATTGTATCAACTAACCACGTCCCTTCCTCACCTTATTTTTAAAAATGCTTTTCTGAAACCCTGGAGTTCCAGCTTTTGGGGGGCATGAGCCACCTGTTTCCTTGCGTGGCCCTGCACTAACCTTCCTCTGTTACAAACTCCAACATTTTGGTATTTTTTGGCCTCACTGTGTGTCAGGCACCTAAACTTTGCCTTATTAACAGTTAAGTGGTGCCGTATGTGAGCTCTAGACGGCAAACAAGAGCCAGGTTTTTCCTCCAGAAGCAAGTGGAGGAAATTCCCTGGTGGTCTAGTGACTAACACTCCACACTCCACACTCCCAAGGCAGGAGGCCCAGGTTCGATCCCTAATTGGGGAATTATATTGTACATGCTGCAACTAAGACCTGGTACAGCCAATTTAAAAAAAAGGAAGTGACCCTTTGTGATTCACTGACAGTAGGGTTTCTGTGGAGGCTTTGCATGGATGGCCTGTTAA
>SJYW01005680.1:13516-29010 GCA_006410735.1 Raphicerus campestris
AAGAATTGATGCTTTTGAGCTGTGGTGTTGGAGACGAGTCTTGAGAGTCCCTTGGACTGCAAGGAGACCCAACCAGTCCATCCTAAAGGAAATGAGTCCTGAATATTCATTGGAAGGACCAATGTTGAAGCTGAAACTCCAACACTTCGGCCACCTGATGGGAAGAACTGACTCAATGGAAAAGACCCTGATGCTGGGAAACATTGAAGACAGGTGGAGAAGGGGACAACAGAGGATGAGATGGTTGGATGGCATCACCGACTCAATGGACATGGGTTTGAGTAAAATGTGGGAGTTGGTGATGGACTGGGAGGCCTGGTGTGCTGTAGTCCATGGGGTCACAAAGAGTCGGACACAACTGAGTGACTGAACTGAAGCATTGCTTTATAATTCAGAAGTGATATTACCAGTTGGGAATTTGGAGGAGGATACCTCTTTCTTTAATTTCAGTGATGCCAAATGTCTGCCTGTCATCTGACCGGGAAAATCAGGGCTGCTTACTGTTGCTGCAGTTCTGTGATCAAATTTCCCTTCACTAAATGGTGGTGTCTAGTCCTTAGCTGACATTTCACACTGGTTGCCCCATTACTGATGGAAGCTAAGTCAGCATATCAAGAGGCAGCAAGTGGCATCTAGTGCCTGTCTTGAGAAAAGTCCCCAGGTTTGAGTCACCTTGAAGTTCCTCAGCTGCTCTCCCTGAAGAGTCTCAGACGCTGATTTGAAGCAGCTTTTCTCAGCCTGGTAGAAGGCACACTGAGTAAATACTGGAAGGAGGACAGTTTAAAGACTTAAAGGCAGTTCCTGTCAAGGCAGGCCATACTTTTGCTCTCAGCTGCACACACACAAGAAAATCAGTCCTGTGATCTGCCAGTGTTTTATTGCCATGTTAAGTAGGCGTCCGTTACAGAAGTAGCTGGCAGAAAACATTTTTGTTGTGTTTGTGTGACAATAGTAATTTCCAACCTCTCCATTTAGTGACAGTGTTTAAAAAGGAAAATAATGTTTGCTTTTTAAGAAACAGCTCCAAAAGACTCTTGGGAGCTCATAGAAACACCAGTTGTGTGTGTGGTACAGCTGATGTTTAATAGTTGGATAATGTTCAACTGACATTGACCAGTGAAAGACTGGGGTGTGCCAGTGTGCCCTTGATGATGTTGGTATACCCTATTTTCGTTCCCTTTGTGGTACTACCTGTTCGAGTATTACTGAATTAGATTATTTTTGATTTTATATATTAGATCCTGATTCAGTTGGTTTAGCTTTCTGGTCATAGGAAATCATTCCATTATATTTAGTTCTTGTTACCAAAGAGGTTGTCAATAATTTAAGGGCATGTTTCCCTTGTGGCTCAGCTGGTAAAGAATCTGCCTGCAATGCGGGAGGCCTGGGTTCATTCCCTGGGCTAGGAAGATCCTCTGAAGAAGGGAAAGGCTACCCACTCCAGTATTCTCTGGCTTGGAGAATTTCATGGACTATATAGCCCAAGGGGTCACAAAGAGTTGGACATGAATGAGCAACTTCCTTTTCTCTCTCTCTCTTTTTTTTTTTTCCTTTTAAGGAAAAAAGGATTTTTTCTCTTTATAAGAAGTTGGGAGTGGGGAAAAAGAATTGAAGTTAGAACCAGCAAGGCTGAGGATTTTGCTTCCCTGGTGGCTCAGATGGTAAAGCATCTGCCTACAATGCAGGAGACCCAGGTTAGATCCCTGGAGAAGGAAATGGCAACTCACTCCAGTATTCTTGCCTGCAGAATCCCATGGATGGAGGAGCATGGTAGGCTACAGTCCACAGGGTCGCAAAGAGTCGGACACGACTGAGCAAGCTTCACAGCTTCATACAGCATAGTTGGTCTGGAGGGTTACAGTACATGGGGTCACGAGAGTCTGACATGACAGCAACTAAACAACAACAATAATCGATTTACAGTGTTGTGTTAATTTCTGCTATACAGCAGAGTGATTCAGTTATGTGTATAAAGCATTCTTCTTAAAAAAATCCTTTTACATTATGGTTTATCATAGGATATTGAATATAGTTCTCTTGTCATGTATCCATTCTATATAAAATAGCTTATATTGGCTAACCCCACCCCCCTAAATCCATCCCTCACTCAACTCTCTACTCCTTGGCAACCACACATCTGTTCTCTATGTCTTGTGAGCCTGTTTCTGTTTCATAGATAGTTTCATTATGTCATCTTTTAGATGCCACATATAAATGATATCATATTTTTTTTCTGACTTACTTTCTCTTTCTGACTGACTTTCCTTAGCATGATAATCTCTAGGTTCTTCCATATTGCTGCAGATGGCATTATTTCATTTCTCTTTTTGTGGCTAATATTTCTTTGTGTCTGTCTACCTTGTCTTCTTTAGCCATTCATCTGTGGATGGACATTTAGGTTGTTTCTGTGTCCTGGCTATTGTGAATAGTGGTGCTATGGACATAGGGATGCATTTTGAATGATAGTTTTTTTTTACCCCCGTGGGTATATGCCCAGGAGTTGGATTGCTGAATCATATGGTAATTCTGTATTTAGTATTTTAAGGAATTTGCATGCTGTTCTGCACAGTGGCTGCACCAATTTACATTCCCACCAATGGTGTAGGAGGGTTCCCTTTTCTCCACATCCTTTACAGCATTTGTTATTTGTAGCATTTTAAATTATGGCCATTTTGACCCCTGTGAGGTGATATCTCATTGTATCTCACTGACTATATTATATAAGAAGATAGTGTGCTGAAAAATCTAGAACAAGAGAACAAAGCTATTATTGCTTTTTCCCCCATACAATGTAATATGAAGTGGAATGGTGAAACAGAGGGTGCTGAAGCCTTTGATAACTATAGTCATATCTGCTTTGAATCATCTCTTTATTATGAGTATAATGATGAACAAGATTATCTCATGCATTTCTGTACCACATTTAAGTGTGATTATTACTGCTGCTAGGGTGAGTGGACATTTTTCAAGTTGGGAAAGAATTCCTGCTGTTTAAAATCACCATTTAAAATAGGTGAATATTTATTCCTTAACCAAATTTGAACCATATAAATTAACTAAGATTTTTGTATTTTTTAAAGGCAGAGGTGGCATGCAGAGGTTCCAGCAGCATAATTTCTCTCAGGAGCTTTAAGAGAGCCCATGTTGTATTTCCTTACAGTTCTTCTTACATATTGTTGATATTACTATGTTTATTTGATATGCTGACTACAGGAATAACTTAGAATGCAAAATTTTCCAAAAGTCTCATTATCCTGGTTTTTTGAAAAATTGGACAAAAACAGTATTATCTGGTTTTCTCACATTTTTTAATGAACAGCACATATAACTGACTGGGAGAATAAATGGTTTTAGCATTTTGAAAACAACTACAGTCCTTTAGTGTCTGAAAAAATAAAACAATGAAGTTACAAATAAAGCTTTTTTCCTTCATTTTTTAACAAACTGAAGGTGGAAAATATAACAAATAGAAAAAAATAAAGTCAAGCAAACCGAAGTATTTACTTGTGCACCTCGGTATCCTTTGATCCCTGGAGATTCAGATACAAACCAAACCAAACATTATTAACATTGAAAATATGATGTCATAAGTATTATTCATCTGATTCTTTTAGAAAGCCTATGTGTTTTTCAAAGCAGCATTGGATATAAATGAAAATTGTCGAAAATAATGTACCCTACTTTTCCTTAAAAATACTTAATCTATTGGTAGAGTCATTGATGTAATTTAATTTTTATTTAGTAATTATTAAGGTAACTTTTTTTTTTGGTCTCACAAATAAACATGTTCAGTATAAGAAATATGAGAAATGGAAATACATTAAATCCTGTTATCCAGAGACAACCATGATTTACATTTTCGGTGTTTATTTTTCAATTATTTCTGTATACATATTTAAAAGTTAAAGGTAAAAATACAGTGTTCTCTGGACTATTGATGCCAATATATTTTACATGCTTGTACATGCATTCACCAGACTCTTGTAAAATATTTCAAATGTATTATCTCATTTAATCTTCACAGTTATCATTTTAGAGAGGAGTTACCTCAACTCAGATAAATATATTTTCCAAAATCACAAAAATAATTAGTAGAGTCAAGATCATTTGAGACTGATAACAACGGATTATCTCACAAGTTATATTGTATCATTTCCCTAGCATATCACCATGCCTTCTACATTTTCCATTATTACTGACCATGTCTTTATCAGTTCAGTTCAGTCGCTCAGTTGTGTCTTTTTGCGACCCCATGAATCGCAGCATGCCAGGCCTCCCTGTCCATCATCATCTCTCAGAGTTCACTCAGACTCACATCCATAGAGTCCGTGATGCCATCCAGCCATCTCATCCTCTGTCGTCCCCTTCTCCTCCTGCCCCCAATCCCTCCCACCATCAGAGTCTTTTCCAATGAGTCAACTCTTTGCATGAGGTGGCCAAAGTACTGGAGTTTCAGCTTTAGCATCATTCCTTCCAAAGAAATCCCAGGGCTGATCTCCTTCAGAATGGACTGGTTGGATCTCCTTGCAGTCCAAGGGACTTTCAAGAGTCTTCTCCAACACCACAGTTCAGAAGCATCAATTCTTCGATGCTCAGCCTTCTTCACAGTCCAACTCTCACATCCATACATGACCACAGGAAAAACCATAGCCTTGACTAGATGGACTTTATTTGGCAAAGTAATGTCTCTACTTTTAAATATACTATCTAGGTTGGTCATAACTTTTCTTCCAAGAAAGAAGCGTCTTTTAATTTCATGGCTGCAGATGGTGACTGCAGTGATTTTGGAGCCCCCCAAAATAAAGTCTGACACTGTTTCCACTGTTTCCCCATCTATTTCCCATGAAGTGATGGGACCGGATGCCATGATCTTTGTTTTCTGAATGTTGAGCTTTAAGCCAACGTTTTCACTCTCCTCTTTCACTTTCATTAAGAGGCTTTTTAGCTCCTCTTCACTTTCTGCCATAAGGGTGGTGTCATCTGCATATCTGAGGTTATTGATATTTCTCCCGGCAATCTTGATTCCAGTTTGTGTTTCTTCTAGTCCAGCGTTTCTCATGATGTACTCTGCATAGAAGTTAAATAAGCAGGTTAAATAAGCAAGTTAAATAAGCAGTTAAATAAGTTAAACAGCCTTGACGTATTCCTTTTCCTATTTGGAACCAGTCTGTTCTTCCATGTCCAGTTCTAACTGTTGCTTCCTGACCTGTATACAGATTTCTCAAGAGGCAAGTCGGGTGGTCTGGTATTCCCATCTCTTTCAGAATTTCCCACAGTTTCTTGTGATCCACACAGTCAAAGGCTTGGCATAGTCAATAAAGCAGATAGATGCTTCTCTGGAACTCTCTTGCTTTTATGTCTTTATATGTCTCTTGCTTTTCTATGTCCTTATAACATGGCTTTTATTACCGTCTAAACTATCTTGGACATAAAATGCCATTTACTTAGTCTTCCATTTTTTGACGGTTAGGTTTGACTTCTCTTTGTCTGTATATAAATAATGCTGCCATGCATAACCTTGTAGGCAGACATTTCCCAAATTAAGTGAATTGTAAGAATTTGGTATGATGGAGCTGAGTCTGTACACATTTCAAGGCTTTTTATTACAATTACTTAAGCTCTGAAAGTTTCTGCCACATAATCATACAAGCTTAGTTTATTAGGTTAACACACTTCTTTTAACCTTTCACCTTCCTACCATGTCAATGTTTATGCAGGTATAGGGAAACTTTAATATGTAAATTAAATTGTAGTGATTAAATCTGAATGTTATTTTGTTGTTCAGTTGATCAGTCATGTTCAACTCTTTGCAACCCCATGGCCTGCAGCATGCCAGGCTTCCTTGTCCTTCATCATCTCCCAGCTCCTGATGGACATTCAAACGCATGTCCATTTAATTGATGATGCCATCAAACCATCTCATTCTCTGTCATCCTCTTCTCCTGCCTTCAGTCTTTCCCAGCATCAGAGTCTTTTCCAGTGAATCAGTTTTTCACATCAGGTGGCCAAATTATTAGAGCTTTAGCCTCTGCATCACTCCTTCCAATGAATATTCAGGGTTGATTTGGTTTAGGACTGACTGCTTTGATCTCCTTGCTGCCCAGCTGACTCTCAAGAGTATTCTCCAGCACATTTCAAAAGCATCGCTTATTTGGCACTCAGCCTTCTTTATGGTCCTCCTCTCACATCCATATATTATTACTGGAAAAACCATCACTTTGACTGTAAGGACCTTTGTTGGCAAAGTGATGTCTCTGTTTTTTATATACTGTCTAGGTTTCTCATAAGTTTTCTTCCAAGGAGCAAGCATCTTTTAATTTCATGGTTGCAGTCACTGTTCATATTAGATGAACAGGTGATTTTTATTTTATAACATTTAAATTTGGAAGTTGTCATCTATTCCTTATAATTCCTAATGCCAGTCATCCAGAGCCTACTTCCTTATCACTATATTGGATTAATTTGGATCTCTTCAAGGATGAGATTATAGGGATAGATTTTTAATTTTAGAAAATATATATACTTAGGATATTTAATGTCATTTTCTGTTTTATTTTTACTCTACTACAAAGACAGATACATGGACTAGATGTAAATTACCAATATTCTGAATGCCTTCATCTCAATATGCTAAATATTCTAACTTCAAAAGCCTTCTCTTGGTTAACTCTTAGTTATGGTCCTCTATTGAAAAGTGTGGTTGCTTGTATTTATACTTAAGAAGATAGGAATAATTACTGCCCCCAAAATGGTATTTCTGGCATGCTTATAGAAAATATAGTAAAACACTGAAGCTTTTAATATATATTATATGTAAAACTCTAATTTTATGAATAACTCAGTGTTTTCAGTTTTAAGGAAGACCATATGATCTGTATGTTAAGTCATACAAGAGCTTTCAAATTCTCATCCACTTACATATTAAATATTACCAAATATTATTTATTTAGATAAAGCTTGTATTCCTATCAATGCCTTTGAGCCTTTATACATCTGACTTGTTTCTTTCTGTTTGGTTTTCTTCATTCCTCTTGTCCTTTCACACTGCTTCAGTTCATGGGTCTTTATCTTCATTCCCACCTAAGAGTATTTCCACATTCTGTTTCCTCCCTCAACTAGTGCTTTATTCCTTAGATCCCATTGGGAAGGTCACTTGGTCAAAATGTCCATGTTTGACTGTATTTTTTAAATCATTCTGAATTAGAGACTCCTATGTTACCTTTAAAACAGTGATCACAAATTGGTAGTTATTGAAGTTTTGTTTTGTTTTGGTTTTTTTAATTGTCTTTCTAAGCAGTAGTGTCCACTAGGGTCCATTTCAGTTTTTATTAATATTGTATCTGCAGTGCCTCTCATAGTACCTGATATATGATGAATATTCAGTCACTATTTTCTGGATGTTTAAGTTCCTTCATTATTAAAATATAGTTTTGTTTCCTTAATGATCTCTCTAATATTTTTTTGGTTTGCTATAGTCATAATCCTTTAGAGCTGTAGAAATGATTTTGAATCATGTATTTTTATTGGTACTCAAATAATAAAACTACATTTGAATGAAATAACAGTGAGGAGACTTTGATATTATATAAGCATATTCTTACTTTTTACATTAAATGATCTTTGCTCTTGTTTCTTAGAACATCATAATCGAAAAAAAAACTAAAAAAAAACGACCAATAAAAGTTTCTGCGTTAACCTAGTCCCTCTAAAAACAAAGCAAAACAAAAAAACTAATAATAGTTTATTGTAAGATGATCTTTCATTTTATCTATAGCATTTCTTTAATGTTAATCATATGTCTATATAACAAGTGGATTTTTTTCCCAATTCACAGGTCAGAAAAAAATAGTTTCGCAGTTACCATTATTTTCCCTTATTAATTTGTGCCTACCATAACGTTCATCATTGTGAAAGACATTTGTAGGATCCTTCAGTTTAAATAAATTCCAGAGTGTGATTGAGCTATAAATATGAACTTTAAAATAAAGAGAGAAAACTAGTTCATGAGTTCTAGTCTGTAGTTTTAAAGATAGAAGATAACTGTCATTCAGATGTTAACAGTATTATAGAAGGGAATGGAATAACCTGAATTATGACAACTCTTGAAATATATAAGCATATGAGAAAGGAAGACAATGGAATCAGAGGATTTCATAATGTGACTCTAATATAGTGTATCTTTTAGTGAAAATTAAAGTTATAGTCCTTTTCCCGAATAGTATTTATAGTAAAATCAGAAATAAAAAGATGAGTAGTCTGTGGGAATGTCTACATCTCAGTTAGATTTCAAGTTTATAGAAAATATTTATGTGATACAGATATTTACTGCCATTATTTAATACTAAAGCACTTTAAAAATTTACAATAAATATTATTTAGTAATTATAAGTAATGTTTATGATACTACAATGACAGTACATGTTTCTTTGTGTTGAATTGAAAAACTGAATAATATTTTCTAATTAGTCATGCATTCTATCATTTTCTTTTAATGTATTTAATAAGGAATTTCTTCTTATTATTATTAAAGCTCCAATTGTACTCTACTTGATTCTAATTAAAACTGCCCCTTGGCAATAAATTCTGCCTCTGAGATATTCATACTTACAAGAGTGATTGTGAAAATTATGTTTGAGTCTCATTTGGGAACAAGGTTGTTAGGAAGGTGAATGAAGACATAATTATTTATAAGTTTGCTTATTACTTCTTCTGTTAGATAGTAAAATTCTTTATTATTTGCTTTCAGCACCTTAAATAACACAATCCTTAGAATTTGTGTTGTATAGAATGAACTGAATGATGCTGAAAGACACAGATATTGGTGAAGACCAAGCTAGATTAGGGCTTCCCTGATGGTTTCTTGCCTGTGAAAATCCCATGGACAGAGGAGCTTGGAGGGCTGTGGTTTGTGGGGTTGTACAGAGTGAAACATGACTGAGGCAATGAGCATGCCCTCAAAGCTAGGGTAAAAACCTGAAGGTAATTGCAGAAATAAATATAGCCACAACATTTTAGAAATCTATTGTTATTATTTTTAATGAGGATCCTACTTCATTCTTTAATCATAATGAACCTTCTTTTCATTTTAATTTCCTTTGAGAATGAAAATTGACCTTACTTAAGGTTTTCTAGCACTCCAGTATTCTTGCTGGAGAGCACCCTGGCTGGCTGCAGTCCATGGGGTCTCAAAGAGTGGACACGACTGAGCGACTAAGGATACACACACAAATTCTGTACATTCCTTCTATTAGTGCTTTTATAATTAATAAGATTAGAAGAAATGCACATCTAATTAGACACAGTTACATATGGAAAACCAGTGGTAGATTGTCTTCAACCTTCACCTCTCTAAAGAAAGTATCTTTATTCAGGATTAGCTGTCAGGAGACATTTATGTCACATTATGTTATCAAGATTGTTCTTAAACTATTAAATGGGGTAGATAATGCATTTAATGTTATTTTTTTAAGTGAAATAACATAGTATTCTAGACCCTGAAATATAAAAGAATTTATGCAGATATATAATCTCAATTACATGTAGAAAACCTTTTAACATCTTAGAATCTTATTTATTGAATGTGTTTGTTCAGTCATGTCGGACTCTTTGCAGTCCCATGGACTGTAGCCCGCCAGGCTCCTCTGTCCATGGAATAGACAGAGCACATATATTTGAGGAAAGCTTTTCTTTGAGTATAATGAGAACATCAAAATGACCAACAGGATAAAAAGGAAAAAGAAGACAAAAGGAAAACAGAGACAACNTCCCATGGACTGTAGCCCACCAGGCTCCTCTGTCCATGGAATAGACAGAGCACATATATTTGAGGAAAGCTTTTCTTTGAGTATAATGAGAACATCAAAATGACCAACAGGATAAAAAGGAAAAAGAAGACAAAAGGAAAACAGAGACAACAAAGACAGTGCAGGAAACAAAAGAAAATGTCAATTAAGCAATAATAAATATCCTTAGATAAGAGATCTTTCATTCCTGAATTAAGGCTGGAGTGTTATGTTCAGAGAACATGTAAAAATTTGTAACAGAAACAAAAACATTATGTAGAAGGTAAGGAACGTAAAGTTCAGGACACTTTCTTAGGAAAAAAGGCCAAAAGAAATGAGACAGAATCTTAGAAAATTAGTCTAGGAGGTCTGTAGTGAAATAAGCGTTCTAAAAAAGAGAAAATAAAATGAATAGGAAGAAATGCTATGTACATATGTGTATATGTGTATGATTTTTCTTATGAATTTTATATATATTATATATATATGTATTCACATATTCATAAATATTTATGTATTTACATTATGTGTGATGGTGAAATGGACTATAGCCCACCATGCTCCCATCCACGGGATTCTCTAGGCAAGAATAGTGGAGTGGGTAGCCGTTCCCTTCTCCAGGGGATCTTCCCGACCCAGGGATTGAACCCAGGTCTCCTGCATTGAGCTTCCTTGGTGACTCAGATGGTNATAAATATTTATGTATTTACATTATGTGTGATGGTGAAATGGACTATAGCCCACCAGGCTCCCATCCATGGGATTCTCTAGGCAAGAATAGTGGAGTGGGTAGCCATTCCCTTCTCCAGGGGATCTTCCCGACCCAGGGATTGAACCCAGGTCTCCTGCATTGAGCTTCCTTGGTGACTCAGATGGTAAAGAATCTGCCTGCAATGTAGGTGATCTAGGATCTATCCCGGGGTTGGGAAGATCTCCCAGAGAAGGGAATGACAACCCACTCCAGTACTTGTACCTGTAGAATTCCACGTACCGGTGGACTGCAGTCCATGGGATGCAGAGTTGGACACAGCTGAGCGACTAACAATTTCTCCTGCATTGCAGGCAGATTGTTTACAGTTTGAGCCACCAGGGAAACCCTAATTCCCTGTAACTGAAGATCAAGAAACCCAGTTTGATGAGACTCACTAGGTAGTATAAGAAAAAGTCATTGGCAGGAGGTTTGAGAACATTAGAGATAATGGAGATGATAGTTCTGGCCCAGAGAGAAAAATCAGGGATANCACAGCTGAGTGACTAACAATTTCTCCTGCATTGCAGGCAGATTGTTTACAGTCTGAGCCACCAGGGAAACCCTAATGCCCTGTAACTGAAGATCAAGAAACCTAGTTTGATGAGACTCACTAGGTAGTATAATAAAAAGTCATTGGCAGGAGGTTTGAGAACATTAGAGATAATGGAGATGATAGTTCTGGCCCAGAGAGAAAAATCAGGGATATTACATTGGAATAATAGTCAAAAGACAATAGACTTTTGAAGAACAACATTGGGAAATGCTTTCAAAATTCTGAGAAATGATAATTTCTATACAAGATTGCATATCTAGTCAAGTGTGATTGCATATCAACCAAGTGTGAGATAAGGTAAGTACATTCTTATGAAGTTGTCCTTCCATGCATTCTTTCTCATCAAGCTACTGCTGTAAATACTCCCAAACAAAATGAGGAAGCAAGTAACAGAAGGAATGCATGGATGCTTTTTAAAAAAAAACAAGAAAATGTAAATAGAAAGGTAGTGAACTACATGTTAACAGAATGGCTGGCCAAGAGTTTTCAGTTCAAACATGTGCAGGGTGGTGGCAAAGTCCACTGTGAGATCTCCAAAGAAAACATGAGTTTTAGATCACTCAGTGTGTTGATCCTGTTGGAAGGATTGACTTTTCCTGCAGACAACCTGACAATATGCAACTCCAGGGGTATTACAAGGTTGTAAGAGAAACAAACTATTTTCCCAGTACACTACATGGCTTAGCTTTGAGTAATGTCTACATTATAATTGTATCAACACTGAGCATTGAATTATGTAAAAAATCAATTTTACCATACTGGTAAAATTGACAGAGGAAGAAAATGTGTGTGTGTGTGTGTGTGTGTGTGTGTGTGTGTGTGTGTGTGTGTGTGTGTGTATATGGTAGGGAAAGGGAAGTGACATAAGTCACTAATGACATAATTTTTCATAGGAGGAATTTTATGGATATTAGCATGCCATTTTAAAATGGAGGTACATAACAAAAGAAAGATAATATGATTGAAAATGCTTGACTTGGGGGATCAACTGTGAGTTGAAAAAGGTGTAACAGGAATTTAAGAAATCTTTTTCTTTTAAGAGTTATAATGCTTATTGGCATTTAAATGTTTATTTTTGTTATTTTGGCTGTGCTGAGTCTTCTCTGGTTATGGCAAGCGGAGCACTCTTAAGTTGCAGTTCATAGGCTTCTCATTGCAGTGCCTTCTCTTGCTGTTGAGCATGGGCTGTAGGGGACGGGGACTTCAGTAGTTCTGGCATGTGGGCTCAGTAGCTGTGGCTCCCAGACTTTAGAGTTCAGGCTCAGTAGTTATGGTGCACAGGCTTTGTTGCTCCATGGCATGAGGGATCTTCTGGAACCCAAGGATTGAATCCATGTCTCCTGCATTGCCAGGTGGATTCTTTACCAATTAGCCACCAAGAAAGCCCCTGATCGACTTTTAAATGAAGCATCTGTATTTTTCGGGGAAGATAAAGTTTAATTAACAATAAAATATTCTCTGCATTTTCTAATTGGAAATAAATATACTGCATTTATGTTGCTTCTATAAAATTATGTATTACCCCACAAATTTGGCTTGGACACTTGTATCTTTGCAACATGTGTGTATAGTTTTAGGTACTAAAAAACTGCTGAAAGATATATCTATTTTCTTCTTGAAATCCTGTATTTTTGCATTCAGTAAGAATGAAATAGCAACAATTTATCACTCTTCTTTCTGTGCTTTGGCACGTAGATATATGAGGCATCCTTTGGGGCTTCCTAGGTGATACTAGTGGTAAAGAACCTGCTTGCCGACACAGGAGATGTGAGAGACCTGGGTTCAGTCCCTTGGTCAGGAAGATCCCCTGGAGGAAGGCATGGCAACCCACTTCAGTATTCTTGCCTGGAGAATGCCCTGGACAGAGGAGCCTGGCAGCCTGCAGTCCATGGGATCTTAAGAGTTGTACATGGCTGAAGCAACTTGTCATAACATAGCATAGCATAGCATTTGCATCTCTCTGTGTTATGCTTGCCTCTGTTCTTGAGTCTTCTTTTTATAGATGCCATCTTAGCCTAGATTTTTACTACTTCACACCTGTTATGTAGCAACAACTTGTGAAATGATTTTTTACTCACCTACTCTTTTCATGCTTTAATTTGTTCTACAGTATTTACAGGTTAAATTGCAGTAATCACTACAGGGATGCAAGTTCTTTCAGTAAACAAAAAAGAATTAAGGGGAAAATGATGCAAAATACTTTCATTGGAAATTAATTATCTCAAGATAGGCATTTTATGTCACTGTTCCTGGTGCCAGTGATAAGGTTATTCACTCAACAATATTTATTGATTATTGATCAGACACCCTCCTAGCTACTAGGGTTATAAAGATTAGAAAGAGAATCCCCTTTCTTTTCAGCCACATTGGTAGAAAGGCAGTTAATATTAGCATTTTCACAGAAATGGCTGGGGTTTCAGAGCCAATAGTTGGTTAAGTATTTGCCAAGAGAGATTCAGGATCATTGAAGTATATTTCAGCTGTGGTAGATTAAATGGTAGTTCTTTTCCTCTCTTATGTTTTTACTCACTGAGAATAATATTTATTTTTTTAATCAAAGGTTTTCAATTATCATAAGTCAAAGTTAAAAATAAATTATGTAGTTGGTTACATTCTTGAGAATGGTGTGCCCTCTTTCTCTCTGTTCATTTCTAGTCTCACTTTTACTTACCTTTTTATTCTGCACCTCTGCACACTTCCATCCACAAACAATTGCAATTTCAAAATGAATAATTCATCTGATTCATTGTATCCTGAATTGGCATATCTTAAAGCAAATATAATCCTGTGTGTTCGTACAAGAAGCCTTTTGTTCTTTTGCAAAAGGAGAAAAAAAATGTGAAATGTCCAGAGATGTTTGTGTTAAATTATTTACATGTTGAGCATTTGATTCTTACAGTCATGCTAGGGGGTATATTTAAATGTGGGGATATATAAGTAGATTTCATTGTCCTTTTCTGCATGGAATACATTTAAATAATATCATTTCAGTTCTCACATCACCATAAACAAATAACATTCATCTTTTCCTTTAGAAAAGACAAATAGATAACTATTTTAGTTGGATCCTATCAAGATACACAACTGTGTAGAACTACATATTTATGCTGGGTGATCATGGTGCCCTTCTGATGGTAGTGGCTGTTGCAGGCTGGCTACATGGCTGTGATTTATTATTTAACCACAGGCTGTGTTCATTTCAGCAGGGAGCCTCTCTTCCTGCAGCTCCTTTGAGATCTCTCGCTGTCATCATACTTTGCACAGTGGCGTGGACATTGTTCATAGTTGCAGATCTCTCAGAACCCTCTCTCCAAGAGGGTTCATTTTCATAACCTCAGCGGAACACACAGAGAACGCAGGCCTGAGCTTATTGACCCTCTGATAACCAGTATGTTCATAGTAGCATAAAACCATAGGCAGCTGTTTTGGGTCCTAGTTGTCAGGTGGGAAATTACGAAGAGCTTCATGCTGCTCTAAATAATTAAAATTAATACCAGAAGAAAGCCTGCTCAGTTAACATTAGATTCCTTACAGATATGGAATATTAAACTAGTATCTGGAAGAGACAGATGTGTATTTATGAGATGCAAATATTTAAGTAGGACTAATTTTTAATCTGCCTAGACTATTCAACAAAGTTTATCAATTCAGTGGCTTCGTAAAGAAGCTAAGCATTCTAGGTTGTGTGTGTGCACGCGCGTATTCATTATGTAGGGAGCCTAAGGTTTTGATGTGAATGATCCTCCTTCTATGTTAACCTTCAAAGTAATCCTCCCTCTGCTCAATTTCTTTAAAATAATTCATAGAATAAGGTTTGGAAGACAGGCATGAGACCAAAGGGAACGAGGAAAAAACATTTTTTAAAAGAAATGCTGAATATCAAAAACAACTTCTAATATTGAAGTGGATGTACAGATGACAACTGCAGAAATGTTTACTCTGACACTCGATGACCTATATAAAATTCTTGGGAATATTGTACCTGAAGCATTCATAATATTTCCTACAGCAGACAACTTTAGCAGGCACCCAGCATCCAGTGCTCTGCTCCACATATGAGCTGAGAAAAGCATCACACTGTGAAAGTCTGTAGCCAGGGTAAAAGTAAGAATATAAACAAGTTCTCTTCTTAGTCTTGTGTCTCTTGGAGCTATACCCCTTTATAGTAATGTCATTAGATAGTTTATAGTTTGTTTTCTCATTATTTTAATTGTCTGCACCATTTTTAAAAAGGCTTGTCAAAGATATGTTGCCAAAATACATGACATTTGAATCATTAAAGGATTGTATTGTGATATCCTAGATCTGAAAGTAGAAAGTGCATTTTAATGCTATCATTTGAGGATTTGGGTCAGTACTCCTGGGAGTTCTGAATTTGATATTCATTTTCTTTCTCAACTGCAATTTT
>SJYW01005683.1:0-17506 GCA_006410735.1 Raphicerus campestris
CACTGAAGCGACTTAGCAGCAGTAGCAGCAGCAGCAACAATCAAAACAGTTGCTGACTTTATATTTTGGGGCATCACTACAGATGGTGACTGCAGCCATGAAATTAAAAGACGCTCCTTAGAAGAAAAGTTATGACCAATGTAGACACCATATTAAAAAGCAGAGACATTACTTTGCCAATAAAGGTCTGTCTAGTCAAAGCTATGGTTTTTCTAGTAGTCATGTACAGATGTGGGAGTTGGACTATAAAGAAAGCTGAATGCTGAAGAATTGATACTTTTAAGCTGTGGTGTTGGAAAAGACTCTTGAGAATCCCTTGGACTGCTAGGAGATCTGACTAATCCATCCTAAATCAGTCCTGAATATTCATTGGAAGGTCTGATACTGAAGCTGAAACTGCAGTACTTTGGCCACTTGATGCGAAGAACTGCCTCATTTGCAAAAACCCTGATGCTGGGAAAGATTGAAGGCAAGAGGAGAAGGGGATGACAGAAAGTGAGATGGTTGGATGGCATCACCAACTCAATGGACATGATTGCCTTACTCAACCCTGGGAGTTGGTGATAGACAGGAAAGCCTCGCATGCTGTAGTCCAAAGTTGCAGAGTCAGACACGACTGAGTGACTGAACTGAACTGAACTGAAGAAGAAACACAGACAGCTTGCTCACTCACTCCATCTCTCTGTCTGCCATGTGAGGACACAGGGAGAAGGCAGTGCTTTGCAAACTAGGAAGAGAGATCTTATCAGAACCCAGTTGTGACATTCTGATCTTGAACTTCTAGCCTCAAAAACAGTGGAAAAGTAAACATTGTTTAAATCCTCAGTCCATGGTATTATCATGGCAGGCCAATCTAGAAAAACCATTACCCTAAATAAGATTATTTAAAGTGAGAAAGAAAGCTTACAAGTAAATGATACATGCATTTCCCTCTTAACTTTGATTCTTATTTCATCCATCATCCCAGTTAGATGAAAAATATATACATACATGATACAAACATACATACACATACAGATGGATAGAGGATTGATAGATTAAAGCATGGTTTAAAATGCTTTCAAACCTAAGTTTGGATTTAAAATATATAGGCTTAATCTGCTATCCTTTTGGTTGGTCACATCATTTGTTGAAAAACTGCTATTTACTTTTAATAGAATTTCTGCATAACCTTTTACATAGTGCTGTTTTAGTAAATTTCAGTATTCTCTTCAATTGTAATCTTGACTTATTACCTTAGTCCACACTAAGCAAGCCTTGGATAATTGTTCTTAAGAACATCACTGAAAAGTGGCTGTTGGTGTAAAACATAACCCCAGAGCTGTTACATATTTATTAAGTAACTTTTTCAGAAGCCTAAATTAACAACTTTCCAGGTTGAAAAGTATAGACTTTCCTTCAAAATGTGAACAGTAGAAAGCTGTTACCATTTTGCAGACTGTTTCCGTGTCTGCAAAATGCAGATGGGTTTACTTTCTTCTCTACCTATCACCCTTCTAGAAGACCACATTTGACTCTGCACACAAATCAATCTTGAGAATGTGTTTGACAGTTCACCAGGCTATCATCCCATTAGGAGAGAAAAGTATGTGTTATCTTTTTTGTATCCCCAGTCTGACCCATAATTGGTACTCAATTAATATGTTAGGAAATACAGCCAGTTCACAGTTATCTAAAATAGCCTAAAATGTAGTCTATGAGAAGCCAAATAAAAGCTATTAGATTATGACTGTCTTCTCTGGGTCCTACTTCCTTTGCCTAATTTTTTGGAAACACAGTCATTCATTTTGATGGCTCTTTGAAGAGCTTATTACTTTGCAGCAGCTATTATCTACTTTAGGTCTGGAAAATAATGCAATGACACTTCAGTTTCTAATTTGAAGATGAGAAACTTGGACATACAATAGATCAAAGATGCTTGTGCAGTTATACAGTCAGTGAGCAGGGATGAGATGGGCTGTGCTTTGCCTTAACAGCAAATGTCATTACTTTTCCATTAGTGATAATATCATTCTTAAATTTAATGCTTCTACTCCAGTTGTGTAAGATGTTAACATTAAGGGAAGTTTAGTAAGGGAAGTATAAGGAAATTCTGTACTATATTTGTAAGTTTTTCATGACTCTAAACTCTATTTCAAAATAGAAAGTTAACAAAGAAAATTAAATAATAGCAAACATCTAGATACTATTCAACAGGTCTTAAGGTCACTTTTGAAGTGCTAAACCTATATTAACCTATCACACAGAGATAAGTCTTATATTCAAAGATTCAAAGTCTAATGTGATTTAAGATTTCACCATTATTGAAATATAAAATAGTGCCTTTTAAACATCCTCATACACAAAGATAATATCTGTGGTCAATTTGTACCAAAGTAAGTCTATTCACATATATACAGTAATTTACACATATATAAAGCTGTTTATATATGTCAAATGTTATTTTTATGTATAAAAATTTAAGTATACACAATATATACATTTCTGAGTTTCAAAATTTGAAAAACAATGTCTCTGAAATATATATTTTTAAAAGTCTCTCAGTGGTATCTGACTCTTTGTGACCATAAGGCATATACAGTCTATGACATTCTCCAGGCCACAATGCTGGAGTGGGTAGTTTGAAAAAAATGCTTCTGAAGTATAATGAGAGAATTATGAGATTAACAGTTGTATAAGGAAAAGATTAAATATCAAAACCACCAGATTACACATGACAATGAAGTCCAAGTTTTCTTCCTCAAGAATACAAAAGTATCAACATCTTCAGGAAATGGAATAGGGAAAAACTATGGACATGACTAAAGCGAATTAGCACTAGTACTAGCACTATATTAAATTTAAGAGATGCAAGGTCAGGAGGGGTGGTGGTGAGGATATACCCCTCGACCAAGGTAAGGAGCAGGAGCTGCGCTTTGCTAGAGCAGCCGTGAAGAAATACCCCATGTCCAAGGTAAGAGAAACCCAAGCAAGATGGCAGGTGTTGCAAGAGGGCATCAGAGGGCACACACACTGAAACCATAATCACAAAAAACTAGTTAATCTAATCACACTAGGACCACAGCCTTGTCTAACTCAGTGAAACTAAGCTATGCCCGTGGGGCCACCCAAGATGGGTGGGTCATGGTAGAGAGGTCTGACAGAATGTGGTCCACTGGAAAAGGGAATGGAAAACCACTTCAGTATTCTTGCCTTGAGAATCCCATGAACAGTATGAAAATGCAAAATGATAGGATACTGAAAGAGGAACTCTCCAGGTCAGTAGGGGCCCAATATGCTACTGGAGATCAGTGGAGAAATAACTCCAGAAAAAATGAAGGGATGGAGCCAAAGCAAAAACAATACCCAGCTGTGGATGTGACTGGTGATAAAAGCAAGATCCAATGCTGTAAAGAACAGTAATGCATAGGAACCTGGAATGTCAGGTCCATGAATCAAGGCAAATTGGAAGTGGTCAAACAAGAGATGGCAAGAGTGAACATTAACATTCTAGGAATCGGTGAACTAAAATGGACTGGAATGGGTGAATTTATTTCAGATGACCATTATATCTACTACTGTGGGCAGGAATCCCTTAGAAGAATGCAGTAGTCATCATGGTCAACAAAAGAGTCCGAAATGCAGTACTTAGATGTAATCTCAAAAATGACAGAATGATCTCTGTTCATTTCCAAGGCAAACCATTCAATGACATGGCAATCCAAGTCTATGCCCCAACCAGTAATGCTGAAGAAGCTGAACTTGAATGGTTCTATGAAGACCTACAAGACCTTTTGGAACTAACACCCAAAGAAGATGTCCTTCTCATTATAAGGTGCTGGAATGCAAAAGTAGGAAGTCAAGAAATACCTGGAGTAACAGGCAAATGTGGCCTTGGAATGTGGAATGAAGCAGGGCAAAGGTGAATAGAGTATTGCCAAGAAAATGCACTGGTCATAGCAAACACCCTCTTCCAACAACACAAGAGAAGAATCTACATGTGGACATCAACAGATAGTCAACACCGAAATCAGATTGATTATATTCTTTGCAGGCAAAGATGGAGAAGTTCTATACAGTCAAGAAAAACAAGACCAGGAGCGGACTGTGGCTCAGATCATGAATTCCTTATTGCCAAATTCAGACTTAAATTGAAGAAAGTAGGGAAAATCATTAGACTGTTCAGGTATGACTTAAATCAAATCCCTTATGATTACACAGGGGAAGTGAGAAATAGATTTAAGGGACTAGATCTGATAGACAGAGTGCCTGATGAACTGTGGAATGAGGCATGTGACGTTGTACAGGAGATGGGGATCAAGACCATCCCTTGGAAAAGAAATGCAAAAAAGCAAAATGGCTGTCTAGGGAGGCCTTACAAATAGCTGTGAAAAGAAGAGAAGTGAAAAGCAAAGGAGAAAAGGAAAGATATAAGCATCTGAATGCAGAGTTCCAAAGAATAGCAAGAAGAGATAAGAAAGCCTTCTTCAGTGGTCNGCTGTATATTGTCACCCTGCTTATTTATTTGTCACTCTGCTTATATGCAGAGTACATCATGAGAAATGCTGGACCGGAAGAAGTACAGGCTGGAATCAAGATTGCCGGTGGAAATATCAATAACCTCAGATATGCAGATGACACCACCCTTATGGCAGAAAGTGAAGAGGAACTAAAAAGCCTCCTGATGAAAGTGAAAGTGGAGAATGAAAAAGTAGGCTTAAAGCTCAACATTCAGAAAACTAAGATTATGGCATCTGGTCCCATCACTTCATGGGAAATAGATGGGGAGACATTGAAAACAGCATCAGCCTTTATTTTGGGGGGCTCCAAAATCACTGCCAATGGTGACTGCAGCCATGAAATTAAAATATGCTTTCTCCTTGGAAGGAAAGTTATGACCAACCTAGACAGCATATTGAAAAGCAGAGACATTACTTTGCCAACAAAGGTCCGTCTAGTCAAGGCTATGGTTTTTCTAGTGGTCATGTATGGATGTAAGAGTTGGACTGTGAAGAATGCTGAGCACCAAAGAATTGATGCTTTTGAACTGTGGTGTTGGTGGAGTCTCTTGAGAGTCCCTTGGACTGCAAGGAGATCCAGCCAGTCCATTTTGAAGGAGATCAGCCCTGGGATTTCTTTGGAAGGAATGATGCTAAAGCTGAAACTTTAGTACTTTGATCACCTCATGCGAAGAGTTGACTCACTGGAAAAGATCTGATGCTGGGAGAGATTGGGGGCAGGAGGAGAAGAGGACGACAGAGGATGAGATGGCTGGATGGCATTACGGAATCAATGGACGTGAGTCTGGGTGAACTCTGGGAGTTAATGATGGACAGGGAGGCCTGGCTTGCTGCAATCATGGGGTCGCAAAGAGTCAGACACGATTGAGCAACTGAACTGAACTCACCTTTTTAGCATTATCCTCCTTCACTGACATTTCTATGAATTTGGAACTCCTCCAATCCTCCAATCTTGTTACCTTCACAGACTCATAAACATATAAGGTAATTCTGTTAAAATTTTCAAGTTCTATATATAGCTATTTCCTAGACTGGTCAAACAATTAATGGATTGATCTGATCAATCTTTCAGTGAACCATGTGCAGTTATGTATAAAGGCACATAGACAACAGGGCACTCTGAGCCATGACTCAATTTGAAAATACTTATTTCTTAAAAATCTTTTCACATTGAGGGGACTAGCGTATTGAAAGGGAAGTTGGCATGATACTGAAGCCCAAGTTAGCATCTGAAAGTAATGACCACTTAGTTACTTAAAGAACAATNGCTATTTCCTAGACTGGTCAAACAATTAATGGATTGATCTGATCTATCTTTCAGTGAACCATGTGCAGTTATGTATAAAGGCACATAGACAACAGGGCACTCTGAGGCATGACTCAATTTGAAAATACTTACTTCTTAAAAATCTTTTCACATTGAGGGGACTAGCTTATTGAAAGGGAAGTTGGCATGATACTGAAGCCCAAGTTAGCATCTGAAAGTAATGACCACTTAGTTACTTAAAGAACAATCAGCAGATATTTCATTGGAACAACAAAACACTTTGATCAGAAATCAATTCTTATAGCACCTCATTGGCATATCATGTATCCAATTATGCACAGAGTTTTTTATTTGCATTTGGCAAAGTTAGGTATGTGAGAAATAGGTATTTCTTTCCAGTAAGCTTCCCTGGTGGCTCAGAGGATAAAGCATCTGCCTGCAAGGTGGAAGACCTGGGTTCGATCCCTGAGGCCTGGGTTTGATCCCTGGGTCAGGAAGATTCCCTAGAGAAGAAAATGGCAACCCACTCCAGTACTCTTGCCTGGAAAATCCCACAGACAGTGAAGCCTGGTGCAGGCTACATTCCATGTGGTTGCAAAGAGTCGGACATGACTGAACAACTTCACTTTAACTTTCCGTAATCCACTTTAAGATCTGTCACTCAATTCATAGGGCTGCAATCTTAACCATTCTTGATTTTATTTTTGTTTTGTTCCTTTTTCTTGGGTTGTATCAGTGATTTAGGACCCTAAGCAATACTAAGACAGAGGAAAGGATAGACCTAGGTGGAGCTGAGGCTCTCTGAATGTTGAGATCATCTAGCTGTTAACATTTTTACTACAAGATATCCACTGTCCCTGAATCAGCAGTATTCAGGGCCTTTGTGATTGTATTTTCATGAGAGCAAAAGCACCTATGATCCAGTTTCCTTAGGCCATGACTATGTAGCCGTCCCTTTCAACCTCTTCCTGGGGAAAAGCACTGGAGCGGTCTTAAATTGTCCCAGGTGTTACACACCTCTCTTTATTCTGCAAAGCCACATTAAGTCTCTTTTTAGCTTAATAGGGAATCTTTTCACATGCCTTTTGTTGATGCTAACTTCTTCCACACATCCTATCTCACTTCTATCTTATCAATCAATCATATAAATTTTACTAAGAGCTTAGATTTTGTGAATGGCATGTGTTGTATGTTCAGGAGAGACTAAGAATTTCAGGGTTTTGAATAGTGCTTTTGGCCTTGCTTCGTGTATTCTTGAGACCTCAACATATATCTTTCCAGAGGTGACAAATATCTCAAAATATAGAGAGGCTAAAAGCATGCAAGTTCATATTTTAAAATATTATGCAGCTACATATAGCATTTCAAACACTGAAAAATATCATCCACTTATATTTACCAAATACAATACTTCTATTTGAAACAAACTGTACCTAAACAAGGGGCTTCCCAGATTCCACTAGTCGTGAAGAGTTCACCTGCCAGTGCTGGAGACATAAAAGACCTGGGTTCAATCCTTGGGTTAGAAAGATGCTCTGGAGGAGGGCATGGCAACCCACTCCAGTATTCTTGGCAGGAGAATCCCATGGACAGAGGAACCTAGCAGGCTACAGTCCATTGGGTTAAAAAGAGTTGGACATGACAGGAGTGATTTAGCACACACGCACACCTGACCAAGAGAGCAGGCATTTCAAATTGTGTTGCTGGAGAAGACCCTTGAGAGTCCTTTTGACTGCAAGGATAGCAAAGCAGTCAAACCTAGAGGAAATTAACGGTGAATATTCATTAGAAGAACTGATGCTGAAGCTGAAGCTCCAATACTTTGGCTACCTGATGCGAAGAGCTGACTCTTCATAAGACCCTAATGAAGGGAAAGATTGAGAGCAAGAGGAGAAGGAGGCAGAAGAGGATGAATGGTTCGATGGCATCACAGACTCAATGAATATGAGTTTGAGCAAGCTCTGGGAGATAGTGAAGAACAGGGAAGCCTGGCATGCTGCAATCCATGGCATCGCAAAGAGTCCAGCACAACTTAGTTACTAAACAACAACAAAATGAAAGCAAGTTAGTACTAGTATGGAAAGGGTTAACCAAACACACTAAGGCTAAATCTCTCTTTATTGTTAAAATATATTGCATATGCAGACACCTGAGGAAACTGCTACGGTAATTATAATAATCCCTTCTTCCTCGGGGGTAGAACTAAGTCAGCATAGACATCATTATTTTCTGTTGCTATGAGCTACTTCAAGAGACTTTTCAGGCAGCCTTTGCTTTCTCTTTATCCCTAGTTCTGTATTTTCAATATCAATAGCCAGCCCTCTTCTCTATTTCTAATGTCATGAAAAGAGTGTTATCAACTATCCTTATGTTGAAATTGTCTATACCTTTTCTCTCCCTTTATATTATGCAATTTTATGATCTCTTTGGAACAAAAACCTCAAGGTTTACAAGCTTGGAGATTTGAAATGTTCAGAATAGAGTGTAATGTGTGCAGATATTGTTGTTTATGTTTGTGAGGATTTCAGAGCTATTTGTTCAGTAAAATAGTTTGCGAGCCAATAGTTATAATTTTGAGAAGCTTGATGGTTAAGTTTATCTCCCCAAAACAACATGGCTCCCAAGACTCTGGAAAGAATGTTGGACAAAATTAGATTGCTATCATAAAATATCTAGTTTTAAATTTAGATAAAAAACTCTTAAGATTTGTAACTTTAAAATAAGAGTAATAGACAATATGCTGAAGGAAGTTTTGGTGAACTATTTCTAGCTTGGAAGAGAAAGACAGAGAGAGCATCCATGCTAATACTCTTTTCTTAAGAGTGCTGTGGAATTCAGGAGCAAAATTTCTTTGACACAAATTTCCAGGTTATTCTTTTAACATAACATAAAAAGTTATATACACTGGAATAAAGGTGAAACAGTTTCTTAATATGAACTGTAACTTGAATCATGGTTCAATACCATCAGTTTTTAAAAATTAATCAAGTAAATAAATAAATTTTACTTTTAGGCCACCAAAGAAATCCAAGGACATCCCTCCTTCTACTTTGTATACTATGAAATAAAATCAGTTACCCTTTGGAACTTCTCTCATGGAGTAGTGACTTCAACAAACTGGAAAAATGCTGCTCTTGACAGATTGATTGTTAACTAACATGATGACCTGTCTCTTATACACATCTAACCCACTCCAGTATTCTTGGCAGGAGAATCCCATGGACAGAGGAACCTAGCAGGCTACAGTCCATTGGGTTAAAAAGAGTTGGACATGACAGGAGTGATTTAGCACACACGCACACCTGACCAAGAGAGCAGGCATTTCAAATTGTGTTGCTGGAGAAGACCCTTGAGAGTCCTTTTGACTGCAAGGATAGCNAAGGAAAGAATTGATTGTTTAGGTCACTTACCAGAAAGCAAAAGAAAGAGAAACATCTCCTGAGAAGTTAAGACAGCACATCTGCTTTAGAAAGCATTAGGTGAAGGATTGCCAGCTACGAGGGTTCATGGTAATAAATGCTCTGGAAAAGAAAAAAGTACATAGCATTTTCTAATTTAGAGTTGTGTTATCACAACACACGTTTGAGGACCAGGTGACAAGAAATCATTATAAATCAATAATTAATTATGGTAAGTATTGGTGGATTTTCTACCAAAGTAAAAGAAATTTCAATAGAAACTCAGTGTAAGATTATTTAAATAGTCTTCTAAATTTAATAACTTGGTTCATTTATTGTTTTTTGCCAATAGCATCTGTTAAAACTAAATGACTAAGAGTGTTTTATGTGTTCCATATTGATTAAAATATTCAGTGTAAACCTGTGTTCATTTCTAGGCATGATATCATGCAGCAACTTTTCGACATTTTTTTAAGTTAAAAAAATAGCTAGGATAGAAGAAATATGTGATTATTTCATTATTAGATTAACTTCACCACCCAATAAATTAGTACAACAAAAAGAAAACATGATGATAAAGTAAACACTTCAAAGAAGCAGATTAGAATTCACTTTCAGTTAAGGATATAGAAGATTGCTGAAAGTATTAATTCCAACCTAATAATGACGAGAAGTCAGATAAAATAGAAACTTAAAATTTTATTAAAATCCATCAGGGAACTGAGGAACTAAAATTCAAAAACCTGTAATTACCACCAAAGAAAAGACCTGATCCTCTCCATCCTTAGTGAAGCAGTGAGAGGGAGAAAAAGCTGTCATAGATGGAGATAAGAAGAAATGAGAAATTTTTAAAGGCCACGTGATGTTTTAAAATTTCAAGAAGCCTCATAAGAAAAGATAGTTCATATCCACGTTTCTAAGTCTTTGTCATAGGCTATTACTCTGTTTTCTAGCAGAAGAATGAAAACAGAGTTGGGGAGTTAAGAGAAGTGTCGCTTGACTGAGGCAGACACACAGGGATGGCTAAGGACTAACAGTAGGTCAAAAATCTAAGTTTATCTGGAACTTTCTGGGCTCTCACCGAGTACTGGGGGAGGATTGCTTCGAGAGGGCCCCTTGAAACAAAAGTGTGCAAAACTTGAAGCGATCTGTGTGCAGAGCCCTCTGAGGCACTGAGGCCCTTGCTACACCCAGTCTCCATTCTGAGTCTGAGGAAAAGGCAAAAGAGGTGAAGAGATTTTCTAAGAGACTTACCACCATGGCAGGTCCAGAGGGCACAGACTCTTCACCAGCCCCTAGTCTCCCAAAACTGGCATCCAGCCTATAAGGTAAAGTGAGGAACCCCACGCTCCTGAATACACATGACTGGGATATCTCACGTCTTGCCAGACTCAGATCCCAAGTTCTGCTGAAGGGAGATCTTGACCCAGTGCTAAAATTACTTGAATGCTATGGTGAATGATTCTAGTTAAATAAATAGCAAAGCTCAGATCCAGCTAATTACAGAATAAGATTATCTTTTTCATCCTAGAGGCTTGAGAGAAAGGTGAACTCTTCCAGGTGAAAATATAATTTATTTACATGAAGAAAAAAAAATATGTGTTTCAAGAAAGGAAACCATCCAAATAAATAAACAAACTAGGAGATTGGCCAGATGTACAAATAGCTTTCAAAAATGGACTTAAAAAATAACTATAATGATGGACTTGGAGGGCATTATTCTAGGTACAGTAAGTCAGACGGAAAGACAAATACTGTCTGATATCATTTATATTTGTAATTTTAAAAAATACAACAAACAAGAAACAGACATGGAGAAAAACCTGATGTTCCCCATTGGGGAGAGGGAAGGAGGAGGAACAATACAGGGGCAGAGAGCAAACAGGTACAAATTATTAAATATAAAATAAGGTACAAGGATAGCTTATGACATGGATAGCATATGATAGCATATGACATGGGAAATGTAGCAAATATTTTGTCATAACTATAAATGGAATATAACTTTTAAAAATTGTGAATCAATATATTGTACATCTGAAACGTACATAATACTGTACAGCAACTAGGAAACAACTGTGATGATATGTAGGGAGAAAATGGATAATATCTGTTTTTAACAGCAAGAAGAAATCTATTAAAATGATCCAAATTAGCATGCTATAAATTAAAATACAATATAAGAAATTAAATCATTTGATGGGTTAGCAGACTAGACATAGAGGAGGAAATGATCTATGAACTGAGGACGTGCATGCTGGTGCCAAGTCGCTTCAGTCATGTTCGACTCTTTGCAACCCTATGGACTACAACCCTCCAGGCTCCTCTGTCCATGGGATCTCCAGGCAAGAATATTGGAGTGGGTTACCATGCCCTCCTCCAGGGAATCTTCCCAACCCAAGGATCGAACCCACAGCTCCTGCATCTCCTGCATTGGCAGGTGGATTCTTTACCATTGAATCACCTGGGAGGCCCTTAAAACTAAGGCAGACAGGTAAATAGTAAAAGGTAGCAAAGTATATATCATAAAACACCAAACTTAAACATACTATGTAACTATTTTAATATACAGCAAAATAGAGATAAAGAAAAAGAAGCACATTAGGGTTTATGCTCTGAGCTGAACATTATCCATCTTTTAAATAATTACTAATTTCAAATTTTCCTTAAAAAGTAAATATATAAAATTATCTTATTCCAAGTTGGATATTTTAAAATCCCAAACTTTAAGTATCTAAAATCTTTGTATATTGCAAGTCCTAAATCACCAGTTAACAATCAGTTAAATGAAAGAATATATTACATGGGCCATTACACTATTCAGATAGAATACATAATTTAAGTATTGATTTTGCTTGTCATTTTTTTTAAAGAGATCCACTCAATCATGTTGATATATCTTCAGATTAGCTTCTGTTTATCAAAATGTAAGCAAATATTATTCTATTAATAGCACTGATATTCAATGGCCTTAAGATTTATGATAAATACAGTGACCACCCAAAAATGAAATACAAAACAAGCAAGAGATTTTCCCTTAACATTTAAGTACACAAGACAGGCATCCATATAAGAATTCTATATGAACTTCAGAATCACATAAAATAAAAATATTTTTAGTATTGACTAATTATATTCCACATAGGATATCTTAACTTTTATTGATGAAGACTCATAGAATTTTATGATATGTGTATGAAGTGGTGGGGGTATGGAGTTCTGAATATATTTCTGAATGGCTAAGATATTTATGTAGTTTTCACATACAGAGGGTTTCTAGAACTATCTACTGTTATTTATAAGAATTAATTATGGTTTGTATATTAGGGTATCCTGCTGTTTTATTTTCCATTTCTATAAGACATAAAATTATTATATGTTTACAAAATATATTACATATAGGTATGTTAATAAATGGATATCAGTATGATAGTAAAAATCAAAACAGAATCACATTTTTAAAAAGTTGAAATGTAGGGGACATGTATTTTTTTTAATCAAAAAATTTTTTTATGATTTGTGTTGGTTTCTGCTGTACAACACAAATTAGCCATAATTATACATGTAACCCCTCCCTTTTGAGCCTGCCTCCCCTAACCCATCCCATCCCTCTAGAGAAGGTGCTGTATAAGACAAGGAACCCCGTCTGGTACTCTGGGATGACCTTGAGGGGAAATGTATCTCTTTATCAAGCTTATAATATTTTCCAGTATTCCACAAATCTCAAACATCCACTGTGGTTTTGGAAAATATCTGGTCATATTCTCACTGGCCAACCAAAGCTTATATAAATTTAGTAGATTTCCCCCAAGAAGTAAAGACTAGTGAGTTCTGTCAGATTACTTGATATACACCTCTTTGACAACAATCTTCTGTAAGTCTACTATAGGGAACTGCTATTATAAAATGAAAAAACACTCAGTCTAACATCATGCAATTTTTTTCCTTACCTGTAGGCATGACCTCTTAAGGTCCAGGACAACTAATATCTTTTTAAAGGAATATATATGTGTAAACTTAGATGTAAACTAGAAGTACTGTTGTCCACATTATATATGAACTGAACATGAGTTAATCTCAGAAAGTTTTGAAGGAACCATTCTTCTATGATTCCTCTTATTTATAAAGGAATGTCTCAGTTCAGTTCAGTTCAGTCACTCAATCATGTCAGACTCTGTAATCCCATGGACTACAGCATGCCAGGCTTCCCTGTCCATCACCAGCTCCTGGAGTTTACTCAAAACTCATGCCCATATATACAGTGATGTCATCCAATCATCTCATCCTCTGTCTTCCCCTTCTCCTCCCTCCTTCAATCTTTCCCAGCATCAGGGTCTTTTCAAATGAGTCAGCTCTTCTCATCAGGTGGCCAAAATATTGGAGTTTCACCTTCAGCATCAGTCCTTCCAAGGAATATTCAGGACTGATTTCCTTTAGGATGGACTGGTTGGATCTCCTTGCAGTCCAAGGGACTCTCAAGGGTCTTCTCCAATACCATGGTTCAAAAGCATCAATTCTTCTGTGCTCAGCTTTCTTTATAGTCCGACTCTCACATTCATACATGACTACTTGAAAAACAGTAGCCTTGACTAGATGGACCTTTATTGTCAAAGTGATGTCTCTGTTTTTTAATATGATGTCTAGGTTGGTCAGAGCTTTTCTTTCAAGGAATAAGCATCTTTTAATTTCATGGCTGCAGTTACCATCTGCAGTTATTCTGGAGCCCCCCAAAATAAAGGCTGTCACTGTTTCCACTGTTTCCCCATCTGCTTGCCATGAAGTGATGGGACCAGATGCCATGACCTTTATTTTCTGAATGTTGAGCTATAAGCCAGCTTTTTCACTCTCCTCTTTCACTTTCATCAACAGGCTCTTTAGTTCTTCACTTTCTGCCATAAGGGTGGTGTCATCTGTATATCTGAGATTATTGATATTTCTGCTGGCAATCTTGATTCCAGCTTGTTTTATCCAGTCCAGCATTTCTCATGATGTACTCTGCATATAAGTTAAATAAGCAGGGTGACAATATACAGCCTTGACACACTCCTTATCCTATTTGGGACCAGTGTGCAGTTCTAACTGTTGCTTCCTGACTTGCATACAGGTTTCTCAAAAGGCAGGTCAGGTGATCTGATATTCCCATCTCTTTCAGAATTTTCCAGTTTGTTGTCATCCACACAGTCAAAGGCTTTGGCATAGCCAATAAAGCAGATGTAGATGTTTTTCTGGAACTCTTTTGCTTTTTTGATGATCCAGTGGATATTGGCAATTCAATCTCTGGTTCCTCTGCCTTTTCTAAAATCAGCTTGAACATTTGCAAGTTCAGGATTTATATACTGTTGAAGCCTGGCTTGGGGAATTTTGAGCAATACTTTGCTAGAGTGTAAGATGAGTGCAATTGTGCCATAGTTTGGATGTTCTTTGCATTGCTCTTCTTTGGGATTGGAATGAAAACTGATCTTTTCCAGTTCTGTGGCCACTGCTGAGTTTTCCAAATTTTTACATATTGAGTGCAGCACTTTCACAGCATTATCTTTGAGGATTTGAAATAGCTCAACTGGATTTCCATCACCTCCACCAGTTTTGTTCATAGTGATCCTTCCTAAGGCCCACTGCTGCTGCTGCTAAGTCGCTTCAGTCGTGTCTGACTCTGTGTGACCCCATAGACAGAAGCCCACCAGGCTCCCCCGTCCTTGGGATTCTCCAGGCAAGAACACTGGAGTGGATTGCCATTTCCTTCTCCAATGCATGAAAGTGAAAAGTGAAAGTGAAGTCGCTCAATAGTGTCTGACCCTCAGCGACCCCATGGACTCCAGCCCATCAGGCTCCTCCCTCCATGGGATTTTCTCGGCAAGAGTACTGGAATGGGGTGCCATTGCCTCCTCCATAAGGCCCACTAGACTTTGCATTCCAGGATATCTGGCTCTAGGTAAATGATAACACCATCATGGTTATCTGGATCCTGAAGATCTTTTTTGAATAGTTCTTCCTTGTATTCTTGCCACCTCTTCTTAATATATTTTGCTTCTGTTAGGTTCATTCCATTTCTGTCCTTTATTGCACCCATCTTTACATGAAATGTTCCCTTGGTATCTCTAATTTTCTTGAAGAGATCTTTATTCTTTGCCATTTTATTGTTTTCCTCTATTTCTTTGCACTGATCACTGAAGAAGTCTTTCTTATCTCTCTGCTATTTTTTGGAACTCTGTATTTAAATTGGTATATCTTCCCTTTTCTCCTTTGCCTAAAGCTTCTCTTATTTTCTCAGCTATTTGTAAGGCATCCTCCAACAACCATTTTGCCTTTTTGCATTTTTTTCTTGGGGATGGTCTTGATCCCTGTCTCTTGTACAATGCCATGAACCTCCATCCATAGTTCTTCAGGCACTCTGTCTACCAGATCTAATCCCTTGAATCTATTTGTCACTTCCACTGTATAATTGTAAGTGATTTGATTTAGATCGTCTAGTGGTTTTTTCCACTTTCTTCAATTTAAGTCTGAATTTGGAGAAAGGAGTTCATGATTTGTGCCACAGTCAGCTCCCAGTTGTTTTTGCTGACTGTACAGAGCTTCTCCATCTTTGGCTGTAAAGAATATAGTCAATCTGATTTTGGTATTGACATCTGGTGATGTTCATTTGTGGAGGCTTCTCTTGAATGTTGGAAGAGGGTGTTTGCTATGACCAGTGTGTTCTCTTGGCAAAATTCTTGTTAGCCTTTTACCTGCTTCATTTTGTACTCCAACACCAAATTAACCCATTACTCCAGGTATCTACTGACTTACTACTTTGGCATTCTAGTAGCCTATAATGAAAAGGACATATATATTTTCTTTCTATATTTCTTTCTATATTTCTTAAAGGACATATATATTTTAAATTATATACAAATTTAAATTATGGTAAAAATTACCAATGTCTCCACAAGAATTCTGATCCCCTCTTTCTTCCAGGCACATGCTCTTTGATCTATATCCTGCCACTAATTTTGAGCAATGATATATAAGTAGGAACTGTATGAGTTACTTCTCAGAGGATGAGTTACAGAAGCAGTACACAATTCTCCATTGTTCTTCTAGTTTATAGTGAATAGAGCAGTATGTTTATATGAAGATTATATCTAAGCTTCTCGGAAGACTGAGGTAATCATGTGAAAAGAGGGTAGTCTTGGAGAAAAAAAGGGGGGATGCGTACATTTATTCATTCAACAAAATGTTATTGAGACTACCTATCTTCCATCATTTTAGGTACAATGGTAAATAAGGCCTTACCCATGGGAGACAAACATTTTCTATTTTAAGCCACTGATATTTTAAGCTCATTTGTTATCTTACCATAAACCAACCTAATTTGACTAAAACCATACTAAATATTTAATCAATGAAGTTTGAGTTAATGTGGCCCAATAATGACTAGTTTTTCAGGTGTAGATGGACCAGATAGGTGACCAGCTTGGAAAAAGTTTAATGTTACACTTTTAATACAAAACAAATGCAAGAACACCATAGGAAAAAAATGGAAATAAAAAATAACACAAAGAAGAAAAGTCATCCATAATTTCATCATCAAATATAGCTATTCAAATTGTTCTTTTCTACTCTTCATATAAAAATATATCAAAAAACTAGTTTGAAGTGATCATAAACTCATTGAATTTATCTTTCCTATAAGGTCCTCCATCAGTTGAATATTTCAAAAATTTATAAAATAAATCTTTCATATCTGCTACTGGATAGAACATGACTTTCTCAGAATTTGACTTCAAGTATAGATTTTGACATGGCCTTATTATATGGTGGCTCAGATGGTAAAGAATCTGCCCATAATGTGGGAGACCCAGGTTCAATCCCTGGGTCAGGAAGATCCCCTGGAGGAAGAAATNTAGAACATGACTTTCTCAGAATTTGACTTCAAGTATAGATTTTGACATGGCCTTATTATATGGTGGCTCAGATGGTAAAGAATCTGCCCATAATGTGGGAGACCCAGGTTCAATCCCTGGGTCAGGAAGATCCCCTGGAGGAAGAAATGACAACCCACTCCAGTATTCTTTCTTGGAAAATTCCATGGGCAAAGGAAACTGGTGGGCTACAGTCCATGGGGTTACAAAGAATCTGACACAACTGAGTGACTAACATTTTTACTTTTCAGTAATATTACTAAACCAACATCCATTATTCTGCCTTGAAATAAGTCTATCTGAATTGAAATACACCTGTTTCCACAACATCAACTCTAATAGAATTTCTATTCACCCATTTATTTTGTCAATACTACAGTTTTATTATTTTTTTGGTAATTAAGAAGTCATCACTTTCATTTTATTTGCATTACTATAAAGTCA
>SJYW01005684.1:8341-23265 GCA_006410735.1 Raphicerus campestris
GGGGAAAAAAATGGACATCTGTTATTAGATTACAAAAGAAGGTTATGGAATTAGAAGTAAAGTTAAATGAACCAAAAGAAGCATTTAGGTCAGGTGGACCTCTTGGTCAGAAAAGAAACCCAAAAGAATGGATTCCTCGTCCACCAGAAAAATATGCATTGAGTGGTCCCAGGAGTCCAGTCACTCGAGTCATTTTCCATCCTGTGTTCAGTGTTATGGTCTCTGCTTCAGAGGATATTACAATTAAGGTATGGGATTATGAGACTGGAGATTTTGAACGAACTCTTAAGGGGCATACAGACTCTGTACAGGATATTTCATTCGACCACAGTGACAAGTGACAAGCTCCTGGCTTCATGTTCTGCAGATATGACCATTAAGCTATGGGATTTTCAGGGCCTTGAATGCATCAGAACCATGCATGGCCATGACCACAAAATTTCTTCAGTAGCCATCATGCCCAATGGAGATCATATAGTGTCTGCCTCAATAAATAAAACTGTAAAAATGTGGGAAGTGCAAACTGTCTACTGTGTGAAGACATTCACAGGACACAGAGAATGGGTACGTATGGTGTGGCCAAATCAAGACAGCACTCTGATAGCCAGCTATTCCAATAACCAGACTGTGCGTGTGTGGATCATAGCAACAAATGAATGCAAGGCTGAGCTTCGAGAACATGAGCATGTGGTAGAATGCATTTCCTGGGCTCCCCAAAGCTCATATTCTTCCATCTCTGAAGCAACAGGATCTGAGACTGAAAAAAGTGGCAAACCTGGGCCATTCTTACTGTCCGGATCCAGGGACAAGACTATCAAGATGTGGGATGTCAGTACTGGCATGTGCCTTATGACCCTGGTGGGTCATGATAACTGGGTATGTGGAGTTCTGTTCCATTCTGGGGGGAAGTTTATTTTGAGTTGCACTAATGACAAGACCCTGCGTGTGTGGGATTACAAGAACAAGCGATGCATGAAGACCCTCAATGCGTATGAACACTTTGTTACCTCCTTGGATTTCCATAAGACTGCGCCATATGTGGCTACTGGCAGTGTAGATCAAACAGTAAAGGTGTGGGAGTGTCGTTGATTGAGTCTCATTTGGCCCCTCCTCCCTTTTTTCCTCTGGATGCACTCTGATGATACCATGGTTACCCCATTGAGCTCTGTTTAAATAAATATTGTCCTTTCATGTAAATTATTCTAGATGTAGATTGAGCTTATTAAATGTTACACACAAATTATTCATGCATGGTGAATCCAAATTGTATACTGTAAATTTACATATGTTGTCTAGAAGTACCATAGGGTTTAAAAACCTGGGCTGGCATTGGTCACACCAGGCCTAAGAAGGCAGAAGTTGAATAAATTGAACTAGGGCACTAAACTGAATAGTTGACAGTGTCATTTTACGTTGGATTATTAATTCCTGTTTTTCTTTCTGCTGTCCTGTTGGTGCCTGACTTGATGGCCTCATTTGGGGGAAAGTGGTGGTTATTAGGGCTTTTTCTGAAATGTGTATCTATGTAACATCACTTAAGTGTGCTTAGTAAATCTTCTTCAAGGATGTTAGATGAAAAAATAAAAATTAAAAATTAAAAAAAATAAAATAATTTGAGAAAAATAGTAAAGGTACTAATAGAAAGAGATATTTTAAGAAAAAATGAGAAGAAAAAGTGGTATAAGATAATGTATCAACCATTTCTTCTTTTTGTATCACTAAACCTCTTCACTACTGAGTTCAAAATCTTCCACAAGTGATTGGTCTCTTGAAGCATCTGTTTAGATAATGTTTTTTAACAAGGGCAATCAGTGATACTGTAAGGGATAATGAAGTGGAAAAGCATTATCTAAGCTTAAAAGATGTTGGCTTACAAAAACACCTCATTGTGGAGACAATAATAGGTAAATTTGTATATCTTCTAACATTTTAGGTGAGACAAGGAAGTTAATTTGATATTTTTGATTTGAGAACAATTTTAAATTTATTCAAATGATCATTCTTATAATACCTGTCAGTATATGTACACACATACATGAATACTCTTGCCTGAGCAAATAGAGATTTTAGATAATTCTCAAAGGTACAGGTATGATCTAGGGTGCACACACACACACACAAAGAAGATATGGTAAAAATACAACTGGGAAGTTATCTGGAAGTCATTTTCAGAATTTTCTAATTGAAAGCTATTTGCATATTTACTAGGGACTTTAAATGTGCCACAATACTGCATTATATGCAATATCTACTTCTGTTATATTCCTGGTTTACGCAAAGTCCATAATTTGCCTTTGAGGACGATAATTTAGTTTAAAAATGCTAAGCAATATGTCAAAAATGCCAGGTTCAAGAATAATATTTTTCAGCTTCTTACTCTGTGACCTTAACCATATTATGTATCTTCTTTATACTTTTTTAAATATAAATTTATTTATTTTAATTGGAGGTTATTTACTTTACAATATTGTATTGGTTTTGCCATACATCAACATGAATCCACCACAGGTATACACATGTTCCCCATCCTGAACCCTCTTCCCTCCTCCCTCCCCATACCATTCCTCTGGGTAGTCTCAGTGCACCAGCTCCAAGCATCCAGTATCATACATCGAACCTGGACTAATGATTTGTTTCATATATGATATTATACATGTTTCAATGCCATTCTCTATATACATTTTAATAGACTCAAAAAAACTTTTTGTCACTTACCTTTTTTAAAAAAGTAATTTACATGGTGAAAGTGTAATTAATAAGATAGAACATTATTAACATCACATCCAGATATCCAAAATAGTCTACTTTGAATGATTTGAGAGTGAAAAAGCTGGCTTAAAAATGCAACATTTAAAAAACTAAGATTGTGACATCCAATTACATCACTTCATGGCAAATATATGGGGGAGAAATTGAAACATTGACAGACTCTATTTTCTTTGTTTTCCAACATCATTGCAGATGGTGACTGCAGCCATGAAATTAAAAGATACTTGCTCCTTGGAAGAAAAGCTAAGACAATCCTAGACAACATATTAAAAACCAGAAACATCACTTGACCACCAAAAGTCTATACAATCTAATCTATGTAGTATTTTTCCAGTAGTCACATATGAATGTGAGAGTTGGGCCATAAAGAAGGCTGAGGGCCAAAGAATTGATGCTTTGAACTGTGGTATTGGAGAAGACTCTTGAAAGTCCCTTGGATAACAATATTAAACCAGTCAATCCTAAAGGAAATCAACCCTGAATATTCATTGGAAGAACTGATGCTTAAATTTTGGCTACCTGATGTAAAGAGACAACTCATTTGAAAAGACCATGATGCTGGGAAAGACTGAAGGCAGGAGGAGAAGGTGATGATGGAGGACAAGATGTTTGGATGGAATCACCAACTCAATGGACGTGCATTTCACCAAACACCAGGAGACAGTGAAGGACAGGGAAGCCTAGTGTGTTGCCACTGACGTAGAGAGTGAACAACAGCAATTGTCCTAGCTTTAAATCATTTAAGTTCACACAGGAACCATGCTCTATAATTTTTATTATTTATTGTGTGTGCACATGTGAACTTGGGCATAATCTAACTCCTTAATGTATAATACATTTTTCTTACTCCATACTGAATTCATTAATATTTTCTTAATTATTCAATTTCCTTTATGAATATTAAACAAATTTACTTAAATCAGATTATAAAAGCAGTAACTGAAGTCTATGAATTAAAAATAATATATAACTCTGATGCCTACAAATAAAAGACTAAACAACAACTTGTGTATTTGAATCAAAGAGAACTTGGGGGATCTGTCTTGCTTTGAAATTTGTTTGTTTTGTGATATACAGTATTATTTACATTTTCTAAGTTTTATTTTCCTCAATAAGAAATTAGACTAATAAAAGTTAGCTTTCTGTACTTAATATATGTAAAAGGTATGATATAAATACTTTAAATATATTTTAAAATTTAGTCCTCATGGTGATCCTGTATATCAGGATGTACTATTTATTCTTTCGTTTATGGCTGGGAAAAGTTGGAATAGTTGAGTGAAAGGATCAAACTTAAAAAAAAAAGCAACAGATGATAGAGATTGAATTTCAAAATTCTATCAGTCAAATTCCAGAGACACTTCATTATTCTGCCTCCCTGGCAACTTCTAATGAAATGAAGTAAAGACATTTACCTGAAGAAGAAGACAGCTGGTGCTGATAACCTATCATNCACAACAGATGATAGAGATTGGATTTCAAAATTCTATCAGTCAAATTCCAGAGACACTTCATTATTCTGCCTCCCTGGCAACTTCTAATGAAATGAAGTAAAGACATTTACCTGAAGAAGAAGACAGCTGGTGCTGATAACCTATCATCTATTACAATATCAAAAAGCAAAGAAAGAAAAAAAAATTGAAAAAAATCACTCCCATTCTTGCCACTGCTGCTGTGGCTGTTACTGTGACTATGGCTTCTAGCTATGATCCTTTTTACTGTCAAGATATCTCAGGTTCACAACAGCTTCTTGCCTTTGCCCACCTTTCCTTTCAGTGGAATAGAAATACAATGAAAAGGAACTTTAAAACTAAATATAACGAAAGCTAGCATATTATAATATATTACTAAATATGCCAGTGACTGAAAGGCAATTTTTCCTACTTTTCCCTGAAAAATATCCCTTGATCTCAATTTGTGTTATTTACTCATAGAACACCACACTGTTGCAAAAGATTTATGTCTTTATCTTCTCATTTTGATTTATTATGAAGAAAGTACAATTGGCAAGTTTCATACTGATTCTTGATTAGAATTAACTTTATCTTTACAAACTAAAGTGTGAGACATGCAACTATTTCACACTAATATGATGGCTCTGTTTTCAAAGATCACATCATATTAAGTATTTTCAAAGATCACACTTGTAAGCATGCGTGATCCATCCATGAGAATTCCATCCAAACATGCTCTCTGACTTAGACAAACTTTTGCTTTGGTATTAGTCTGGTCGAAGCATTTCATAGAAAATATATATATATATATGATTAAAAAAAAAACTTGCTATATTTAAGAATTTGTCTATGCTGTCATAATAAATATCCCCAATTGGTACTAGAGCATTGTATTCAAATTGGCAGGCATGTCCTTCTGTGGTGCATTATATTCTTAATGTTGGAATCTTCCACATTTCTTGAACTCTTGCTAATTCCACCCTGCTTATTTAATTCTAAATGTAATTAATATTTACATTTTTACAATCAGGGTTCAGATGGAGATCTTAAACCTTTAGGGCATGCTCACATTTTAAGATAAATTTCTAATTACTTTATCTTCACACAATGCTGTACTTTGTGGATTAATTTGTGCTTCCTAGAGTAAGGTGTTTAAGCAAACAAAAAAAATGTTTATTTTATTATGAAGACCAATTTTTTCTCTGTATCTCTGTTGTATGTCATCCAATTCAGGTTGTGAGTAGAAAATCTCTAATAACTGTAACTGCCCATCAGTATTCTCATGTGTGTGTGTGTGTGTTTTGTTTAATGAAACAATGGGTTATTTCCCCAAAAGAGAATTTGTTCCCTCCCTCACTTCTCCTCCCCTCTCGAAAAGTAAGGCTAGAGGCAGTTCTGCTTTTGTCAAAAGCATTACTAACTAGTAATTGCTCTGATTCAGTCAGCATGATCAGGTAGATATAAATAGAATACATAGGCTATGATGCCAAGTTAATTTATACCCTTTGTCATTGTATTCATTCCAAACTCTAAACTATTTCCTACGGGAAAAAAAAAAATCAAAAATAAAGAAAAATTCTATTCAATATTCTTCAGTCCAGAATTAATCTCAGCTTTCTTAGTTCAAAACAATTTCATCTACAAATATTGCTTGAGTGTCCATTAAAATCCAAGTGCTATCTATGTATCACTGAAGATGTAAGAAAAACACATGCTATTCTCTCAGAGTTTACAGCTTAGGTTGCTATTGTTGTTCAGTCACTCAGGTATGTCTGACTCTTTGTGAACCCCATGGACTGTAGCACGTCAGACTTCCTGGTCTTTCACCAGCTCCCAAAGCTTACTCAAATTCATGTTCATTGAGTTGGTGATGCTATTCAACCATCTTGTCCTCTGTTATCCCCTTTTTCTCCTGTCTTCAATCTTTCCCAGCATCAGGGTCTTCTCTAATGAGTCAGCTCTTCACATCAAGTGGCCAAAGTATTGGGCTTCAACTTCAGCATTAGTCTTTCCAATAAATATTCAAGATTGATTTCCTTTAGGATTGATTGGTTTGATCTCCTTGCAGTCCAAGAGTCTCTCAAGAGTCTTCCCCAACACTACAGTTCAAAAGCATCAATTCTTCAGCACTCAGCTTAGGTAGTGTACATGACTTTCCAGACAGTTAAATTTGAGACATTCACTCAACTATAGGTTCTCTTTAAAAAATAAGTACAGCAGGTTACTCAAATTATGAGGTTACCTGGTGGGCCATGGATAAAGAAATCTTCTGACAATGCGGGAGATATGGGTTTGATCTCTGGGTTAAGAAGACCCAATGTAGAAGGAAATGGCAGACCACTCCAGTATTCTTCTCTGGGAAATCTCATTGTCAGAAGAGCCTGGCCGGCTGCAGTCCATGGGGTCACAAAGAGTGAGACACGACTAAAGCAACTAAACAATAACTCAAATTATGAGCTATCCTGATAAGAGATTATTAAACAATATATACTTCTGCCCTTTCTACCTTTCTGGTTGTGACTCAATGCTATGATTACAAGTTAACTGCACTACATCAACATTACCAAGCTCTAAAGAAAGCTGAGCACCAAAGAACTGATGCTTTTGAACTGTGGTGTTGGAGAAGACTTTTTAGAGCCTCTTGGACACCAAGGAGATCCAAATAGTCCATCTTAAAGGAGATCAGTCCTGGGTGTTCATTGGAAAGACTGATGTTGAAGCTGAAACTCCAATACTTTGGCCACCTGATGTGAAGAGCTGACTTATTGGAAAAGACCCTGATGCTGGGAAAGATTGAGAGCAGGAGAAGAAGGGGACAACAGAGGATGAGTTGGTTTGATGGCATCACTGACTCAATGGACATGAGTTTGGGTAGGCTCTGGGAGTTGGTGATGCACAAGGAGGCCTGGCTTGCTGCAGTCCATGGGGTCACNAGCAGGAGGAGAAGGGGACAACAGAGGATGAGGTGGTTTGATGGCATCACTGACTCAATGGACATGAGTTTGGGTAGGCTCTGGGAGTTGGTGATGCACAAGGAGGCCTGGCTTGCTGCAGTCCATGGGGTCACAAAGAGTCAGACAGGACTGAGTGACTGAGCTGAACTGAACTGAGGCTCTTTAAGTACCCTAGACTGACTAAAGATAATTAATTTAATGCCCTATATAATTCTGGTCCTAGGATCCTTCTCTTCAAAATATCTGTAGACTGTCAGTGGTAATTCCCATAACACAGTATATTAACCTCTGCTACACAACATTTCTGTCTGATTTTGGGATTTCCTGGTGCTTGTAATCATGCTACCTACAGGTCACTTCTATAAAATCCTTCTCTGTTGTCCACTATCATTCTTTCTTTNCAGTGGTAATTCCCATAACACAGTATGTTAACCTCTGCTACACAACATTTCTGTCTGATTTTGGGATTTCCTGGTGCTTGTAATCATGTTACCTACAGGTCACTTCTATATATCACCTTTAAAATCCTTCTCTGTTGTCCACTGTCATTCTTTCTTTTTAATTTTTTAATTAAAGAATAATTTCTTTCAGAATTTTGTGGTTTTCTATCATACATCAACAAGAATCAGCCATAGGTACACCCATGTCCCCTCCTTCCCAGACCTCCCTCCCATTTCCCTCCCCATCCCACCCTTCAGCCTGTCGTAGAGTCCCTATTTGAGTTCCCTGAGTTTTACAGCAAATTCTTATTGGCTATCTATTTTACATATGGTAGTGTAAATTTCTATGTTACTCTCTCCAAACAACTCCCCGCCTCCCTCCTCTTCTCCCATGTGTCCATAGGTCTGTTCTCTATGTCTGTTTCTCCATTGTTGCCCTGAAAATAAATTCATCAGTGCCATCTATTCATTCCATATATGTGTGTCAGTATATGATGTTTATATTTATCTTTCTGACTTACTTCACTTTGTACAATAGGCTGTAGCTTCACACATCTCATCAGAACTGATTTAAATGTGTTGCTTTTTGTAGCTGTGTCCCTTTTATAGCCTTTTTATAGTATTCTGTTGTATATATGTGCCACAGCTTCTTTATCCATTCATCTGTCAATGGACATCTAAGCTGCTTACATGTTCTAGCTACTATAAATAGCACTGCAGTGAACATTGGGGTACATGTGTCTTTTTCAGTTTTGGTTTCCTTAGGATATATGCCTAGATTGGGATTGCTGGGTCATACATTGGTTTTATTCTTACCTTTTTAAGGAGTCTCCATACCATCTTCCATAGTGCCTGTATTAGTTTACATTTTCACCAACAATGCAAGAATGTTCCCTTTTCTCCACACCCTCTCCAGCAATTATTGTTTGTAGACTTTTTGATGATGGCATCCTGACTAGATGAAAGAAGTCAAAGATGACATAAACAGATAGAGAGATATTCCATGTTTCTGGGTAGTAAGACTCAATACTGTGAAAATGATTATACTATCAAATGCAATCTACAGATTCAATGCAATCCCTATCAAATTACCAATGGCATTTTTCACAGAACTAGAACAAAAAATTTTACAATTCATATGGAAACACACACACACACACACACACACACAAAACAAATAGCCAAAGTAGTGTTCAGAGAGAATGGAGCTGGAGGAATCAACCTTCCTGACTTCAGATTATTCTACAAACCTACAGTCATCAAGACAGGATGGTACTGGCACAAAAACAGAAATATAGATCAATGGAACAAGTTAGAGAACTCAGAGATAAACCCATGCACCTATAGGTACCTTATTTTTCATAAAGGAGGCAAGAATATACAATGGGGGTAAAGATAGCCTCTTCAGTAAGTGGTGTTGGGAAAACTGGACAGCTACATGTAAAAGAATTAAATTATATCACTGCCTAACACCATACATAAAATTAAACTCAGAATGGATTAAAGTCCTAAATGTAAGACCAGAAACTACTAAACTCTTAGAGAAGAACATAGTCAGAACACACGATGACATAAATCAAAGCAAGATCTTCTATGACACAACTCAGAAAGTGGAAAAAAAATAAATAAATAAACAAGTGGGACCTAATTAAACTTAAAGATTTTTTACACAAAGAAAATACAAATGAGGCGAAAAGACAACTTCAGAATGGGAGAAAATAATAACAAAGGAAACAACTGATAAAGAATTAATTTCCAAAATATATAAGCAACTCATACAACACAATATTAGGAAAGCAAACAACCTAATCAAAAAGTGGAAAAAGAACCTGAAGAAATTTCTCCAAAGAAGACATACAGATGGCTAACAAGCACATGAAAAGATGCTCAACATCACTCATTATTAGAGAAAAGCAAATCAGAACTACAGTGAGATGCCTATTATCATTCTTGACTGTAATTAGACTTCACTGCTTGCACTGCTTTCACTATTAGTACCTGTGTGCTGTTCATCAACAACAGTGCCTCCACATATGTACCATCTGTTCTTTTTTATCCACTATAAACAATTTACCACAGTCACTGAATCTCAGTCAATGATATTCTCAGCTTTAAAATAATAGATTTTTTTAAAATGGCTACCTTTGTGGTTTGGAGTGGTAATTGTCCTGGAGAACCTTGTTTGATATATATTACATTTATAGAGAAGCTGCTGCTACTACTGCTAAGTCACTTCAATCGTGTCTGACTCTGTGAGACCCCATAGACGGCAGCCCACCAGGCTTTCCCGTCCCTGGGATTCTCCAGGCAAGAACACTGGAGTGGGTTACTTACCATTTCCTTCTCCAATGCATGAAAGTGAAAAGTGAAAGTCAAGCTATTTTGTTCTAATTGAATATGTTTTGTTTTGGTAAATTTTACCTCAATTATTGAGATATAATGTACCTAAGTGACCATTCATGAAGTTTCACATATGATTTTGATAATTTTTTTTAAAGGAGAGATAATTTTAAACTCATTCAAATGTGGTCTATAATTCATATAATTATATTTCATTTGCATTATCTGCTTTTTCCTAGAGTAGGGTACACCTTTTCAATATATAAAAAAATAAAAAGTATNACAGGAAAAAAGGGATTTCAGAAATTGTTTCTAAAAGGGTATATCTCTTGAATAAAATGAGATCTGTAAAGACATCTTAGGAGACACTCCTGAACAATAAGGCTTAAAAAATGATCTTTGAACCGCACAAGATCCTAAGGAGCCAAAGAACTCCTGAGAAAGAAGAACAAAGCAGGAGGCATCACACTTCTTGATTTCAAGCTATACTATAAAGCTGTAGTCATCAGAACAGAATGCTGCTGCTGCTGCTGCTGCTAAATCACTTCAGTCGAGTCTGACTCTGTGTGACCCCATAGATGGCACTCCCCCAGGCTCCTCGTCCCTGGGATTCTCCAGGCAAGAACACTGGAGTGGGTTGTCATTTCCTTCTCCAATGCATGAAAGTGAAAAGTGAAAGTGAAGTCACTCAGTCGTGTCCGACTTGTAGCAACCCCATGGACTGCAGCCCACCAGGCTCCTCCATCCATGGGATTTTCCATGGAGTACTGGAGTGGGGTGCCGTTGCCTTCTCTGCAGAACAGTATAGTACTGGCATAAAAACAGACAACTAAACCAATGGAACAGAATCGAGAGCCAAGAAATAAACCTAAGCATATATAGTCAACTAATATTTGGAAAGGGGGCCAAGAATACTCTGGAAAAAAGACAAGTCTTTTTAATAAATGGTGCTGAGATAACTGGATACTCACATGTGAAAGAATGAAACTGAATTCATTTCTTATAGCACTTAACTCAAAATGGACTAATGACTTAAATGTAAGACCAGAAACTGTGAAACTCCTAGGAGTAAGCGTAGGACTAAAGCTCCTTCATATTGGTGTCAGCAATGATCTTTTGGATATGACATCTAAGTCACAGTCAACAAAAGCAAAATAAACAAGGGACTATATCAAACTAAAAAGCCCTGCACAGAAGAAGAAACCATCAACAAATTGAAAAGGCAGCCCGTGGGATGAGAAAAAATATTTGTAAACCATTTATCTGGTAAGGGGTTAACTATCCAAAATATAAAAAGAACTTATATAACAAAAGAAAAAATCCAATTTAACAATTGGCAAAAAATAAAATGGGCAAAGGACCTGAATAGATATTTCTCCAAATAAGATATACAGAAGGTCAAGAGGTACATGAAAGGATGTTCAACATCACTAGTCATTAGAGAAAATGCAAATTGAAACTCCAATGATATATCACCTCAAATCTGTTAGAATGAGTGAGTGAGTGAAGTTGCTCAGTCGTGTCTGGCTCTTTGCAACCCCATGGACTGTAGCCTACCAGGCTCCTCCCTCCATGGGATTCTCCAGGCAAGAGTACTGGAGTGGGTTGCCATTTCCTTCTCCAGGGTATCTTCCTGACCCAGGGATCAAACCCGGGTCTCCCACATTGCAGGCAGACACTTTAACCTCTGAGCTAACAAATATGTTCAAATGGCCACCATCAAAATGACAATAAATAAATGCTGGTGTGGATGTAAGGAAAAAAGGGAACTGCACCAGGTGCACTGTTGGTGGGATTCTAAATTTGTACAGACACTGTGGGAAACAGTATGGAGGATCCTCAAAACATAAAAAATAGAACTACCATATGATCCAGCAATCGCACTTCTGGGAATATATCCAAAGGAAATGAAAACAGTAACTCAGAAAGATAGCTGCACTTCCATGTTCATTGCAGCATTATTTACAATAGCCAACACATGAAAACAAGCTAACTTTTCATCCGTGGATAAATGAATATAGAATTTCTGGCATACATACAATGCAAAATTATTCAGCCATTAAAAAAAACAGACAACAAGAAAATCCTACCATTTGTGACAACATGGATAGACCCTGAAGGCGTTATGCTGAAGGCATTATGCTCTCTGCAATAAGTCAAACAGAGAGACAAATACTGTATGATCTCATTTATTTGTGGAATCTGAAAATAAAAACTCAGAAAAATATATATTTGTGGTTACTAGGGGTGATGGATGGGAAGAGAGACTATTGGAGAAATGTTTCAAAAGGTACAAGCTCTCAGCTATAAGATAAATAAGCTCTAGGGATGTAATGTACAATATGATGACTATAACACTGATATATAATAAATAGGAAATGTGTTAAGAGAGTAAACCCTAAGATTTCTCATCATGAGGAGAAAACATTTTCCTTTTTTCTTATTTATTTTTTCTTATTGTATCTATATGAGAAGATGAATGATAATTGAACCTATCATAATCATTTCATGACATATGTAAATCAAACCATATTGCTATATACTTTAAACTTACACAGTTCTGTGTGTCAATGATTTCTCAATAAAATTGGAAAAACATGGTATTTGCAACTTAAAGACAGAAAACAGGCTAAGAATGAAGATTTCTAACCTGTTTTATATATGTATATATGTATGCTGTACATCTGAAACTAAATTAACACGAATTGTAAATTAACTGTACTGCAGTGAATTTTAGTTAAATTCACAGTTAAAGTTAACTGTAAATTAACTTTAAAAAAGTTTTTAAAAGCTTTCTAACCTGAAGTTGAGCCAAACCTTCTTGTTATTCTGTGTTTTGGGGGGTGGCATGGGATAGTGATATTAGTATGAACAAATCTTTATTCCAATATTTACTGTGTAGATTTGGGGAAAATATCCAAGCTCTCTGAGCTTTAGTCTTCTCATCTATAAAATGGGGATAAAAATACTTACCTTGAAGGGTTACCATGGAGAGTCATATAGTCATCAAATGTAATTCTAATATATGCACTATGAGTACACAGGTGAAAAAGACAGTCTCAGGAGTTCAAGTCTAGCAGCAGAGAAAGAAATGCATGTACAGTTATAATGCAATGAGACAAGTACTTCAGTATGGTGCTGTAAAAACATGAGATTTAGGTCATACCTGAATGGTCTAGTGGTTTTCCCTACTTTCTTCAATTTAAGTCTGAATTTGGCAATAAGGAGTTCATGATCTGAGCCACAGTCACCTCCTGGTCTTGTTTGTGCTGACTATATAGAGCTTCTCCATCTTCAGCTGCAAAGAATATAATCAATATGATTTCAGTATTGACCACCTGGTGATATCCACGTGTGAAATCTTCTCGTGTTGTTGGAAGAAAGTGCTTGGTATGACCAATGCATTCTTTTGGCAAAACTCTATTAGCCTTTGCCCTTCTTCATTTTGTATTCCAAGGACAAATTTGCCTGTTATTCCAGGTATCTCTTGACATCCTACTTTTGCATGCCAGTCCCCTATAATAAAAAGAACATTTGGGGGGGGGGGGTTAGTTCTAGAAGGTCTTATAGGTCATCATAGAGCCATTCAACTTCAGCTTCTTTGGCATAGTGGTTGGGGCATAGACTTGGATTACTGTGGTATTGAATGGCTTGCCTTGGAGACGAATAGAGATCATTCTGTCAATTTTGAGATTGCACTCAAGTACTGCATTTTGGATTCTTTTGTTGACTATGAGGGCTATTCCATTTCTTCTAAGGGATTCTTGCCCACAGTACTAGATGTAATGATCATCTGAATTAAATTTGCCCAGGCCAGTACATTATAGTTCACTGATTCCTAATATGTCAGTGTTGACTCTTGCCACCTCCTGTTTGACCACTTCCAATTTACCTTGATTCATGGACCTAATATTGCATGTTCCTATGCAATATTGCTCTTTACAGTATCAGACTTTACTTCCATCACCAGTCACATCCACACTGGGTGTGGTTTTCACTTTAGCTCTGTCTCTTCATTCTTTCTGGAGTTATTTCTCCATTCTTGTCTGGTAGCATATTGGGCACCTACCAATCTGGGGAGTTCATCTTTCAATGTCATATCTTTTTGCTTTTTCATAGTGTTCATGGGGCTCTCAAGGCAAGAAGACTGAACTGGTTTGCCATTCCCTTCTCCAGTGGACCACGTTTTGACAGAACTCTGTATTATGACCCGTGCATCTTGGGTGGCCATACACAGCATGGATCATAGTTTCACTGAATTAGACAAGGCTATGACCCAAGAAAGATGGTAGGTGTTGCAAGAGGGTATCAGAGGGCAGGCATACTGAAACCATACTCAGAAAACTAGTCAATCTAATCACACTGGGACCACAGCCTTGTCTAACTCAATGAAACTAAGCCATGCCTGTGGGGCAAACCAAATCAGGTGGGTCATGGTGGAGAGGTCTGACAGAATGTAGTCCACTAGAGAAGGGAATGGCAAACCACTTCAGTATTATTGCCTTGAGAACCCCATGAACAGTATGAAAAGGCAAAATGATATGACATTGAAAGATGAACTCCCCAGATTGGTAGGTGCCCAATATGCTACCATAAAGGCAAAATGATAGGATACTGAAAGAGGACATCCCCAGGTCAGTAGGTGCCCAACACGCTACTGGAGATCAGTGGAGAAATAACTCCAGAAAGAATGAAGGGATGGAGCCAAAGCAAAAACAATACCCAGTTGTGGATGTGACTGGTGATAGAAGCAAGGTCCGATGCTCTAAAGAGCAATATTGCATAGGTACCTGGAATGTCAGGTCCATGAATCAAGGCAAATTGGAAGTGGTCAAACAAGAGATGGTAAGAGTGAACATCAACATTCTAGGAATCAGTGAACTAAAATGGACTGGAATGGGTAAATTTAACTTAGATAACCATTGTATCTACTACTGTGGGCAGGAATCCCTCAGATGACATGGAGT
>SJYW01005684.1:40224-52521 GCA_006410735.1 Raphicerus campestris
AGGACTAATGCTGAACCTGAAACTCCAATGCTTTGGCCACATGGTGTGAAGGGTTGACTCATTTGAAAAGACCCTAATGCTGGGAAAGATTGAAGGCAGCAAGAGAAGGGGATGAAGGAGGATGAGATGGTTGGATGGCATCACCAACTCAATGGACATGAATTTGTGTAAACTCTGGGAGTTGGTGATGGACAGGGAGGCCTGGTGTGCTGTAGCTCATGGGGTCACAAAAAGTTGGACATGACTGACAGACTGAACTAAACTGAACTGAGGATTATAGCCCAGGAGACAGTTTTCCAGGAAGCTCTGAGAACTCTTCCAAAGTGCTAAGTTGTTTAGGCCAGTACACATACGATCTTGGGAAACAAGTACATACAATCAAGCAGACATCTTGGTAGAAGATTGTGGCTATTCTTAAGGACAAGATATCTTGATTAATGGCTTTAGTGCTTTCCTAATTATGAGGAGGTTCAAGAAACAGGGTTCATAAAGTTTCTCCTAAAAATATCTATCTGAGGGCCAGTTCTTCCAGTTTTCCCAGAGCACTAAGTGCCTCATCCTGATCTTTGTCCTGAATTCCTTTTAGGGTATTTTGTAGGTCAGAGACTACAATGGCTAATGACTTGATTCTTATAGACCTGAGTGGAGGGCAGCATTATTTATTTTATAATTCCCTTAGTTTCAGTCTTAATCTCAACCATGGTTTTGTGACTAACTTGTCCCTTAGTGCTAGAAACTCTCATCTCCAGCTCAGGTGATGATTTTGTTGGAGGGCCACTCAAATATACTATTATTGGACTAGGCCCTGTTAAAAGTAAGCAAATGCCTCTGGGACAACTACATACTAATTTATTATGTCCATGAAATGGTTCCCTCTTGTTACTATTTCCCATATCTAGAGGTTTATTTTTGACTATATGTTTGGTCAATCATTTGAAGTCCCCTAGTACCTACTTTTACTGGGGGTCAGTCACATATTTGATAATATAATAAATAATAATCTTATAAAATAGGCAAAATACAGGTAACATAGCTAATAATATTAATGAGGTCACAATTAGATATTTAAGCTAAGAGCTTCAATCAACTGTGGTCTTGCATATCCCCAGGCCATTTGACGCAGTCTGTTCCAAGCTAACTGCTGTCTTTAAGAACCATGTTATACTTGCATTGTACACAAAGTTCATCAAGATATCTTCATGTACAAAGTTAGCAGTAGGTAATTATGACCCCTTGTAAAACTGAGAGAGGAATATCTTCTAAGGAGTTATGTGGGTGGCGCCCAAAGAAGAAAAATTGGTCTTTGTGATTAAGCAATTATTTCTGCCACTGGGGAGGTCTGTTTAAAGCATAAGGCAGATGTACAATGCACAGCAGAGGGGCGGGAACAAGACCAAATGACAGAGGCAATGTTCTATATTTACATTTTTCTTGTCTTCCTTTAAAATTTGAATTTAATTTCATTAGAATGAATTTAATATGTCAATGAAATAATTATTGAATTAATATTATTGACAGAATATTTATGTTGATTACATCTTTATTAAATACATTTTCAAATAAAAATGCCAATCCATATTCTCTCTAAAACTTTGTCCCTTAAAAAATAATCAATAGTAATTTGATAAATCATCTCATTCTCCAAGAAAAGTGAGTGGGGATATCAGATATTCAAAGATGTGATAAGACTTTTAAAGCCACTGTTTGAATTATTTGAATCATTACTGACTTTGAACTCTACTGATATATGATAGAAAAAAGATACAGGAGGAAATGTCATGAATGCCAGTCCCTGAGAAGTTGTGTAATATTTTACTGGTCTATAATTTCTCTTGAATTATATTTTTAAACCCTCTGAGTTAACTGGATTTTGTTGCTGTTTTGTTTGTTTCTTTGTTTGGTGAAAGCTCTGTTATTTTGTTTTATTTTATTAAACAGTAAGTGGTTTCACTTCAAGATGTGAATGTTCAAAATAACCTTCAATGTTAATTTTTTTCCTTGTGTAAGCAATGAAAAAAAAATTACAATTTAGGAGATTTTCCTCTTTCTAAAATCATGTATCCAATGAGGATTCTATTTTACAGCTTTAATATTCTCAAAAGAAGTTTCATCATCAGCTCTTCCTACAAAGTGTGTTTATATGATGAAAAATATTTAAGTAAGATAAGCTTCTGGTGGAAGGCTAAGTACCCTGTGGGTGTACAGTAAATTATATATAAGGAAATGACAGGCAGCAAATTCCATTTAATCAAATCAACTTTCATTGAAAGTCTAAGCTGTTNTGAGTGGGGATATCAGATATTCAAAGATGTGATAAGACTTTTAAAGCCACTGTTTGAATTATTTGAATCATTACTGACTTTGAACTCTACTGATATATGATAGAAAAAAGATACAGGAGGAAATGTCATGAATGCCAGTCCCTGAGAAGTTGTGTAATATTTTACTGGTCTATAATTTCTCTTGAATTATATTTTTAAACCCTCTGAGTTAACTGGATTTTGTTGCTGTTTTGTTTGTTTCTTTGTTTGGTGAAAGCTCTGTTATTTTGTTTTATTTTATTAAACAGTAAGTGGTTTCACTTCAAGATGTGAATGTTCAAAATAACCTTCAATGTTAATTTTTTTCCTTGTGTAAGCAATGAAAAAAAAATTACAATTTAGGAGATTTTCCTCTTTCTAAAATCATGTATCCAATGAGGATTCTATTTTACAGCTTTAATATTCTCAAAAGAAGTTTCATCATCAGCTCTTCCTACAAAGTGTGTTTATATGATGAAAAATATTTAAGTAAGATAAGCTTCTGGTGGAAGGCTAAGTACCCTGTGGGTGTACAGTAAATTATATATAAGGAAATGACAGGCAGCAAATTCCATTTAATCAAATCAACTTTCATTGAAAGTCTAAGCTGTTATAGATGTCAGAGGTATAGAGAGGATGAAAATATTGCCTCTAATCTAACAATTGCATTTATGTTATTTTGCTGGAAATAGACATTTTTTTTAACTATGCAAAAGATTATTTGCTTTTTTCCTAAATCAACAAATATTAGTCAAAGTTCATTACACATTAAGTAATATGTGAAATTCCTGATCCTTTTGTTCTTAAAGCTCAAATTGAATTTTCAAATGTAGCAAAAAAAGACTCACTTTTCCAACAAATATCTACTTTTGCAAAAATGTCTCTGTGTGTGTGTATTTTCAGGAAGGCCTCATGGAGATCATAATATCTATTCTGTGCCATCCCATATGAGGAAGACTTAGATGGGGAGAGAAGAAACAGGTAAGTGGAAAGGAAGAATACCAAGAGCTAGAACTTAGTGCTTCAAAGTAATGTTTGAAACAAGAAGTAACAAAGCTGAACATCAAAGGAAGGATTGTATAGTGACTGACATGCTATAAAAAATTACTGTGTCATATTTGTTTGTTTTTTATCTAGATGTCATGAAATCTTAAATTATAGTATCTACACTATAAATATCACCCTTCTGGTCATACAGAGTCTTTAGGTAGGGAAACACTAGGTTGGTAAGTATGTTCAACAAGGTCATGATAGGTGAGAGCATATTTAATAACCAAAAGGAGGTCAAAAGACAAGGATGAACTTCCAATAGGTGAATAAGTGGCTCTAAAAATAAATAAATGTTAACAAAGAGACCTCTATATCTGTGTTATTCTGTGTCTCTTCAGACAGTAGAATGTGTACCCTTCACAGGAAAAAGAGGTCAGAAGTAGTCAGGGCATTCATTCTTCAAGAATTTCTCTTCTGCTTTTGTATCAATGTGAAGACTTTGATGATCATGATGATGTTAGTTTTGGTACCATACTAGTGACATGTACTGTAATAACCCTGACGTGTCATAGAATTAATTAGATATCTGCCTAGTTAAGCATTACAAATATTACTCTTTAATAACTGGGTGGTGAAGTAGAAAATGGAACTGAAAGTTGTAACTATAGCAAATAATATTCTAATTTTGGCCTAATGGCTAGAATATTACAAAGGGATAAGATATCATGTAATATGAGGCTATCAAATTCTCCAGCTAGTTGTACTATAGCCATCCTAAAATTTTCAATGCTCACTCTTACCCAGTTTTTCAATATTTGGATGTTTCCTTTTGTTATTGATTGTTGACATCTATAGAGGCCTGCCTGATATCCTAGATAGCTTAGCAAGTTCCTGATATTTTCAAAACAACTTATTCTAGTACCATTTCTTATAACTAGGGCATATTTGGATGTTTGTGGTGTAATTTTTTAATATAAATTTATTTATTTTAATTGGAGGTTAATTACTTTAAAATATTGTATTGGTTTTGATGTGGTTCTACATCTTATCTTTTACAGTTTTTCCATAGCAGTTCAGAGGTCCATTGCTATTTTGCTTACTTAAATTTGATTCCCTCTTGAATATTGATGTCAGATTTGAATTGACCTTTCTTCCTTTGATCTGTCTGTTTTGGAAGCAGTTATCTCTCAATTTTTTTCTTTTTTTGACGGGCTCATTTAGTGTAAGCTCAGTCTCATTTGCTTCTTGAATGTGATAAATCCAGCTATATATTCAAGTTTATATTAATGCCTTCTTTTAAGAGTTTATACTAATTATATCAAAGGTCCAAATTTTCTTCCTGTATAAATATAATCAGTCCAATGACTAATTTAAACATTATCTTGTAGAATCTGGAATAATTATTTCACTAAACCTGTCTTTCAGAGCAATTAAAATCGTACTTTTTCAATGCATTTTCATGGCATTTCCTCTATGCTTATTACTAATAATTTCCTCAATATTGTTACATATATATATATATATAAATACCTATTTAAAATGCATATTTTTAAATACAATTGATCAAGCTCAGAAAATGCAGTTATTTTTTATCATATTTAAATTTGTTTTATTTTTTATTAATTTACCTATCATTAAATGTTTAATGATTAGATTCTAAAAGGATCTGAACTAATTCTTCATACATCAATTATTAACACTATTAGAAGATTTGTTTTTAGGGCTATCTTGAAAATATTATGTTTTTCATTCAAGTTAATTTATTATTGTTTTCTATTAAGTTGACTATTTCTAGTCATAAGCACAACTACCCATCTGCTTCTTTGAATGAGTAGCACGTTTTCTTACTCAAACATTTAAAATATTCAAACTAGAATTTAGATATTTAATATTTACCAAAGTGTTAACTGTCATTAACTAAATTAAATCAACTTGCCTCTGAAAACTTTGTTTTCCTGAACATTTGAAGTCAGTTAAAAGTTGTTAAAAGTTTCCAAGAGGTTTTAAGCACAATATCAAAAGGTTAAATAACACAGCTTAATATAACTGTTAAATATAAGATGCTTGATAACTTAGAAGAAGAAAAAAATGAATGGTAGTTTTCTATGTGCTTGATGAAATCAAATGTTATAATGTATAGAATATCTAAATATATATAACATAAGTCAGATATGTTATAGTTATAATAATGTAAGCATATATAATATGTAGCTGTAGGTGTTTAAGAGCAATATTGCACAATCCAGAAAAGCAAATTGTGTGGGTTCTGATTTTAATGTGCAGCTTTATATAAAGCCTGATGATTGATATTTTAGGATTTAATATTGGCTTGCAGTAAAATAATATGTTTTTGTTGCTATTCAGTCACTCAGTTGTGTCTGACTCTATGATCTCATGGATTGCAGGATGCCAGGATTCCCCAAACTTCACTATCTCCCAGAGCTTGCTCAAACTCATGTTCATTGAATCAGTGATGCCATCCAGCCATCTCATGCTCTGTCATCCCCTTATCCTCCTGCATTAAATCTTTCCTAGCACCAGGGACTTTTCCATCTCATCTTCTGCCAACCTCTTATCCTTTTAAGTACCCTAGAGAACACAGAACACTTATTTTAATTATTCTTCTGAACATTATATACTATTGTCTCCATTAACAGATAAAAGAACTACAATCGCAGTTCATCCAAGTTCATACTGTGAGTAGGTTATGAGTTTGAGATTTGAATCTAAGTCTGTCTATCTTTGAGATTCCTTACCAGTTACGGCTTGTCCTGGCTTTGTCCATACTTAAACATAAGTAGCCTGACTCCAAATACCTTTCTGTTTTATTACAATTTGTATAATAGCAGTACTATGGCATGCTTAAATATTAAATGTGAATATGACTTAAATAAACATTTGTTCAGTTGAAGTATGTCAAAATGCTAAAGAATACATTTGTCCCAGAGGGAAATGAGCTAGATGAATAATAAAGATGGTATTNTAGCAATACTATGGCATGCTTAAATATTAAATGTGAATATGACTTAAATAAACATTTGTTCAGTTGAAGTATGTCAAAATGCTAAAGAATACATTTGTCCCAGAGGGAAATGAGCTAGATGAATAATAAAGATGGTATTGTCTTATCATAAATACAAAGATTAAAGGAGAAAATAATTCTGAAGTTTTATTATAAAACAGTATATAAAAGAGTTTGTCTCATGAAGAGATTTCAAAGTACATTCATTTCTAAAGCAGATAAAAGCATAAAGATTATCATATTGGAAAACTTTGAAACCACTGAAGCATACCTCAGCAAATGTCAAGAAAACATCCTTAGAAAGTTAAAAAAAAATTAACTACTACAGTGATCATCATTGGAAGCAACTAAATATCAATTTGGCAGAGTAGGACATTTTGATTATTCTGATGAAGTGTATAAATTTAATGAGCTCAGAGAGAAAATGGACGTAAGATACTGGCACAACTGAATTTAAATTCTTTGGGTGAGTATCTTTCTATTCTCAAAGAAAAATGCATTTGCAATTCAACGTGTAGAATCAAAAGACTCTTTTGACAGTTCTAAATTCTCAAACCAAAAGTAATCCATTCCAGATAAGAATGACTTCAAATATAGTGAGATTAGGAAATGTTCAAGTAGAGAACCCCAGCTTTCACTCCCTTTTATATTTCAAATATGAAGTCTTGATTCTTTCCACACATTTTGCTGCTGCTAAGTCGCTTCAGTCGTGTCCGACTCTGTGCGACCCCATAGACGGCAGCCAACCAGGCTCCCCCATCCATGGGATTCTCCAGGCAAGAACACTGGAGTGGATTGCCATCTCCTTCTCCAATGCATGAAAGTGAAAAGTGAAAGTGAAGTCGTTCAGTCTTGTCCGACTCTTCGGGACCCCATGGATTGCAGCCTACCAGGCTCCTTCCTCCATGGAATTTTCCAGGCAAGAGTACTGGAGTGGGTTGCCATTGCCTTCTCCTCCATAACATTTTACTGAGCAATAAAGATAAACTAGTTCTGAGAGTCCACAAATGAATTTTCAACTCAGCACTGTGGTTTCTTTCACAAGGAAGGAGTAAAGGAAGGGAATTTTTCTTAGGAAAGAGTGTGGGTTAAAGGAAAATAGGGGAAAAAAATTGAGCAGTTTCACAGTGTGTGGCTCCTCAATATGTCACAGTGGGTGAGAGTTTTCTCTTGCAAGTTGCTTTCCATTTATTTGACTGAAACATGTCAAAGGGAACAAAAAAGGGTATCTCTTAATCTCTTTCACAATTTAGTGAACCAAGCCATCTATCCTGATGGGAGTAAAGTTTGAATCTCAAACATCACTAGTAGGTTATCTCTCATGAGATGATATAAAATAAATTCTGAAAAAAAGCTTCAGGTTTCCAGAGTGGCTATATATTCCAGGATGGTATCTCTGAACTGTTCTTAGCATACACATGGAGCTACTAGGATTCAGTTAAAATTTAACCAGATTCAAGAGGTTATTTTGGAACACTGAATGTGCATGAAGGCTCTGCCTATCTTAACTTATTCTGAAATGAAACCATCATTATAATTATGCTTAACTGAAGAAGAAAATGTTATATTTTCTCTTTGAACCGATGTCTCTTCTGTTGGATGATAATTAATATATGAAAAGAGATAATATGGTATGTTAATTGCTCCTCTATCAATTGAATTAAAATAAAAATTATAGTGAAATTAAACTTGTCCTGAGATAACCCAGATGAAGTTCATTTTCAATGCACAGGATTTTTTGTAAAGGGCATTCAGAGAGAAGTAGTCCCTGCAAAGCAACTCTAAAGTGCAGTGATGGATGAAGTTAGATTTAGATTACATCTCTACCATTTAATCACTGTGTGGCTGTGGCGCAGTTATATGTCTCAGAGTTCTTGCTTTTTTTTCCTTGCAACATGTTGGTAATAACGTATGATTTGCAGTGTTGTTGAGAGGGTAGTAAATAATGTATATAATTTTTAGCACAATAATAGATAATGATGTGCAGTTAATAAATGGCAAAAGCATGATTAGGCAAGTTTGATTATGAGGCTATATATAGCTCATTCCATTCCTTCCATTCTTTCATCATTTATTATATTTTGACATTAACCAAGCTTAGAGGCAAAATCTCTGTTCTCAAGANTGTCTCTTCTGTTGGATGATAATTAATATATGAAAAGAGATAATATGGTATGTTAATTGCTCCTCTATCAATTGAATTAAAATAAAAATTATAGTGAAATTAAACTTGTCCTGAGATAACCCAGATGAAGTTCATTTTCAATGCACAGGATTTTTTGTAAAGGGCATTCAGAGAGAAGTATTCCCTGCAAAGCAACTCTAAAGTGCAGTGATGGATGAAGTTAGATTTAGATTACATCTCTACCATTTAATCACTGTGTGGCTGTGGCGCAGTTATATGTCTCAGAGTTCTTGCTTTTTTTTCCTTGCAACATGTTGGTAATAACGTATGATTTGCAGTGTTGTTGAGAGGGTAGTAAATAATGTATATAATTTTTAGCACAATAATAGATAATGATGTGCAGTTAATAAATGGCAAAAGCATGATTAGGCAAGTTTGATTATGAGGCTATATATAGCTCATTCCATTCCTTCCATTCTTTCATCATTTATTATATTTTGACATTAACCAAGCTTAGAGGCAAAATCTCTGTTCTCAAGAGTAGGTATAACAATAAAATAGGATATTAACAGCTGTAATAAACTTAAGGAGAAAGTGGATGTTATTCTATGTGTGTGCATTTTGCCTTCTACTTTGAAACAAAATATTGCATTAGTTCATCTTCATAAATCCATTTAATATTGCTTATAAGCATAAAGTTTATTATAAATTNGATATTAACAGCTGTAATAAACTTAAGGAGAAAGTGGATGTTATTCTATGTGTGTGCATTTTGCCTTCTACTTTGAAACAAAATATTGCATTAGTTCATCTTCATAAATCCATTTAATATTGCTTATAAGCATAAAGTTTATTATAAATTTCACATTTATGAGAACATATATCTAGGATAATTCTATATAAACAGTATACACTCTTTTAAGAAATTCAACTAATTGGCAATAGAAATCAATTATCAATGGACAAAAGACACAGTGTAGAACAAGGCTACTGGTACATCATCTAAGTTTGAGTCAGCTTTCTTTTTTTTTTTAACTATCTATGTGATGTTGGGCAAATTTCTTAACTTTTCTGTGCTTCCTTTTATGTTTCCTTATATTTAATGCTTTCATCATAATCAATATTTGTATAATATTTAATGTCTGAAATGGTAAATCTAGTTGAAAGGAAAATTGATTAGTCTTTTGAAATAAAAGAACACTCTTCTTCCCTATTCCTGATGAGTTTGTTCTTAAAAAGGTGGTGTATAGAAAGAATAATCCCAGAATTAAAAGAAATGCAGATATGATTTGATCAGGAGAATAAGATACCCGTGGTGTTAAAAATAAATATATTTGATTGAAGTATCACATGTACCAGATTTTAAAAAGCTAAATGGTAGCATAAAGCTTAGAAGCTTTTCAGGTGGCACTCATGGTAAAGGACCTACCTGCCAAATCAGGAGATGAAAGAGACATGGGTTCAGATCCTGGGTCAGGAAGGTCCCCTGGAGGAGGGCATGGCAACCCACTTCAGTGTTCTTTCCCGGAGAATCCCATGGACAGAGAAGCCTGGTGGTCTATAGTCCATTGGGTTACAAAGAGTCAGACCACAACTGAAGTAACTTAGCATTGCATGCAACATAAATTTTATAATAAAAAATTTAGTCTATTTTATAACTGTACTTTTTAATAATTACCATCCTGGGGTTGGGGGAGGAACTTTATCTTGTTTTAAAGTATTTCCTAATGTTGAAATCAAATCTACATCAATGTTATAATTTTTCAATTGCAGATACGATTTTTTTACTTTTTGCTGTGGAAAATGTGTATATAACATTGTTTTACCATCACTCCAATTCCTTAACACACACATGTTTCACTAGAGAAATACATCTGTGTTCTATAAATTAGTTAATAAGACTTTACAATTTAATGACATGCATTGATTCTTTTGAAGAAAATAAACAAAAAATAATAAATCTTTTCTTACCTGCAAAGATGTAGAAGATACTGTTCACCCCAATAACCAATATCTGTTATAGTTTCTTGCATGATTACACAGATATCTTCTTTTGTATATAAATATTAAGAAACTGACTTTCTGTAAAATAAAATTAATTGCTTATACATTACATTTCTTATTTATTTTAGTCATAGGAATTCTACAAAGAAATGTCACATTCAATCATACACATATATATACAGTCATATATAGTATGCTTCCTTAAATATTTTTTGAAAAGTAAGGGGAGAACCAAATAACAAATAATGCATGTAAATTTTCACGCATTTTATTCTGCCTTATTTTATAACTATTTAATATTATGTTTTACGTCTTTACATGGGAATATATGCATGTGTGTGCTCAGCTGTGTTCAACTCTTTGAGACCCCATGGACTATAGTAGCCCACTGTATTACTATAGGACTATAGTACTGTAAGACTATAGTAGTTCCTCTGTCTATGAAATTCTCAAAGCAAGAACACTAGATTGGGATGCCATTTCTTTCTCCAAAGGATCTTCCCTGCATTTCTTACATCTGCTGCATTGCAGGTGGGTTCTTTACCAGCTGAGCCACCAGGAAAGCCCTTACTTCTCTACAGTTTAAGCCATTTGGGTACAGTAATCATGGCTTAATCATAGTTCTTACCATGGTTACATTACATAAAGTTGATTATCAATAAATATTTATTGAAAGGGCATATGTAACTTTTATTTACCTACAGTTTCTCAAAAATTGATACCTTTATATTCACTTCCTCTGAGTAGAAATCTTTTTTCAGTTATCTTTCAGAGGAAAGGGCCAAACATCAGTGCCATTCTCAACAGTTTTATTTTACTGTTACAGAAAAACGCAAGGCTCTGTATAGCATTAAAAGGCTAAATAATTTAAGAAATTGTCTAAGTTCATGCACCACAAATTTAATTTTCTATGCAGAGGAGTAAAAAGCTATATAAGTAAATCTTTGAATTTTTAGAGAGTGCCATCCTGGATAGGAATTCCGTTTACAAGGATGCCAAGCTTGTACCCATCATCAACAAAAGCTTAATATATCTAAATCTTCGCATTGTTATGACTGTAGGGAATTGCTTTCAAGACATTTTGCTGCAATTCAGCAGCTACCAAAAGATTCTACTTCCCAACAGGAATTGATGGCCTTCAGAGTTCCAACCCCCTTCAAATGACTGTAACAAGAGTTCTAAAGGGTTTTTCTCACTGTGTTACTATGCACTGTGTCTCATTAGGCTACCTATATAGTTCAGTAGTTACAGAAAGACTTGACAGATCTAAAATGTCAGTACAATCACTTTTACCAAGTGCTGTCAGCCATGCTTAGTCTGCTTTTAGTTTTGTGGAAAGAAATGTAGAAAGGCCATAAAGGTCTTTCTTAATGGGAACAAGCGATTTGATTTCAGCTCTAAAATAAGGACTTTTGTTAAACTCTGTGAGCATCTTGACAGAAATTCACCTTGGTGAACACTGTATTTATTAAGATAAAGGTCATCTTATCTCCATGCATCCACTGACTTGATACTACACATAAAATGTATCTATTTATCTACCTCTCTCTTTGTATATGTGTGTGTATATAAAAATAAAAGTATAGGAATACATATTCAGTAACATGCATTTTTATAACTTATTATTCACATGATTTATTGTGAGTTGAGGGACTAAAATGGAGAAGGCAATGGCAATCCACTCCAGTACTCTTGCCTGGAAATTCCCGTGGATGGAGGAGCCTGGTAGGCTGCAGTCCTGCTGTTGCTGCTAAGTCGCCTTAGTCATGTCCGACTCTGTGAGACCCCACAGATGGAAGTCCACCAGACTCCCCTGTCCCTGGGATTCTCCAGGCAAGAACACTGGAGTGGGTTGC
>SJYW01005684.1:80708-188481 GCA_006410735.1 Raphicerus campestris
TCTGTTATATTCAGATTTCTCATTAGTATCATAAAATGTTGGAAGGTAATAAAATATAGGCCTTCCCTTGTGGCTCAGCTGGTAAAGAAATATTTAGTGAGAGAAGTAAAAAGCATTGCTATTTGAGAATAGCATGATTCAATAAGAAAACACAAGAGCTGATTAAAATAAGCTTATAAAAATTGCTTTAAATGATCAAAATAATTAGTAAGTACATACAAACTTTAAAAAATGTTGGAAAAGAAAATATTGAACACACTGAAAGCCTCTTTTTTATTAAATATCTTAATATTTTTCTTAATATTGATGCATACTTTCAAATTATTTTATAGTATTTAAAATGTCTCCCCATTCCCCATATTAAGTAGAATTAAGTTGAAATTATGCATCAATATTAAGAAAAATATTAAGATATTTAATAAAAAAGAGGCTTTCAGTGTGTTCAATATTTTCTTTTCCAACATTTTTTAAAGTTTGTATGTACTTACTAATTATTTTGATCATTTAAAGCAATTTTTATAAGCTTATTTTAATCAGCTCTTGTGTTTTCTTATTGAATCATGCTATTCTCAAATAGCAATGCTTTTTACTTCTCTCACTAAATATTTCTTTACCAGCTGAGCCACAAGGGAAGGCCTATATTTTATTACCTTCCAACATTTTATGATACTAATGAGAAATCTGAATATAACAGACAGCTATATTAATTGTTCCTTTTGTTCTTATTTTTATGGAAACATTTTACTCTTTCATAAAGCTATGTAATGTAAAACTCATACTTATTTTTTAAATTTATTTTATTGAAATAGTTGATTTACAATGTTGTATTAATTTCTACTGCACAGTAAAGTAATTCAGCTTTATATATATACATTATTTTTCATATTATTTTCCATTATGATTCATCACCCTGAAGGAAGTCATGGCAACCCTCTCCAGCATTCTTGCCTGGATAATCCCATGGACAGAGGAGCCTGGCAGGGTGCAGTCCATAGGACTGCACAGAGTCAGACCTGACTGAAGCAACTTAGTTTGCATGGTTAATCACAGGTTACTAAGTATAGTTTCCTGTGCTATACTTTGTTGTTGATCCATCCTGTATATGATAGCTTGCATCTACTAATCCCAAACTCCTAATCTATCCCTTTCCCAACTCTTCTCCCCCTTGGAAACCACAAGTCTCTTTTTTATGTCTGTGAGTGGGTTTCTGTTTTGTAGCTAAGTTCATTTGTGTCGTATTTTAGATTCCACATGAAAGTGATATCATATAATATTTATCTTTGCCTAAGTTCATTTAGTATGGAAATCTGTGCTGCTGCTGCTAAATCGCTTCAGTCGTGTCTCACTGTGCGACCCCATAGACAGCAGCCCACCAGGCTCTCCTGTCCCTGGGATCCTCCAGGCAAGAACACTGGAGTTGGTTGCCATTTCCTTCTCCAATGCAGGAAAATGAAAAGTGAAAGTGAAGTCACTCAGTCGTGTCCGACTCTTAGCGACCCCATGGACTGCAGACCACCAGGCTCCTCTGTCCATGGAATTTTCCAGGCAAGAGTACTGGAGGGGGGTGCCATTGCCTTCTCTATGGAAATCTGTAGTTGTATTCATATTGCTACATATGATATTATTTGATTTGTTTATGGTTGAATAGTATTTCATTGCACATATGTAGCACATCTTTTTTACCCAGCCATCTGTCAATGAACATTTAGGTTGTTTCCATGCCTTGGCTATTAGAAATAGTGCTGTGGTGAAGAGTAAGATACATGTATCTTTATGTATCTTTTCAAATTATAGCTTTCTCCAGATATATGTCCAAGAGCAGGAAAACATGGCAACTCTACGTTTAGTATTTTAAGGAAATTCCATAGTGTTTTTCATAGTGGGTACACCAGTTTACATCTCCACCAACACTTTAAGAGGATTCCCTTTTCTCCACACTTCATCAGCATTTGTTTTTTGTGAACTTTTAAATGATGAACATTATGACTGTAGTGAGGTTGTACTGGATTGTATTTTTGATTTGCCTTTCTCTAACAAATATCAATGTTGAGCACCTTTTAATGTATCTGTTGGTCATCTGCATGTCTTCTTTGGAGGAAGGTTTATTTCAGTTTTCAGCCTATTTCTCCATTGGTTTTTTTTTTTTTTTTTGCATTTTCGTTGTTGTTGTTGCTATTCAATAGTACGATAAAGCTCATACTTCTTTTAGAAAAATAATCCAGATTTACTCATTTAAGGCAAGTGTATCTTACAGGAAATTGACTTAAATTACTTAGTTTCTGAAATAAAATCTACCCACNAAGGGTGGTGTCATCTGCATATCTGAGGTTATTGATATTTCTCCCGGTAATCTTGATTCCAGCTTGTACTTCTTCCAGCCCATATGATGTACTCTGCATATAGGTTAAATAAGCAGGGTGGAAATATACAGCCTCAATGTACTCCTTTTCCTATTTGGAACCAGTTTGTTGTTCCATGTCCAGTTTTAACTGTTCCTGATCTTCATATAGGTTTCTCAAGAGGCAGGTCAGGTGGTCTGGTATTCCCATTAGACCCATCATTCCCATCCTTTCAGAATTTTCCATAGTTTATTATGATCCACACTGTCAAATAAAAGCAGCTTTATTTTATCTACATTGAAAACAGCCTATAGAAGTCAGAACATTGAAAAAGTATCAAAAACTCTTTCATCAAACTAGAAAGCATTTATCAACCATAATTTCAAACAACCAAAAAAGACTCAATTTGCAATAAAAGGTGAAACTTTGACTCACAATGGGATGTCCAGTACTGTACATAATATCCTTAATGTGGTATATGTTCAATAGATATCTACTGAATAGGCAAATGAAAAAATTTGTTTGAGAAATGAATCTGAAAGTACATGCATGATGGGATAGATTTCTGGCATTGGACATAGGTACACATATGAACATACTAAGGATCAAAAACCAAACTCAAAACATAACCTACAGTCTATTTGAAACCAGAAAGTTTAATGTCTAGTTCAATCACAGATCATCTATGGTTGTTTGTTTCTATTAGCAATAAATGATACTGACAGAGGAAATCCTCACCTGCTTAAGTCCTGTGTGGATAATTGGAGGAGACAAATAATTGATAACAAATTTTCCAGCAGCTATTGTTGGTCAGTCAAAAGATTAAAACAATTGAAATAAAAATTTACTTCAGCATAAATTTAGGTCTACCCGCACCCCCCCCCCGCCCCGCCACTGTGAGCAGCAAAATTTTTCATTAGCCCTTTAGTTAATATTTCTCCACTAGTAAAGCTTCCCAGGAAAGAGTAAGCCGTGAATTCCTTGCTGTGCAGTAAATAATAGTCACAGTTTTCTTTGCTCCCCTACCATTAGTGCTAGTATTGATAGAGTCAGAAATAAAGAAAGAACAATGCCATGGATTTTCCGAAATTTATTTAAGGCAAGAGGATAAATGACTGGCAAATAAGAGTAAAAATAATATTCAATATGCAAAAAATGATTAAAAAGTGTGAACACCACACTGGGATGTTTCAATATCTAAATTGCCTAGTTATATAGTTGCTCATTGGGAAAGAATACACCTGCTAATGCAGGTGACATATATTCAATCCTTGGATAGAAAATATCCCCTGGAAAAAGAAATTGCAATACACTCTGGTATTTTTTCCTGGGAAATCCCACGGATAGAGGAGCCTGGCAGGCTACAGTCCATGGGGTCACAAAAAAGTCGGACATGATTTAGCAACTAAGCAACAATAGTGCTTGAATAGCCATTATATGTTGTTTACATCAATAAACTTTAGTCAAACTACAGTTAATTTAGCTTATTTAAATGTTTAGATGGAATTTTAAAATGGTTTAAACAAATTAGTTTCTATGCTAATATGGGAATAGAATATGGACATGTGCATAATAATGCCAAACAATTACTAGCACATAGAATTTGCTCAAAACATTGAATAAATTTTAGTGCAATATTAATATGTGTGTGTTGAAGACATATATGTCAATGTTANTAAACAAATGAGTTTCTATGCTAATATGGGAATAGAATATGGACATGTGCATAATAATGCCAAACAATTACTAGCACATAGAATTTGCTCAAAACATTGAATAAATTTTAGTGCAATATTAATATGTGTGTGATGAAGACATATATGTCGATGTTAAGAGGAAATGAAAGTGTTACTCACACAGTCATATCTGACTCTTTGCAACCCCATGGACTGTAACCCACTAGGCTCCTCAGTCCGTGGACTTACGCAAGCAAGAATACTGGAGTGGGCTGCCATTCTCTGCCTTCTCCAGAGAATCTTCCTGACCCAGGAACTGAACCCAGATCTCCCACATTACAGGCTGATTCTTTACTGTCTGAGCCACCAGGGAAGTGAAATGAGAGGAAGACATTGTAATATTCTTTCTTAGATAAAATTCATTCCGAAGCCAGTCCAGAAACTCCATATTAATTACACAGTCCATTAAAAGTTGTTCATCATTGTACTCCTATTTCTCTTTCTATCTTAATACAAAAAATGATACATTTTTCTTCATATAGACTAGATTATTTTATGCTAGAATTCAAAAAACCCAGAAACCATCTGATGCACTAATATAATTTAAACACACAATTGGGGATGGGTCTATGTATTTTATTTTTCTGGATCTTATATTTCTCTTGATCTTTTTTCTTTCAAGTCTCTCTTTAGCTCCTAAGAATTATTTTTCCTTGCGTGTGATCAAAATTCATTCTGTTCAGAATTTTGAGGCAAAGCCTTTGCAGTTCTCTTAACTTGGTGGTGATTATCGCTCAATAGCATTCACTTCCCTCCATCTCTTGTTGGATATAGCTTCTATTTTTTTCCTACAAAGAGGTTATACATTTCTGCCATCTGTTTTGCCCTATGTGAATCACATCAAACATGCCTGTGGGAGATTATGGTTCATCTTTTCTGACATCTGGGGAGCAATCCAAAGCTAAGTAGACAAATACAACACTGAGTTCTTTGAGTGAGGTGCTTGAAAATTCTATTTGATGATTTTATTCCCCCTGCAAAGCACTAAAAGAATAACAATACTTATCCATATCTGTTTCTTATAACCATTGCAGGGATTCATTAGATCATGTATGTAATGGGCTGAAAGCTCTTCACAGAAAAACCCTCTAGGTTCTTATACCAGATTTTTATCCTTTGACACCTTTTACTGAAGCTAGGATAGTTAATTTGCTTTTCTTTAATTTCAAAAGATAGCAGTGATAAAGAGAGGGTGTCACAGACTTGTTCTTAAAAGTTCAACAGGCATTTGGCCAATATTATTTTTCTTCACTGTGGGATTTTTCTCCAATAAATACCTCTAAAGTACCCTGCAGCCTGTGCTTCCCTGCAGGTTTCAACTCAGTGTGAAGGATTTTGCACTAATTTGAGTCTTTACAAAAGGTTTAACTCTCCAATATAAGGCACCCAAATTCCATATACATTCGGTGTATACAACTATGTGCTACATGGGAAAGTATAGCAGTGCTACATTATAATTCTTTGTAAAATAAAAATCTGTCATAAATTATTGAGGCTATAAGAATGTGTGTGTGCATTCTCAGTCGCTTCAGTAGTGTCCAACTCTTTGCAACGATATGGACTTTAGCCTGCCAGGTTCCTCTGTGTCCATGGAATTCTCCAGGCAAGAATACTGGAGTGAGTTGTCTTGTCCTCTTCCAGGAAATCTTCTCAACCCAAGGATGGAACCCATATCTCCTGTATCTCCAGCACTGCAGGCGGATCTTTATTGCTGAGCCACTGGGAGAGCCTGGGGCTATAAGAATACATACATAAAATACAATAGAGTCACAAATTCCAGTCAGGAAGAGTTCCAATCAATAATCTTTGAACACCTAGCCTAGCACTATCCTTGAAATAAAACAGGTGCTAAATAAATGTTCAATAAGACGTGCTGCGATTCACAGGGTCGCAAAGACTCGAACACGACTGAGCGACTGAACTGAACTGAAAGTGCTTACTAAAAAAGACAGCTCTGCTTTAACACACAAAGCTGGTTCTAGTGACTTGAGTTCTTCCTTCCTCGCCCTTGGAGAGATAAAAGTGAGTAGTCCTGAAGCAGGATTTCAGTTCCCTGACCAGGAATGGGACATGAATGCTGCTGCTGCTAAGTCGCTTCAGTCGTGGCCGACCCTGTGCGACCCCATAGACAGGCAGCCCACCAGGCTCCCCATCCTTGGGATTCTCCAGGCAAGGACACTGGAGTGGGTTGCCATTTCCTTCTCCAATGCATAAAAATGAAAAGTGAAAGGGAAGTCGCTCAGTCGTGTCCGACTCTTCCGAGACCCCATGGGCTGCAGTCTACCAGGCACCTCCGCCCATGGGATTTTCCAGGCAAGAATACTGGAGTGGGGTGCCATTGCCTTCTCTGGGACCTGAATAGCTGAGATGAAAACCAGGAATCCTAGCTGTTAATCCATCAGGAACTGGAGGCTGGAAGCAAAGTTGTCCTGGCTTTTGCCCTATTTGAGAGAAAGAAAGTTTCAAAGAAGCAAAAGCTAAAAAAATTGCAAATGTTATTATTATTAGCACAGCACAGGTTGGAGAGCACACAGAAAAGCAGTTTATTTATTTAAGAGAGAAGCCAGACAGGAATACACACTGGAAAAAAAAAAAAATAGGATATCCTCTCTAGAGAAGAGTAGTACAGTAAACAGGCAGTTAAGTAATTTATTTGTTCTGCTTTGGCCAATTATCTTAATTATTTTCCCACATTTGGCCTGCCCTAAGACTCTCCATATGCATGCCCATCTTTTTGCCAAAATGAGTTGCAGCACAGAGGTTAATGGGAGGTATGACAACACTTATTATGGGGTGATGGTGGCATCCCCTTCCTGTTTTAAAATCCAAGGAGACTTCCTGTGTTCCTGTGTTTGTGTAGTCAGGGAGGTTTCCCTGACTTCAGCAGTAGTAGATATGGCCATCTTATTATATCTTTACTCCAGTAGAGTTCAACTCCTGCCACTACCTTTGTCCTTAGAAAACAAAGCTCTAATTACTCCAGGAGGCAGACTCCAGCTGCTCTGCCTAGAGGGCCATTACCTCCCACCTCACTTTTTCATGAATTCTCTCAGTCAGGAACCATAATAGATTTCTCACTCCCTCATGTCAATTTAGAAAAAAGAGAAGCTGCTTTATTAATCAGTGAGCCATCAACATAAGAGATAAATGCACCCTTGGAGATCTGTGATCTTTTTTCTTCTCTGTAGTCATCATGGCCTTCGGTACCTTTAATTTATTATCCCTAAATTTCCCAACTCCATGTTTCATAATGGCTAACTTTTTTGCACTAATTTTTTTTCTGCAGTGGAGTTAATGGACTGATTTAATCTTTTGATTTAAGGATAGCATCAATAGTAGAATTTAGTTAATTTGAGGCTCTATACCTAGTATTAACAGTATAAAAGCTGTATGGAATTTAGAAAGATAGTAATGATGATCCTGTAAGTGAGACAACATAAGAGACACAGAGGTATAGAACGGACTTTTGGCTTCTGAGGGAGAGGGAGAGGGTGGGATGATATGGGAGAATGGCACTGAAACATGTATACTATCATATAAGAAATGAAGCGCCAGTCTATGTTCAATACAGGATACAGGTTGCTTGGGACTGGTGTACGGGATGATCCAGGGAGATGGTGTGGGGTGGGAGGTGGGAGGGGGCTTCGGCATTGGGAGATCGTGTACACCTGTGGCTGATTCATGTCAATGTATGGCAAAACCAATACAGTATTGTAAAATAGAATAAAGTATTAAATTTAAAAAAAAAGAAAATGTCCCTATGTTGACACAATAATTTTAAAGAAAAAATAGTAAAGAAATTTCAGAGGCCAGAATTGTTTCTTATAAGAGATCTAGTTATAAGTCCTAGAAATAAAGTTAATTTGCTAAGAGAAGCTTGTATGCTACTATTAAAGTATCTATTTATAGTTTCAAGTTTTATCCAATAATTGTTCAACAAATAAATTAACTGAATGTTGTATTAATTTAATAAATTTACAGAACAAAATAAACTAATTGAATGAATTAAATGAATGCTGGGAAAAAAAAAGCTGAAGAAAGGGAAAAGAAATACAACCATATGATTGAAATGCTCTTTTCAAAAATATAAAGTAATCATAAATAANGTGAGACAACATAAGAGACACAGAGGTATAGAACGGACTTTTGGCTTCTGAGGGAGAGGGAGAGGGTGGGATGATATGGGAGAATGGCACTGAAACATGTATACTATCATATAAGAAATGAAGCGCCAGTCTATGTTCAATACAGGATACAGGTTGCTTGGGACTGGTGTACGGGATGATCCAGGGAGATGGTGTGGGGTGGGAGGTGGGAGGGGGCTTCGGCATTGGGAGATCGTGTACACCTGTGGCTGATTCATGTCAATGTATGGCAAAACCAATACAGTATTGTAAAATAGAATAAAGTATTAAATTAAAAAAAAAAGAAAATGTCTCTATGTTGACACAATAATTTTAAAGAAAAAATAGTAAAGAAATTTCAGAGGCCAGAATTGTTTCTTATAAGAGATCTAGTTATAAGTCCTAGAAATAAAGTTAATTTGCTAAGAGAAGCTTGTATGCTACTATTAAAGTATCTATTTATAGTTTCAAGTTTTATCCAATAATTGTTCAACAAATAAATTAACTGAATGTTGTATTAATTTAATAAATTTACAGAACAAAATAAACTAATTGAATGAATTAAATGAATGCTGGGAAAAAAAAAGCTGAAGAAAGGGAAAAGAAATACAACCATATGATTGAAATGCTCTTTTCAAAAATATAAAGTAATCATAAATATAAAGTAATCATAAATAATAATGCATCTTTAGGTTTTGTTATTTACTAGTGTAAATTAGAGTTATATAAAATTTCTAATTTTTTTCTGATATTTTTCAAAGATAAATGTTACTAGCCACCACACTACACACATGCAAATATAAGGACTAGGTATTTTAAAAAGTAGTACTGTTTTCACTTTTTATATAACTTTCATTTTGTTCACATCTCCATAGTATTGTCATGCTGCTTTCCAAAACAGTTATACTATTTCATATGCCTAACAATAATGTGATAGATCTTTGTGAATATTTCATATAGTCATTCATTTTTATTTTAGTTCTTCTAACTGTGTGCAGTATTATCTCACTGTGGTTTTGTCTTTCCCTAATAAATAATGATGTTGAGTACCTATTTCACATACTTACTAATTTGCCATACATATTTCTAATTTGGAATAGTGTCTTCTCAAATTTTTACTCATTTCTTATTTTGGATTTTTGATAATGCCTTATATGTTCTAGATAGGAAGCATATATAATATGTGACTTGCAGATTTTTTCTTCTTTCTCTGCCTCATCTTTTTACTTTCTTCATATACTTTTCAGAGAGTCAAACTTTATAATATTAATAAGATTTAGTTTACCAATTTGGTCTTTTATGGAACATGTTTTTCCATTAAGTATGATATTAATTATAGGTTTTTAAAGATGCTCTTTGTTATACTGAGGAAGTCACTTGTGTTCTGAGTGTCCTGAACATTTTCATTGGGAAGAAATATTGGATTTTTATATGCTTTTTTCTGTGTTTACAGAAGTAGTCTTATATATGTGTGTGTGTGTGTGTGTATATATATATATATATATATATATATATATATTCTTTTTCAGTTTTTTAAACTGATCAATTTCATTGACTGACCTTCAAGAGTTAGACCTTCTTTTCCTGATACAAAATATACTTAGATATGATGTATTTTATATAAAGTTATATTAAATCTGATAAAATGTTTTTTAGAATATTGTTATGTATTTTCATTAGAAATACTGATCTACGTGAGTTTTTCTATTTGAATTTTCTATTTCTATGTGAGCTCAAATTTTTGTAATATCTTTTTATGATTTTTATATAAAGATAATGCTGATCTTACAATGAGTGGGGAAATATTTTCTCCTTTTTGAATTTCTGGAATAATTGGTATAATTTCTTCCATGTGTATTTGCTAGAATTCATAGGTGAAAATACCTCTGATTACGGTTTTATTCATAGGGAGGTGTTGTTAAGAACTATAAAGTTAGCTTGTCACAGTTTCATAAATGCTGGAAAAAGACAAGACAGCTTTATTATTTTCAACACAGCAAGCATACTAATCATTAAAATATTTATATCTTTTTCCCTTGCATACAAGTCCCATGAATATGGAGTTATTAGGCCCACATGGATATCTGCATATACAGTGGGTTGTGTTATTTGAGAGGTAACTTGAGTTTAGGGAACTTACTTATTACGTGGTGGCCTATAAATCTGTCTGATCTATGCTCTAAGGGAGATATTACCTTTATTATCCTGAATAGCAATCAAGCCTGTTCTTTGCTCTAGAGAGAGACACTAACTTCCAAGGCTGTAAACAATGCTTCCCTATCCTCTAAAGGTAGGGGTGGGGGCGTGGGGAGGGGGGGGCACTGTCTCAGTCTTCCAAAACTGCTATACAAACATTCTTGAAGAAATCTGAAACAAGGGGCAGTCAGCATTTTGGCTCAAAAAATGTACAAATATGGGGAAAAATTCATGGAAAATTATTTTTTACAGATTGCTAAATAAAAATTCAATTACTTTAGTAGAAATATTGTTTGCCAGATCATAGATTTCTTTTTGAATATACTTTGGTGTGAAATTTTTCCATTTTATTTAATTTGTTGACTTCATTGGCATTAAGTTTATCACAATATTCTCTTATTCTTTTAATAACCATAGAATTGTTATGTTGAGTAAACTTTGAACTTTTCTCTCTATATTTCCTGGGGTTCCCCAGTGACTCAGCAATTAAGAATCTGCCTGCAATGAAAGAGACTCAGGTTCAATCCCTGGGTCAGGAAGATCCCCTGATGGAAGTCATGACAAGCTACTCCAATATTCTTACCTAGAGAATCTCATGGACAGAGAAGCCTGGTAAGCCACAGTCCATAGCATAGCAAAGAGTTGGACATGACTGAAACAACTGAACTTGCATGCACACTCAATATTTCCTGTGAATATAGAGAATCCCAGAGCAATGAATGTTGCTCCCTTTAATGAAGTGCATATGATGTCATGTGCAATCAACTCAAATAGGGTCCTGCAGATCTCATTTTACAGTGAAGTAGCTAAGCAATACCGCTTTTCAAGCCATTGTCTTTGGCTCTGTTTTGCCTGCAAGGAAGATGATAGGGGAAGACTTAAGATGGTGTTTTTTTGCTAATGCCTCTGAAGATACAACCCGCTTCTCAGGAGATTGAAGATAGTAAAGGCAACACTTATTGAAGACAATTGTAGAGCATGAATCTGTGGGAGTCTGACACTAATATCATCCTCTCCCTCTTAGTCTTTCTCCCCACTTCTCTTCAACTCACCCTCACCATCAACGCCAAATTTTCTGTTTCATGTTAATTGTAATTGGATTGAAAATTTAGCATGAAATAGTCCAGTTATTTTTAGTTTTATTTTTTAAAATCTTTCCATTAAAATTAATTCTTTATTACATTGGAGGAAATATATGTCTTCATCTGACAAGCAAAAAAAAAATCCCATATATATGCAATGTTTGACAAGACAAACATTGATGTATATTTTTAATAATAAATGAAATAATTCATTGATATATATTCTTGATAATAACTGAGAGAAATCTGATTCTAAATATTTTAGACAAGCATAAAATAGCTATTGGAAGTATAAGTGAATATTTGACAATTAAAAATAGAATTTTAATTCTATTTTCAATATAGCCCTTTGTTATTTTAAATACTTTTAAATTATTTAATATTAATTTTTTATTTTAAAATTTTAAATAACAAAGGTCTGTATAGTCAAAACTATGGTTTTTCCAGTAGTCATGTATGGATGTGAGAGTTGGGCCATAAATAAGGCTGAGCACCAAAGAGTTGATGCTTTTGATCTGTGGTGTTGGAGAAGACTCTTGAGAGTCCCTTGGACTGCAAGGAGATCCAACCAGTCCATCCTAAAGGAAATTAGTCCTGAATATCCACTGGAAGGACATATGCTTAAACTGAAGCCACAATACTTTGGCCACCTGATGTGAAGAGCCAACTCATTGGAAAAAATCCTGATGCTTGTGAAGACTGAAGGCAGGGAGAAAAGGTGATGAGAGAGGACAGGATGTTTGGATGGCATCATCAATGCAATGGACATGAGTTTGAACAAGCTCCAGGAGATGGTAAAGGACAGGGAAGCCTGGAGTATTGCAGTCCATGGGGTTGCAAAGAGTCAGACAACTGAGCGGCTGAACAACAACAAAAGTAGAATACATAAATTAAAGTTTAAAATGTATAAATTTAACTGGGCCTCAGGAACCTGAATAATGTCATTACTTTCTACACTTTTTACCTATGCTTCTCTGTGAATAATTTAAATTTTGTTCTTACTGAAGATTGACTCCTCTCATATGTAAAAATAATCCTCTCTGAGAGGGTTTCAACCTCAAATCTCACAGTATCTACTGACAAGGTTGACTTATGGGCTGTTTATTCCTCAAATCCAAAATTAATAGAAAATTCAATAATAAGGTATAGTATGATTCCATAGAAAGCTGGTGAGAGTCATTCTTGAAAGCAAAAAAGAGTCTCATATTCTGGGAACCCATTAGCATAGGCATCAAGCTTAGGCAGATAGCATACATATAATATGGTTTCTGAAACCAAGTTTAAACAATATATATAATGCTCATTCTATATGGCATATAAAAAAATTAGAATTGCTTGTCTGGCAATTCCTCTACCCTCAATTCTACATGCATCAATTCCAAGTACATTTAATTTAGTATATATAGTTTTTCCTGAAGATAGCTGTAAGTCAGATTTTACTCCATATTTGTTACCATGGGAATGTTTTTTCTTTTTTCCATCATGATAGTCATACAAATATGAGAATAATCACTGATATCTATGATGTTTTGTTATATTAATATGAAAAACTCATTAATGCAAAATTGATGTTGATACTTTTGAAGAATATATTGCCTAAAATTGACTCCAGCTCTCAGATGCATTGATACTTTGCTTGGCCTGCACAATCTTTGGAGAAGGAAATGGCAGCCCACTCCAGTGTTCTTGCCTGGAGAATCCCAGGGACGGGGGAGGCTGGTGGGCTTCTGTCTATGGGATTGCACAGAGTCAGACACGACTGAAGTGACTTAGCAGCAGCAGCAGCAGCAGCAGCAGCAGCAGCAGCAGCACAATCTTAGTTGTTTTGTTGTTGTTGTTGTTGTTGTTGCTATGAAATCCTGATTATCTGGCTTCAGTTGAATTACAGAAATACATGGCAATACAAAGCTGGAGGGAAGTAGCACTTGCCCTCTTTCTTCTATTACCATCCCTACTCATCTGGCATCACTCTCATGTGGCACTAATTAACACTGTCAAGCAACTGATACTGTGAATCCTGGCTAACTGGAACAATGGATGTGAAAATGCTTAGCCCTCTTTCTGTTGAATCTAAATTCCAAACGCGGCATTTCTATTCATTACCTTCATTTGTCTACAAAACTATAAATTCCTTAAGCACATATGTCATGTGGATTATCCACATTGTTTAATCTATTGGTTATAAGAATAAAATTCCTGGAAACATTTGGTAAGCTATATTTTGAGTTTTTCTTTCTGGGTATTGTTCATTCAGATGCAAAGGGATTATGAGTTTTTTTTTTATTTTATTTTTACTTTATTCTATGTTACAATACTGTATTGGTTTAACTTCACTTACAGATGCCTGATCCAGCCTCCTCCTTAGCACTTGTGTAGGACATAAAACAGAATCTGAGATAATAACCTGGAGCTGATATTCATGCTATTATAATATTTCATAAATGATTTTTCATTAAGGATTTAGGAAGACAGAAAAGTAATTGCTTAGAGTTGTTGTTCAGTTGCTCAGTCATGTCCAACTCTTTGTGACTCCATGGCCTGCAGCACACCAGACTTCCCTGTCTTTCACTATCTCCCGTGTTTTCTCAAGCTCATGTTCATTAAGTCAGTGATGCCATCCAACTGTCTCATCCTCTGTTGCCCAATTTTCCTGCCCTCAGTCTTTCCCAGCATCAGGGTCCTTTCCAGTGAGTCAGCTCTTCACATCCCATGGCCAAATTAGCTAAGCTAAAAACTGTTTCCAGGCTTGGAGAAAAGATGGCGGAGAAATAGGACAGGGAGAACACTCTCTCCCTCACTACCTCAATCAAAAGAACATTTCAACGCTGAATAAATTCCACAAAACAACTTCTGAATGCTGGTAGAGGGCATCAGGCATCCAGCAAAGCAGATCATTGGCTTCAAAAACAGGTAGGAATAAATATAAGGGACGAGAAAAGAGACAAAGGAGGTAGGGAGGGAGCCCCATCCCGGGAAAGGAATCCNTTATTTTCAATATGCTATTTTACATATTTTAAATTTCATTTTATATATTATAATATGTAATACCTGAGGATATTACATAAACCTGGTTGATAAAGCAGTGGCAGAATTTGAGGGGAATGACTCCAGTTTTGAAAGAAGTTCTACTATAGACAAAGTGTTGTCAAATGTCATTGAATGCTACAGAGAAATCATTTGTGAAAGGAAGAGTTAATTGATGTGGCAAATTTCATTGTATTTTTTTTAAGATATTGCCACAACCACCCCAAATTTGAGCAACTATCACTACAATCAGTCAACAGCCATCAATATTGAGATAAGACCCTTCAGCAGCAAAAATATTATGAAGGATCAGATGATATTTAGTACAGTTTTAAGCAATAATTTCTTTTTAAGTAAGATATGTACCTTGTGTGTTTTTTCATAAATCAATGCACGATTAATAAACTAGAGTGTAGAGTGAACATAACTTGTATATGCAATGAGAAACCAAAAAAAAAAATTGTATGACACTTTTGTAACATTTGCTTTGAGTCTGAAACTGAAACCACAATAACTCTGAGATATGCTTTCATTTTATAATGCGTTGGAGATCATTTCATGCAGTTCTTTTCTTTTATTTAGAANAAACCAAAAAAAATATTGTATGACACTTTTATAACATTTGCTTTGAGTCTGAAACTGAAACCACAATAACTCTGAGATATGCTTCCATTTTATAATGCATTGGAGATCATTTCATGCAGTTCTTTTATTTAGAAATAGGAACATATTTTTAAATATGTATGTGTTCTCTTATTTAAAACATTATGCTTTATATTCCTGAAATCACGCTGTGTTTTGGAATAAAGATAAAAAGCACATTTTTCCTGCCAAGAAATTGCAAACAATTACAATACAATGGGATGAGCAAGACTATATATGTACATATAGAAAAACTCTGTATCTGGGAGTGTGCATTTTTCAAGACTTCAGTATTAAAGTATGAGTTAGTATTTACAAGGCTGTGATTATAGAGAAACATATGCAAAGACCCAGAGGCTTGAGATAACATACCATTCTTGAGAATAAAAATTAGTTAAGTTTCACTACAACGAAGCTTGCTCATTGGAATATTATGGATGATAAAGTTTAAATGGTGATAGGTGGAAAATATTCATTACATGTCACTGGGAATTAATTTTAAAACTCCTAAAATAGATTAATATAGCATAAGATTCTGGCTCACTTTAAGCATAACAAAAAATTGCAGTCTTTATTTCTCTGATATTTAAATAGAAAATGAAAAAATGAAATGCAGAATGGTCAAAACAAGAGAAAATAGTGTGTTCTATCTTTCAGGTGATTATAAACAGAAATTCAAAAAAAAAAAAAAGAAAAGAAAATGAGATACAAGTGAATAATCCTGAATATACTACAGAATTTTACTGTAGTATATCCAAGAAGAGATGACAATAAAAACAGGAATAATCATGTTATTCCACTCCCTACACTAACACATCCACAAAGAACTCCTTGACTTCCCAACAGAAAGACATTTCCATTTTAAAATGGAGAAATCTACCCATTCAATTCAGTTCAGTTCAGTTCAGTCACTCAGTCATGTTCGATTCTTTGAGACCCCATGAACTGCAGCACGCCAAGCCTCCCTGTCCATCACCAATTCCCGGAGTCCACCCAAACCTACATCCATCAAGTCGCTAATGCCATCCAACCATCTCATCCTCTGTTGTCTNCTCTTTGAGACTCCATGAACTGCAGCACGCCAAGCCTCCCTGTCCATCACCAACTCCCGGAGTCCACCCAAACCTACATCCATCAAGTCGCTAATGCCATCCAACCATCTCATCCTCTGTTGTCTCCTTCTCCTCCTGCCCTCTATCTTTCCCAGCATCAGGGTCTTTTCCAATGAGTCAGCTCTTCACATCAGGTCACCAAAGTATTATGATTTTTAAATATTTTTCTATATCAATTTCAAAGCAAAAACCCTAAAAATTATATACGTCCCATCTCTATGTCAGAATATATGGACCTATAACTAAGGAACAGGAATTTTAATTTGATACTTGTAAGAAATTCTTAAATGGATCTAACATAATGCCAGGTTTGGCTAACTAAGTGTTACAACCATTGTGTTAATCAGATATATTATTTATGTCATTCAAATGTATTATTTTATACATATGAACCTCTACTGAATCTGTTTCATTCTGTTCTATTAATTTCTGTATCCATAGCATTGCTTAATACCAATTTTTATGAATATTTATTGAATAAATTTATTTACTCAATCTATTTAGAATACTTATATATGTGTGTGTTAGTCACTGTTGTGTCCAACTCTTTGCAACCCCATGGACTATGGCCCACAAGGCTCCTCTGTCCTTGGGATTCTCCTCTAGTCAAGAATGCTGGAGTGGGTTGACATTTCCTTCACCAGAAGATCTTCCTGACTAAGGGATCAAACCCAGATCTCCCACACTGCAGGCAGATTCTTTACCACCTGAGCCACCTGGGAAGCTCCCAAATTGTTAGTCGCTCAATCGTGTTTGGCTTTTTGTGATCCCATGGACTGTAGCCTGCCAGGCTCCTCTGTCCATGAAATTCTTCAGGTAAGAATATAGGTAGCTATTCCCTTTTCCAGAGGATCTTACTGACCCAGGGATCAAACCCAGGCCTCCTGAATTGCAGGCAGATTCTTTACCATCTGAGCCACCAGAGAAACCCATATGTATGCATATGTATTATTAATAGATTTTTTTCTCTAGCATTTTTATCCCTCTCTCAACTATATCAATAACAGCAATAATTTAGTGACTTTCACTGATATGCTCTTTTGATTATTTAGGGAACTTTTTTCATAGTCCAGACTTCAGAAAGTCCATTTATTATTACTCAAATATAATAAATCTTTCTCCTGGCAACTAATCACTGCTAGTATATATAATCTACAATAAGGTTCAAAGACAGGTTAATAACAAACTATTTATCTCTAGATCTACATGAGGCAAACACAACCACATTGCACCATAATGTTAGGTCAAATAATTCTTCAACCTTCAAAGAAAGAAAGTGAAAGTGAAAGTCACTCAGTCACTCTTTGTGATCCCATGTACTGTACAGTCCATGGAATTCTACAGGCCAGAATACTGAAGTGAGTAGCCTTTCCCTTCTCCAGGGGATCTTCCTAACCCAGAGATCGAATCAACCTTCAATAGCATTTATTTATTGTGACATAAATATGATGATAAAAACTAAACTTATTCTGCTTTTAGAATATATAAATTAAATTTTTTTCTTCATGATTCTTATCAGAAATAACCTCTGTGGAAATAATCAATTTATAATTAAATGAAATATATTCTAAGTTCAGTTAAATGCAACATATTACTCTCAGAAGTTTCTAAATACAGTATATACTGCATTGCTAAATACAGCGTATAGTACAATCTAAATGTTATATTTAGATTAATTTCTTCATTTAACTCAGCACAACAAAAACATGATAGTGTCATAATTACCATTTTAAAAAGTGGATGTACTAAGATTTTAAGTAGCTGGAGATTCACACTCAGTTTGTAGTTGGATACAAATCTGTCCTTTCCACCATATCAACTTCATCTTGTGAGTAATAAGTAAATGAGACAATCCTTAAAAGTAACACATGAAAATCAAGAATTGTGTGGATTATGTAAGATTTAACTGCAAATCTGAAACACCTGGGCGTTAGAAAAACATTTGCAAATAATCAGTCCCTATTGAGATAGTCCAGAAAGCCAAATTTATACATTGTATCACAACTTCTGACTTACCCAGCTTAGGGACATATAGTATGTAAGAAATTCTGGTTTCTCTAATGCAATAATTAATTTCCACTAAATTTTTATGTTTTTTAAGGACTTCCCAGGTGGCATAGTGGTAAAGAATCTGCCTGCCAATGCAGGAAACACAAGAGATGTGAGTTCAATTCCTGGGTCAGGAAGATCCCCTGGAGGAGGAAATGGTAACCCACTTCAGTATTCTTGCCTGGGAAATTCCATGGACAGAGGAGGCTGGCAGGCTACAGTCCATAAGGTTGCAAAGAGTCAGACATAACTGAGCAAAGCATGCAAAAGACACATGAGAGACAATCTAAATATTTACCTACTAAATTAAATAATGAAATAAAATATATTATTAAAGTTTTCTAAAGAAAAAAGTGGGAAATTTTTGATTCATTGATATATATTTGTGATTTTTTTCATTCAACAACATAGGTCAGCACAAATAAAATACTTATTCCAAAATTAAAGCCTTTATACATACATATGTGTATATTATAGATACATAAATCTATATCTACATGTGTATAATTTGATATTATAAAGTTGATGCTAGATAGCTGTTGATATACAATGTTTCCCAAGGATATCGTTTGGTTCAGTGTCCTTGCAGCAATGTTTGATTAAATAGAAAATCTCCTTCTATTCTGTCAGTAATTTCTATACATGACAGGAAATATATATTTTTTTAGTTTCAGGATTTAATATTATAATTGAAGTTACAATACAGTGTTCATATGATACCTTTATTGACTAATTCAGAAACAATTTCTCAGAGTATGTTTAAGAAATATCTGCTAGCATTTTCGGATTGAATTAAAGTGTTTCTGATTTAGTTAAACCATTTCATGAAGGCATGTGATTTTCTGAGAATTGAGTAAAACACAATGACTATATAGCATCCTCACTGAATAAATTCTTGTGGATCAGAACTTTGATTTATATGAACTATTTCAATATGCCTGATACCTGAATCTACACAGAAGAGTGTATTAAAACTACATCTAACAGAGAGGACATTGCCTAATTCTTCATATACTCAAAGTCTGCTATTGAAATGAATTAATAAAATTAAAAGAAATATGAGTCAAATTAATTATCAACCTGGATAAAATATAGATAACTTTTTATGTGTGTATTTTTTACATTTATCACAATGTCTAATAAGGACCTTATTTTGCTTTGACGCTTTGAATTTTCTTTAATGCAGTTTACTATGCCCTTTGCAAAAATGAAATATGAAAACTCATCAGATTATCAGCTAAGAATCTCTACCAAAAAGAATCAGAGACATTTGAACATATTTATGTCAACATTTGAAGCAGCAAAGAATATTTGCCTTCATAGACCAGAGCAATGACTTTGAACAGGCCTGCATATGTCATACTTTGCCTTATTAATGAAGATCATGTGGGTGGAACTGTCAGCCATGTGACATTCCTTTTCTTGTTTTAACAATTCAAATTCCAAGCTAGACACACTGATAGTTTGTTTATTAAACTGACACTAGACTTGTGTACATCTCTGTGATTATATTTTGTTCACTTACATAGAGTTTCAGTTTAAAAAATTTCATATTGAGACATTTATTGAAGCCTTAAATTTCCATCAGTGAAAAATAATTAAGGACTGGTTAAATAAGATTTTGAATGTTTACACCAAAAATAGTTTGTAGCTCGAAAGATTAACCTTCAAAGTTTTAGATACACTAATAAATTCATATTGTTGAACAAGTAATTATTGAGTGATTAAATAACCTATAAAGCTGCTTCTCCTTGATAAACAAAACCTAATCAACTCTCTATGACTACTTTAAAATTCAACTACCTTCTGAACCCACAAACACTACACCAGCCTACACAAATCTCTCTCTGCCCTGAATGCTTAATCATTATGTTGTTATTTAAAAGTCTTAATTTAAAAATCACAATACACTAACATGTAATGATGATCTTATGCTGTTTCACATATAACTTATTAATAGTCCTATGTGTAGACAGAGTTTATCTTGATAGATATTTGTTGTAAACAAAATGGATTGAACAAATAAATAAATTCGTGAATGAATGAATTAATATTGTGTGTGTTAGTAGCTCAGTCATTTCTGACTCACTGTGACTCCAAGGACTGTAGCTCACTAGGTTTCTCTGTCCCTGGAATTCTCCAAGCAAGAATACTGGAGTGGGTTGTCATTCCCTTCTCAAGGGGATCGTTGAACCCAGATATCAAACCCGGTCTACCAAATTGCAGGAAGATTCTTTACCATTTGAGCCACCAGAGAAGCCCAATATGATACAAGGAGAGGCTCAAAGTTTGTAATGATGTCATTTTAAAAAACATAAAGTATGACTAATTTTATGACTCTAAAGATATTTTCATAACTACCTGTGATTACAGATTTTAGAGTCAGGGAAATAAGGTTAGATGTGCACCAAGTACCTATCGGAATATTATTAANTTTGTAATGATGTCATTTTAAAAAACATAAAGTATGACTAATTTTATGACTCTAAAGATATTTTCATAACTACCTGTGATTACAGATTTTAGAGTCAGGGAAATAAGGTTAGATGTGCACCAAGTACCTATCGGAATATTATTAATATTTATAAAGTATGGCATGCATTGGCTTCCCTGGTAGCTCAGTGGTAAAGAATCTGCCTGCCAGTGTAGGATATGCAGGTTCAAACCCTGTTTTAGGAAGATACCATGAAGAAGGAAATGGCAACCCACTCCAGCATTCTTGCTAGAGAAATCCTATATACAGAGGAGCCTGCTGGGCTATAGTCCATGGGGTCACAAAAGAGTCAGACATGACACAGCAATGAAACAGCAACAATGCCATTTGTGATATTGCTTTGTTTTAGCAGAAGAGAAAATTGACAACATTCATCTTTAATGAGTGTTGGAAAAAGGCAAAATTGAAAAACACTTAGAAGATAATATAGGAGAAAACCTGGTGATCTTGGACTTGGTGGTGCCACTTTAGAGACAACATCAAAGATATAATCCATGAAAGAAGTTAAACTACACTTCTATTCAAATTAAGCATTTCTATTCCATGAAAAACATTGTCAAGAAAATGAAGAGTCAAGCCACAGACTGAGAAAAAAATATTTGTAAATTCAAATGTGATGAAGGACCCTTTTGTAAAATATACNTTATCTAAACTGCTTTTGTGAACACCATTTCATTTTCCTTAAGCCAGTGGTTTCCAGCCCTAAATATAATTAGAATCATTTGGGGATAGGGGATTTATAAGAAATAGATTATTTAATTGGTATCTTGAATCTGTAAATACAGAAGTATATTTGAACATTGTGATTTATTTTTAACTCTAGGTTAGTTGAAGAGCCATGAGAGATCTTTTGCACAATTACTCCTGTTTATAGTTCCAGAGAATAGGCATAGAGCTTGAAAACTCCTAAGTCCATTATGTGTTGAAGATCCATAAGAGATTTTATTCAGAGGTCTCTGACCTAGCTCATTTGAAATAAAGTATTACTAAATAGTAAATCTATTACTATATTACACTTAAGAGAGGTGAAAATTTATGCATTCATACATATATTAAACAATTTTTTGGTGAATAGAAAATCATAAGCCTTTCACTGCAAATTCCCTAAAGGCAAGAATGCATCTAATTTTCTTTGGTATTCTCCATCAATACCTAAATACCTAGCTAGCAAGTTGCCTTGGCTGCATGAATGTCAGAATAAACCAGTTATTACTATGAATAACCAATAAATAAATGGCACTTATATATTCAGCCTTAGTCTCTCATTTGGGCTTCAGATCCATATACTTAACTGACTAGTTACTATTAAACAGAAATAGAGATTTCTCCTCAGAATATCTGACCACACCCTGTCTCAACTCACCTTCATTTTCAGAAAGACTCTTGGTAGTAAACCACATTTTAAATTATACGCTTGCTAAGATCACATATGTGTGAATCAGCCATAATCTATACTTTTTCACAATCAATAGCAAGTCTTTCACCAAGTTTTGCTGGTGTATATTCAAAATGAATCTGGTATGAATTTATCTTTTTTTATCTCCATTGCAACCACTCTGGTCAATGTTTTCCTTGAATCTCACTGGGTTACTGAATGCACCTCATCTCCGGCCTCCCAGCTCCCATGATTTCCTTCTTCTAGTTAATGCGCTGCACAACAGTAAAAACAACACTAAAAACAAACACATAAACAACTTTACTGAGGAGTGATTTTTATCCCATTCATCCAAAAGGTGTACAGTTCAACTTTTCAAAGCATATTCACACATATGTGCAACCATCACCACAAATTTGGTATGGTTTCAAATGGACTGGTTCCAGAATGGGAAGAGGACTCAAGGCTGTATATTGTCACCCTGCTTATGTAACTCATGTACAGCGTATATCAGGTGAAATGCTGGACTGGATGAAGCACAAGTTGCAATCAATATTACCAGGAGAAATATCAATGACTTCAGGTCAGGTATGCAGATATCACCAACCTTATCACAGAAAGTGAAGAGGAATTGAAGAGTTTCTTGATGATAGTGAAAGAGAAGACTGAAAAAGCTGGCTTAAAACTAAACATTTCAAAACTAAGATCATGGCATATGGTCCCATCACTTCATGGCAAATAGATGGGGAAACAATGGAAACAGTGACAGAATTTATTTTCTTGGGCTCAAAAATCACTGCAGCTGGTGACTGCAGCCATGAAATTAAAAGATGCTTGCTCCTTGGGAGAAAAGCTATGACAAACATAAACAGCATATTAAAAAGCAGAAACATTATTTTTCTAACAAGGTAGGTCTAGTCAAAGCTATGCTTTTTCCAGTAGTCATGTATGAGTTGAGCGTTGGGCCATAAAGAAGGTTGACCATTGAAGAAGTGATGTTTTTGAACTGTGTGTTGGGGAAGACTCTTGAGAGTCCCTTGGACAGCAAGGAGATCAAACCAGTCAATTCTAAAGGAAATCAGTCCTGAATATTCATTGGAAGGACTGATGCTGAAGTTGAAGCTCCAATACTTTGGCCACCTGATGCAAAGAACTGATTCATTGGAAAAGATGTTGGGAAAGACTGAAGGCAGGAGGAGAAGGGGATGACAGAGGATGAGGTGGTTGGATGGTATCACTGACTCAATGAAAGTGAGTTTGAGCAAACTCTGGGAATTTGTGATGGACAAGGAAGCCTGGCATGCTACAGTCCATGGGATCGCAGAGTCAGACATGACTGAGCGGCTGAATGAACCAAACTCTGCATAAAAAATTAAAGAAGCAGGGTGACAGTATACAGCCTTGACTTACTCCTTTCTCAATTTGGAACCAGTCCATAGTTACCTGTCTCGTTCTAACTATTGCTTCTTGACCTACATACAGTTTTCTCAGGAGGCAGATAAGGTGGTCTTAGATTCCCATTTCTTTGAGAAGATTCTGCAGTTTGTTGTGATCCCCACAGTCAAAGACTTTAGTGTAGTCAATGAAGCAGAAGTAGATGCTTTTCTGGAGTTCTCTTATTTTTTCTATGATCCAATGCATGATGGGTCTAAATCGAGCTTGAACATCTGGAAGTCCTTTGTTCATGTACTGCTGAAGCCTGGCTTGGAGAATTTTGAGCATTACCTTACTAGCATGTTAAATGAGAGCAATTGTACAGTAGTTCAAATGTTCTTTGGCATTGCCTTTCTTTGGGATTGGAATGAAAACAGACCTTTTCCAGTCCTGTGGCCTCTGTTGAGGTTTCCAAATTTGCCAGTGTATTGAGTGCAGCATTTTCACAGCATCATCATTTAGGATTTGAAATAGCTCAACTGGAACTCCATCACCTCCACTAGTTCTGTTCGTAGTGATACTTCCTAAGGCCCACTTGACTTTGCAATCCAAAATGTCTGACTTTAGGTGAGTGATCACTTCATCATGGTTATCTGAGTCATTAAAGCCTTTTCTGTATAGTTCTTCTGGGTATCATTGCCACCTTTTCTTAATATCTTCTGCTTCTGTTAGGGCTATTTTGTTTCTGTCCTTTATTTTCCCCATCTTTGCATGAAATGTCCCCTTGATATCTCTGACTTTCTTGACGAGATCTCTAGTCTTTCACATTTTAACATTTTCCTCTTTGTTTGCATTGCTCACTTAGGAACATTTTATTATCTCTCCTTGCTATTCTTTGGAACTCTGCATTCAGATGGATGTATCTTTCTTTTCTCCTTTGCCTCTCACTTCCCTTGTTTTCATAGCTATTTGTTAGGTCTCCAAAGTCATAGCCATTTTACCTTTTCTCCTTTCTTTTTGTTGGTGATGGTTTTGATTACTGCCTCAGATGTGTATAAGAGACAGTACATGCAGTTTTCTCAGGAGGCAGATAAGGTGGTCTTAGATTCCCATTTCTTTGAGAAGATTCTGCAGTTTGTTGTGATCCCCACAGTCAAAGACTTTAGTGTAGTTAATGAAGCAGAAGTAGATGCTTTTCTGGAGTTCTCTTATTTTTTCTATGATCCAATGCATGATGGGTCTAAATCGAGCTTGAACATCTGGAAGTCCTTTGTTCATGTACTGCTGAAGCCTGGCTTGGAGAATTTTGAGCATTACCTTACTAGCATGTTAAATGAGAGCAATTGTACAGTAGTTCAAATGTTCTTTGGCATTGCCTTTCTTTGGGATTGGAATGAAAACAGACCTTTTCCAGTCCTGTGGCCTCTGTTGAGGTTTCCAAATTTGCCAGTGTATTGAGTGCAGCATTTTCACAGCATCATCATTTAGGATTTGAAATAGCTCAACTGGAACTCCATCACCTCCACTAGTTCTGTTCGTAGTGATACTTCCTAAGGCCCACTTGACTTTGCAATCCAAAATGTCTGACTTTAGGTGAGTGATCACTTCATCATGGTTATCTGAGTCATTAAAGCCTTTTCTGTATAGTTCTTCTGGGTATCATTGCCACCTTTTCTTAATATCTTCTGCTTCTGTTAGGGCTATTTTGTTTCTGTCCTTTATTTTCCCCATCTTTGCATGAAATGTCCCCTTGATATCTCTGACTTTCTTGACGAGATCTCTAGTCTTTCACATTTTAACATTTTCCTCTTTGTTTGCATTGCTCACTTAGGAACATTTTATTATCTCTCCTTGCTATTCTTTGGAACTCTGCATTCAGATGGATGTATCTTTCTTTTCTCCTTTGCCTCTCACTTCCCTTGTTTTCATAGCTATTTGTTAGGTCTCCAAAGTCATAGCCATTTTACCTTTTTTCCTTTCTTTTTGTTGGTGATGGTTTTGATTACTGCCTCCTGTACAATGTCACAAACTTCTATCCATAGTTCCTTAGGTATTCTTTGTATCAGATTTAATCCCTTGAATCTACTTGTCACTTCCACTGTATAATTGTAAGGGATTTCATTTAGATCACACACTAATGGCTTAGTGGATTTCCTTACTTTCTTTCATTTAAGTCTGTATAACCTCTAATCTACTTTCTCTGTATGTAGATTTCCCTGATTTAGATATTCATGTGTGTCATGTAATATATTTTATTTAAGACTGGTTTCTTTTACTTAAAGAACATGGATTCATTCATATTTTAACATGTATCATACTTCATTCCTTTTTATGGCTAAATACAATTCTACAGTATAGATAATCCAGGTATTACTGATTCATTTGTCCACTGATATATATGTAGGTTGTTTCTTTTTGATTATTATTAATAATTTTGAAATGAACATTCATATACAGGTTTCATATATATGAACATTCATGTATATGTTTTAATTTCTCTTTGGTATATACGAAGGGCTAGAAGTACTTATTATATTATATTATAACTCTTTGCTTAATAATCATTTGAGCCACTGACATCCTGGTTTCCAAAGCACCTGCACCAATTTATCTTCATACAAGCAGTGTATGAAGGTCTTGACTTCTCCACAGCCTCACAAAAAACTTGCTCCTTGATTTTTTGTTTATAGTAGTTCTAGCAAGTGTAAAGTAGTATCTCATTATGGTTTCAATTGGCATTCTCCTTATGACTAATGATGTCAAGCATCTTTTCAAGTGTTTGTTGATATTATTAACACTTAAATCAGATGATGTCATTCCTTTTCTCTGTCATCACTGTATTTCCAAGACTTAAAATGGTATCTGACACATGATAAGAGATTAATAATTAATTGTTAGTTAATATATGGTCAATGAATGAATGATTAATAAATGCCTCCATAGCAGTATAGAGTGCTTCTTAGAAATGAGTGTTTAGAAGTACAGCTAATGAGAATATCTTGCTATGTCTTTCAAAGAACAAGTGTAAAAATTAGAGAAATTTAGGAAAAGATATTTAGATGTTGAAAGATTGCTCTAAAGACCAAATGAGAATTTAGTAACTTCCTATTCAAAATGTGGTCTGTGGACCTCCACTATTAACATCAGCTTTAAATGATTAAAAGACACCTGGGGCTTAAATGAATACCTAGAAAATTAGACATGTTTCTATTACCTCTTTCTGAAGCTTTCTTCATCACCATTAGTTCTTATTAGGTAGTATTACTACCACATATATGTTGGTCATTCACACTCAATGTAGCATGGCTATAATCCTCATCAAGATGCTCACTCTTCATTTCTTGCCACCAATCAATTTCAACACAAAGACCTCTCCTAATGTTGTCAAGAACAATATCACGTGTTATTTCTCTGATTCATACAACAGTAATCTCTAAGACACCATCTACTTCACTCATAGAAACGCCTCAAACCCCTAGTACTCTCTGTCCTTCCAGTCTCCTTTCATGTTCTAGCTCTGAGTCAAGGGTGAATGTGAATGTGAAGTCACTCAGTCATGTCCGTGTCTTTGTGACCCCATGGACTGTAGCCTACCAGGCTCCTCCACCCATGGAATTTTCAAGACAAGAATACTGGAGTGAGTTGTCATTTCCTTCTCCAGGAGATCTTCCCCACCCAGAGATTCAACCCGTGTCTCCTGCATTGTAGGCAAACACTTTACTGGCTGAAACTCCCAAACAAAGTCCTGAATGGAGAACAATTTTTGACAACTTTTGTTTCATTGTTTCAGGCCCTCTCAGGGGGGCGACGCAGACAGTCCAGTGATATTTTCTTAGATTCAGTGAGCCCAGAACTCAGACTATAAGGACTGGTCATGTTTTTGTCTGCTTATTTTGAAGAACAAATTAAATACTAATAGAGATGATGAAAAACACTGTCAGTTAATCTAAAAAATTATCCTGCCGCCCTATAAATATTGATAGTTAGCAACTGCATAGCTCTTACTGTATCCCAGCTGTGTTCTGGATGTTTTATTATCACACCCATTTTCAGAAAAGAAAATTCATGTAGAGAGATTAAGCAATTTGTGAAACATTACTCAGCTAAAAAGTGATAGATCCAGGATTAGAGCTGAATCTTGTTCCAGATTCTGAAATTTTAAGTACAAGTCTATGCTACATTGTCTCTCTATTCTTGAGAACTTACTATGTGCCTTATATGCCAAGTAATACATTATAAACTTTTCAAAATTCAATGCATTTAATATCAAATTGCAATAATGAAATAGACATTGATCTACCAATCTAAGTACTTGTAAAACTAAAGTTTAAAAATGCTGTCTAAAGTCAGACACTAGTAAGTAGAGGAGTTATGATTTTAAAGTTTATTTGATTAACAGCAAAATCCACTGATTCGATGAAACATTCTTTTCTTCTTTCTTTTTCCTGGAACAGTTTTTCCATATTGTTACTTCTATATATATATTTTTTTTTCATGACCTACCCATCTGATATAATCTCTTTCTGTTTAAACCTGTGATGGTCAATTTTGTGTGTTAACTTGGCTAGGCCACAGTACCTACTCATTTGTACAAACGCTTGTCTTGATGTTGCTGTGAAGATATTTTTCAGATGGGATTATCTTTTAAATCAGTAGACTTTGAGTAAAGCAGATTATTTCCCTTTTAAAGTGGAAGTATCCATCCAGTTAATTGAAGGTCTTAAGAGAAAAATGATTTTTTTTTGGTTTCCTGGTGCCTTACATGGTAAAGCTTCTGCCTGCAATGCAGGAGACCCAGGTTTGATCCCTGGGTTGGGAAGATCCCATGGAGAAGGAAATGGTAACTCACTCCAGTATTCTTGCCTTGAAAATCCCACTGTCAGAGGAGCTAGATAGGTTACAATCCATGGGGTCACAAAGAGTCGGACTCAACTAAGTGACTTCACATTGAAAGACAAAAGCAAGGACAATGTATCTAATCATGTCAGTCAGTTTTAAAGAACTTCTCTCAGATAGATACACAGATGCATAGGTAATCTTTATTTCCTTTAAATCCACATAGAATACTGTGACAACATACTCTATTTCATCATACAAATACTTACTATTATTTTTATATACATTCTTTAGATTGTTAATAACAGAGAAGTACAGTATCTACTTTAATTGGTTTGAAGCACATACCATGATTCACCTGCTACATAGTAAGTGTTCCGTGCACGTGTTTTGAATTAATAAGAAAAGGAGGGTGACAGAGTCAATTGTATGTAAAATCCCACCAGCACTTTAAAGACCTCTCTTCTCAATTTCTTCACCCCTTTCCTCTCTCTCTAATAAAAACCTTCTGTTTAATATAATATGGGGAAAATTCAATAATCAGCTCAGCAACTATAAACCATTTTGAGGAAAGCTATTCACCACAGAAATTAAAGATTATATCAATAATAGTAATTTTATTTTTGCCATTAAAATGTAGATATTAATAGATGATTATATTAATGGAGTTGGATTTTTCACTCGAGAATATTTGACAGGCTGTGAGATTTTAATATGTCTCAACATAAAAAGGACTTTCACATCAATGTAAAGTAAGACAAGACACATAATTTAATCCATAGTGGATCCGAATATAAATATCTATCATTGTATCATATGGTGTTTATCTGTTACTCTTCTCATTTTCTATACATCTCATTGGGATCTTTTATGCATCTAAAGGCTAATATTTTCTAAGTGATGATTTTTCTATCATATTCAGTAGCATTTTAAGAAATATAATTGCATTGGCTTCAATTTCCATTAGGTTGACAAGTTAAAAAAAATACACTTAAAAAAAAATTTCTGTGTGGCCCATATCTGATCTTTCTCAGCTGCCTCTGCCTCTGTGAATTAGTTCTTGCACATCATAGCAAGAGAGAGCAATTCCTCGCATTAAAATATATTTCATACTTTGGCACATAAAATTGAACATTTTTTCTAGGTTCCATATCAAGCAATTTGTCCTATTCACCTTACTTTCTTGTAGTTTATGGTTGTTTAATAGCTCATTTACCTAAAAATGACTTCTGATGTCTAAACATTTCTTTAGTAGGCTCAGAATTAAGGTTCAGCACAAGTTAAGCTGCCTTTTTTTATCCTCACATAGTATATTCCTGGAAGAGTTAAATCTTTTCACATAGGAAACTTTTCTATTCAACAGGAATCCTAAAAAAAAAATACATTTCTTCTTCCACTGCTTTCAATTTTCCCCCATCTATTGCCATAAAGTAAAGGGACCAGATGCCATGAACTAAGTTTTTTGAATTTTTAATTTTAAGATGGCTTTTTCACTCTCTTCTTTTACCTTCTTTAAGAGACTCTTTACATCCTCTTTAAATTCTGACAGTAGGGTAGTGTCATCTGCATATCTGAGGTTATTGATATTTCTCCTGATAATCTTGATTCCAGATTGTGATTCATCCAGCCTGGGATTTTGCATGATGTACTCTATATACAAATCAAATAAGCAGGGTGACAATATATAGCCTTGATGTATACCTTTCCCAATTTGGGACCAGTTCATTTTTCCATGTCTGGTTCTAAATGTTGCTTTTTGTCCTGCATATGGGTTTCTCAGGAAATAGGTAAGGTAGTCTGGTATGCCCATCTTTTTAAGAATTTCAACAGTTTGTTGTGATCCACAAAGTCAAAAAGTTCGGTGCAGTAAATGAAAAAAGAAGTAAATGATTTTCTGAAATTCTTGTGCTTTTTCTATAATCCAAGGGATGTTGGCAATTTGATCTCTGGCTCCTCTGTCTTTTCTAAGTACAATTGGTACATCTGGATCTTCTCGGTTCATGTACTTTTGATGCTTATCTTAAAGGATTTTGAGCATGATTTTATTGGCATGTGAAGTGAGCAAAATTGTGCAGTAGTTTGAACATTCTTTGGCATTTCCCTTCTTTGAGATTGGATTGAAAACTGATCTTTTCCAGTCCTGTGACCACTGCTGAGTTTTCCAAATTTGCTGGCATATTGAGTGCAGTACTTTAAAAACATCATCTTTTAGGATTTGAAAATGCTTAGCTTGAATTCCATCACTTCCACTAGTTTTGTTTTCAGTGATGCTTCCTAAGGCTCACTTGACTTCACATTCCAGGATGTCTGGCTCTAGGTGAGTGAATACACCATTGTGTTATCTATGTCATTAAGACCATTGTGTACAGTTTTCTAGGTGTTCCTACCATCTCACAATATCTTTCGCTTTTGTCAGTTCCTTACTGTTTCTGTCCTTTATTGTGCCCATCTTTGATTGAAATATTCCCTTGGTATCTCTAATTTTCTTGAAAATATCTCTACTCTTTCCCATTCCATTGTTTTCCTTTACTTTTTTGCACTGATAATTGAGGAAGGCTTTCTTATTTCTCCTTGCTATTATTTGGAACTCTACATTCTGATGGATATATCTTTCCTTTTCGCCTCTGTCTTTTGCTTCTCTTCTTTACTTAGTTACTTGTAAGGCCTCCTCGGGCAGCCATTCTGCTTTCTTGCCTTTCTTTTACTTGAGGATAATTTTTGTTATCGCTTCTTGATCAATGTTACAAACATCCATCAAGAGTTTTCAGGCACTCTATCAGATCTAATTCTTTGAACCTAATTTGCCATGTCTACTATAAAATTATCAGGGATTTGATTTAGGTCATACCTGAATGGCCTAGTGTTTTGTTTTTTGTTTTTTTTTCCCCCAACTTTCTTCATCTTAAACCTGAATTTCACAATAAGGAGCTCATTATCTGTGTAACAGTTAGCTCTAGGTCTTGTTTTTCCTTTTTGTAAAGAGTATAGAGCTTTTCAATATTTGGCTACAAATAATATAATCAGCCTAATTTCAGTATTGACCATCAATGGTCAATACTATCTGTCAGACATTGTGCCAAATATCTTTTAAAAAGTTTTTAATGCTTTTTTAAATCTCCAGAGCAAGCTTCCATGATAAGCATTTTTATATTATTGCTTTCACTTAGACAGAGGAGGCTGGCAGGCTACAGTCCAAAGTGTTGCAAAGTCAGACACAAGTAAGTATGCACAAACTGTCACTTTGGACACAATGATACCAAATTTTATTGAGATGAATAATATACCCAGATCAGCAAGATGATTGAATAAGAAATCTTGCATTCACCTTTCACCATGGATACACCAATTTAATAACAACTCACAGGTAGATTAACCTTATAAGAAATGCCAAAACTAATTAGAGGGCACCTTGTATTGGGTAAGGAGCATCTGCTGGCTCAGATAGTAAAGAATCTGCCTGCAATGCAGGAGACACGGGTTTGGTCTCTGGGTTGTGAAAATTCTGTGGAGTAGGAATTGGCAACCTACTCCAGTATTTTCACCTGGAGAACTCAGTGGAGAGAAGAGTCTGGCAAGGTATAGTCCATAGGGTTACAAAGAGTTGGACACAACTGAGTGACTACCACTTATACTGAGTAAAAGTATAAAAGCAACCACATGAAACCAGAAGAAAAAATGAAGGCTTTTTTTTTTTTTTTTTTGCCAAAATCCCAACCCTAGCATCAGTGTCATATAATTAGAAGAAACCCTCTGCCTCCCATCTTTTCCCTGAGTAGCTACAAGTTTGGATGTTATAGTTGAGGCCTCAGCCATTTCAGGCATTACCTAAGGAACAGGCTTCAGGAGCTAAAAGAGATCTATATACACTAGTAGTCTTGGGATTACAATAAACAAAGCTGTCTGAACCAACATGGAAGAAAGCACTCATCACAGCTCCTTCCCCCACACCTTGCAGAGTGAGCAGGCAATAAATCCCAGCTGACAGATACTCTCTGAAAAGGAAAAAAAAAAAAAAGTCAAATTGCACATTTAATGTCTCAATTTATCTGCGAGTTATCTGAAGGATTGCATACTGTCCCACGTGGCTTGGAGTATAGACATGTCCTGGCCTACTCCAGATACCCAGATTTTGCTGAGAATGAACACAACAGTTTTGACTAGCAAAAGAGTCTGTAATCCCCGTCGAAGCTCTAACCTGATTTGTAATAATCTTGTGTACTAGGTGTTATATATGGAAACACCTTTAATAATCCATCAAAAATGGTTAGAACTATTTAACAAACTGAGTAAAGTTGCAAGATATAAAATAAACATACAAAAAATATTTAATTTGTATATACTCATAAGGAAATATCTGAAAGGAAATGAGAAAAATAATTTACTTGCAATAGTATCAAAAGAATAAAACAATTAGGAAGAAAATAACCAAAGCAGTAAAATACTTGTATAGTGGAAAATATATAATAATGATGAAAAATATTTTAAATTAACCAATCAAATTCAATAACATATTAGTAGAATCATACACCATGATTATGTGGGATTTATTCCAGGGATTAAAATATTTTTCAATATCTGCCATCATAGTCAACAATAGAGCCTGAAATGTGCTACNGAGAATTGGCTTTCTCATTTTATTCTTTATTGTAGCATCAAAGACTCAGCCTTTCACATTTTAGAGTGGTAATAGCTATGGGCTTTTCATAAATGCTCGTTTTCAGTTTAATATAATTTCCCTCTATTTTTGCCTTGTTTTTATCAAAAATAGGGGCTGGATTATCTCAACCCAAGGACTGAACCTAGGTTTCCTTCATTGGAAATTGATTTTTTAACCTTCTGAGAAACCTGGTAAGCCTTAACACTTGCCAACATCAATATTATTCACTCTTGACACAAAAGTTAAAAAGAAAAAGAAATACATATTTTCTGGAATTTTATAACCTGAATGTGGAAAAATGATTCAAAAAAAAATTCACAGTTACACAAAACTACTGGTATTTTGGGTCCTGCAAAAAAAAAAAAAAATTAAAAAGCTAAAATGGGATTAAAGAAAACAAGAAGGAAATCTATTTGAGGAGAGTCTTTTGGGAGATGTTCATAACCTCAGGTTTAAACTACAAAGTCTTGGTTAAGTTTCCTACTCTCATCTTTCTTATCACCATCCTGAATATATCTTTATCACATAAATTAAAAATATAAGCCTATGTACTTTTTTTTTTACTGATTATGTTTTCCAAGTGTTTTTTTTTACTGAGAGCAAGAACAAAAAAATAGTATATGAACTACTATGCTACTATCCTTTGTGATAAAAATGTGCTATATAAAACTTAAAGAAACAACATATGGATTCAGTGCAATCCATAAAAATTTCAATGACATTTTTCACAGAATTAGAACAAACAATCCTAAAATTTGTATGGATCCACATAGGTCCTACATAGATAAAGCAATCGTGAGAAAAAGCAAAGCTGAAGGCATTATGTTCCCTGATCTATAACTCTAATTACAAAGCTATAATAGTTAAAACAGAAACAAAGAACAATAGAACATAAAAGACAACCCAGAAATGAACTCACCCATCTATGGTCAATCTATTACAAAAGATCCAAGATTATACAACAAGGTAATCTCTTCAACAAGCAGTGTTACCACATGCAAAAGAATGATACAAGACCACTATTTGATATCCCATAAAAAATATAAACTCAAAATGAATTCAATACNAAACAATCCTAAAATTTGTATGGATCCACATAGGTCCTACATAGATAAAGCAATCGTGAGAAAAAGCAAAGCTGAAGGCATTATGTTCCCTGATCTATAACTCTAATTACAAAGCTATAATAGTTAAAACAGAAACAAAGAACAATAGAACATAAAAGACAACCCAGAAATGAACTCACCCATCTATGGTCAATCTATTACAAAAGATCCAAGATTATACAACAAGGTAATCTCTTCAACAAGCAGTGTTACCACATGCAAAAGAATGATACAAGACCACTATTTGATATCCCATAAAAAATATAAACTCAAAATGAATTCAATACTTAATTGTGAGATCTGAAATCACAAAAGTCCTAGGAAAAGACATAAGAGCAAATTTCCTTGGTACTGATCTTAGCAGTGATTTTTTGGATTTGACAATAAAAATAAAAACAAGCAAGTGGGACCACATCAAACTAAAAAGCTTCTGCATAGCAAAGAAAGCCATTAATGAAATGAAAAGGCAACTTACAGAATAGTAGAAACATTTTCAAATCTATAAAAAGAATTGATTTAATATCAAAAATATATAAAGAATTCATAAAACTCAGTAGCAAAAACCATGCAATCCAAATAAAAATAAGCAGGAGATCTGAATTTCCCAAAGAATTCATATAAATGGCTTATAGTTAATAAAAAGATGTTCAATATCACTAATCTGAAAAATGTAAGTCATACCACAAGGAGGTATTGTCTCACATTTGTTAAGATTTCTATTACCAAAGAGACAAAAAATTACAAATGTTGTTAAGGATGTGGATAAAAGGAAAATCTTGTGGAATAAGAATGTAAATTGGTGCAGCCATAATGGAAAACTATTTGGAGATTTCTCAAAAAATTAAAAATACAACTGCCATATAGTCCAATAATCCTACTTTTGGGTATTTTCCATGAGAAAACTAAAATATAAAGTTGAAGAGCTATATGCATCCCCATGTTCATTGTAACATTACAAGTAATTGCAAAATATGGGAATTAAGTATTCAACTAGAGATGAATGGATGCAATGGATATAGAAATTGTGATATATATATATATATATATATATATATATAATTCATCCATAAAGATATGAAATCTTGTCATTACAACAGTTCATTTGGATGAACTTTCAGGGAATTATACTAAGGGAAATAAATGACACACAGGGAGACACATAATGCATGATCTCATTTATACATGGAATCTAAAATAGTCTGTAGAAGCAGACTAGAAAGTGGTTGCCAGGGATTAAGGGTGTGGGAAATGGGGAGATGTTGGTCAAGGAGTAGAAACTTTCAATTATAAGATAATCCTAGAGTTGTACAGCATTTGTAGGTGGATTCTAGGGAATCAATTTTACTGCATTGGTAGATGGATTTTTTTATCACTGTACCACCTGGGAAGCCCAAGTACAGCATGGTGACTATAATTAATAATGCTGTGTACTTGAAAGTTGATGAGACTAGATCTTAAGTGTACTAAAAAATATCATGACTAACTGAGATAAGAGATGTGATAATTAACTGCATTATGATAATGATCTCATAATGTATCAAATCATATTGTGATCTAAAATATATACAATTTTATCTGTCAATTATATCTTAATAAAGCTCGGAAAAAATAATGAAAACTTTCAATAGTATTTCAGTTCTTACAATGTACCAGTTGATTTACTAGGTGCTTTAGGTATACAAATTCATTGAATCTTCACAAACTTATATGAAACGGTATATGATCATCATTTAACAGGGAGGAAACTGAGGTGCAGTGGCTTATATAACTGTTAAGTAAAACATATTCTTTGAAACTAAGCAGTGTATTCCTATAAGCCACTTTCTGAACCTCTAAACTATACTCTCACTTAAAAGTATTTATGTAATCATTATTCTTCTTGAGTTGAGTGAACTCTGGGTATTAGTGATGAACAAGAAGGCCTGGCTTGCTGCAATTCATGAGGTTGCAAAGAGTCGGACACGACTGAACAACTGAACTGAACTGAACTGAACCCATACATATAGTTCGGAGGAGGCAATGACAACCCACTCCAGTACTCTTGCTTAGAAAATCCCATGGATGGAGGAGCCTGGTACGGTGCAGCCCATGGGATCTTGAAGAGTCGGACACTGCTGAGCGACTTCACTTTCACTTTTCACTTTCCTGCATTGGAGCAGGAAATGGCAACCCACTCCAGTATTCTTGCCTGAAGAATCCCAGGGACGGGGGAGCCTGGTGGGCTGCTGTCTATGGGGTCACATAGAGTCGGACACGACTGAAATGACTTAGCAGCAGCAGAAGTCTTACGTTAAATAGATATGCAAGAGCTATAAAATCTAACAGTAAGAAGTAAGACTAGCAGAATGGAAAAAAAGAATTGTTTCTAATCAGAGCACTTCATCTAAGTGAGTGAACTGGGTCAGAGATCTTAATAGAACTGAAAGTCAAACCCTGTAGCAAGATTCCAGGGTTCATAAAAGTACTAGTTACAGGCCTAGGCTTTGGAATTGGATCCTGGTTCTTTCCTGTATTGAATCATCCCATGGTACTTTCTGGTATTCAATTTATTTTTCTGAATATTCAATTACTATCTGTGTCTCCATATGACAGCAAATAGTGCTGGTGCAGTGATTTGCTCATATGACAATCAGGGACCAAGCCAGGGTTAAGAACATCCTAGGCACACAACATATGTTTGTTGAACAATTCTAGTTAAAAAGAAGATTATTTAACCAAGTCACTTTCATACCACAGAATCTGTGATATACAAAAGCAGAAATCTGTTTTCTATGGCCTTTTTGTTATATATATATATATATATATATATATAAACAGTGAAGTGTTTCAGTAGTGAGGATAAGAATAAAGATTTCATATTTTTAAAGGATTTTAGGTTTTTCCATTTTCTCTTGATTCAAAATCTCTGTTTCAGGCCATTCTATGTACAATGCCCTTTTAAGATACCATATTTTCAACTGACAGAGAATCTAAAACTAACTCCCTTGCTACATAGATGTAATTGGCTTTTTAGCAAATCTTACAGTGTAAAAGATGACATTTCTTGCTGTGAAGATTTATGAGCAGGCATATATCCAGAACTTCCACTTTTTGTTATGTTTCCATGTTTGAGGACATTTATATTCTTCATTTTCTAACTTTTTAAAATGTATAATGCTTTCTCGTTACATGTAAGTTTATTTCCAACTTTACCGAACTACGATGCCTGGAATGTGAAGATAGTCTTGTTCACAAACACTCTGATAGTTTTAGTTGTACATTTCACTTTTTATCTAATTTTGGAACTTTTTCTTCAAGCAGTTTAGTGAGTTGGACATTTCCATTTTATAAGACATGATGGATTTTTTTCATCTTATATCTGAGTCTAACTGAAAGAAGGATTGAAGAAAATCAATGTATTAGAAAATTTAACTGAGAGCAAGTGTGTTGTTTGTTCTTCAGTAGATTGTATTACCTTCTTTCTCGTGATTAAACATGTTCATTAACCAGTTATCTCTTAATGATCAGGCAGGCAGTTCAGACTTGCTCAGTTATTTCTTTTGTCTACTGACCCATTCATATCACAGATCCCCACTGAAGAAATGTCAAAAATGTCTAAAGTACCAAATGAATTTGTGGTTAGTGTTGGGAGAGTTTGTAATTTCTTCGGTTCTGTCTCGCTGCAGCAAAAATCTGAAGCAATAGTCAGACCAGTGTTATAGTTCATTTTTATTGGCAAGCAAACAAAAATACAGCCTTGAGGCATAAGGGCAGGCCAACTTAAAAGACTCGAAGAGAAGAGAAGCCCCCAGCCTATTTTGGCTCCTCTTTTTATATATATATATATTTCTTTTTTCTCCTCCCCCTGAGCCTGCCCTATGTAAATTGGGGCCAAGAGGGCTGTTTGTTTTAGGTGAGGTCCTTACTCCAGTCCTTGGAGCTTCCTTTGTTCTATTTTCTTGGGCTTTTCCCTTCTCTGTCTTTTAGCTACCATGATTGACTTTGGACTCCTTTTTTCTATTCTACCTAACAGTTAGTGTGGAATGTCAGAACTTAGTTTATTCTGTTGGCAAAGATTCATTTCTCCTTTTACTGGTATTTACAAATAGAGCTCTGAAAAGGAAACAGTAATTACAACTAATACAATGTATTCAAGGCAAGAAAATACATAATGCTATATTAAATTCCAGAAAAATCCAACAGCAAACAGCTAATTATTGTCATACTGTTATTATCACTGAATTTCTCTGTACTACTTGCTCCTAAAGAGAAACCGAGACAGTTAAAAAAATAATATAACAATATCCATGTACGTTGTTTGTTGATTTACTTTTCCTCTTTAAAAATAGTATACTTATTTATGCTAACCAGCTTTATATGTTTTGTAAATCATATTCAACTGATACTAGTAGCATAATATCCAAATATAAAAGTTGAAGTATTTCTGTTAGTAACTAAGGAAACAAATTATTGAATTAAAACATTCATAGTAAAAATAATTTCAAAGTTATTTTGTTTCCTGTAGTGTACATGTGTTAAACTCAAAAGTTTTGATAATGGAACTTTTGATTTTTAAATAGAGAAAAGTGAAAGTGTTAGTCAAATTTCAAAGCTATTTTGTTTCCTGTAATGTCTATGTGCTAAATTCAAAAGTTTTGATAGTGAAACTTTTGATTTTTGAATAGAGAAAAGATAAATTTAAAACTTGTGCTTCTTTTTTTGTGCAATACCATTTTAGACAGCCAGGTATTTTAAAGATTACTTGTTTATCCAATTAATCTGTTGATGGATATGTAATTTGCTTGTGTGTCATGGTAATTGTGAACAGTGTTTTCAATAGATGAGTGGGATGGGGGGAAGAGTGGGGGAAAGGTCCAAGAGGGAGGGGACATATTCATTGTCTGATTCATTCATTGTTTATAGCAGAGATTAATACAATGTTGAAAAGCAATTACACCGTGATTTAAAACAAAAAAAGTCTGCTGTTGTTCAGTCACTAATTTTTATCAAACTCTGTAACTCCATGAGATTACAGTAGAAATGTCGTTGTTCTGAGCCATGTGACATGTGTTTACATTTTGTTTGTAATTTGCTGAATCATCTCTCTTAAATCCTTATTTCTCCATCACTGTAATGGAGACCAAAAGCTGTCTTTTCTACTACACATGGTGCTATTAATTTCAAAGGATCTGTAAATATGTAAAATGAAAATCATACAAAAAATCTTTCCTCAAGATTTATGCTTGAGAATTCACTTACTAGTGAATGTATGCTTAACTGCTCAGTTGTGACCAACTCTTTGTGACCTTGTGAACTATAGCCCTCAGTCCATGGGATTTTCCCAGCAAGAATACTGGAACAGGTTGTCATTTCCTCCTCCTGGGGATTTCCTGATTCAGGGATCAAATTCAAGTTTCCTTCATTGCAGGTGGATTCTTTACCGCTGCACCGCCAGGGAAGCCCTTCTTCAATTACTGTTAGTTAAAAAGTAATCCTGTTTCTCCAGTAGTCATATGTGGATGTGAGTTGGAATTTAAAGGAGGCTGAGCACTGAAGAATTGATGTTTTTGAACTTTGGTGCTGGAGACACCTCTAATTTAACTTTTTCTACACCAAATTTCATACTTTCATGTACTCCCTCATGTACTCCAGCTGTAGAATTCCCAATCACAGTAATTGAAATACCCTTCTTACAGTTCCTAGACCAAAAGTCTTGGCATCCTCCTCACTTCTAATTTTTAATTCACATAACCTCTCCAACCAATCAACATTCTCTTAGCCTTACATTTGAAATAAATTACAAATTACATTATTTCTAAAATATCTTCAGCAATACTAAACATCCAAGCCACATAATATTTCTCTTCAGTTCAGTTCAGTTCAGTCACTCAGTTGTGTCTGAATCTTTGCGATCACATGGACTGCAGCATGCCAGGCTTCTCTGTCTCTGTCATCAACTCCCAGAGCTTGCTCAAACTCATGTCCATTGAGTCGGTTATGCCAGGAAACCATCTCATCCTCTGTCGCCCCATTCTCCTTCTGCCTTTAATCTTTTCCATCTTCAGGGTCTTTTCCAGTGAGTCAGTTCTTCAAATCAGGTGGCCAAAATATTGGAACTTCAGGTTCAACATCAGTCCTACCAATTAGTATTCAGGACTAGTTTGATCTCTTTGTAGTCCAAGGGACTTTCAAGAGTTCTCTCCAACACCAGAGTTCAAAAACATCAATACTTCAGTGTTCAGCTTTCCTTATGGTTCAACTCTCACATCCATACATGACTANTTGGAACCAGTCGTTGTTTCATGTCCCATTCAGACTGTTGCTTTTTGACCTGCATACAGGTTTCTCAGGAAGCAGGTCAGGTGGTCTTATATTCTCATTTCTTTCAGAATTTTCCAGTTTGCTCTGATCCACATAGTCAAAGTCATTAGCATACTCAGTGAAGCAGAAGTAGATGCTTTTCTGGATTTCTCTTGATTCTGTTATGATCCAGTAGATGTTGGCAATTTGATCTCTGGTTCCTTTATCTTTTCTAAATCCAGCTTGAACATCTGGAATTTCTCAGATCATGTGCTGTTGAAGCCTAGCTTGGAGAATTTTGAGCATTACTTTGCTAGCATGTGAGGTGAGTGCAATTGTGAAGTAGTTTGAATATTTTTTGGCATTGCCTTTCTTTGTGACTGGAATGAAATCTGACCTTTTTCATTCCTGTGGCCACTGCTGGCTTTTCTACATTTGCTGACATACTGAGTGTAGCACTTTCATAGCATCATCATTTAGGATTTGAGACAGTTCAATTGGAATTCCATCACCTCCACTAGGTTTGTTTATAGTGATCCTTCCTAATGCACACTTGACTTTGCAATCCAAAATGTCTGGCTCTAGTTTAATGGATCACACCACTGTGGTTATATGGATCCTTAAGATCTATTTTGTATAGCTCTTCTGTGTATTATTTCCACCTCTTTTAATATCTTATGCTTCTGTTAGGTCCATATCTTTTCTGTCCTTTATTGTACCCATCTATGCAGGAAATGTTCCCTTGGTATCTCTGATGTTCTTGAAGAGATCTCTAGTCTTTCCCATTCTATTGTTTTCCTCTGTTTCTTTGCACTGATCACAGAGAAAAGCTTTCTTATCTCTCCTTGCTATTCTTTTCAACTCTGTATTCACATGGATATGCCTTTCTTTTTCTACTTTGCCTCTCACTTCTCTTCTTTACCCAGCTATTTGTAAGGCCTACTGAGACAATCATTTTGCCTTTTGACATTTATTTTTCTTAAAGATAGTTTTGATCACAGCCTCCTCTGCAATGAACCTGTTTCCATAGTTCTTTAGGCACTTTGCCTGTCAGATCTAATGTCTTAAATCTATTTGCCACTTCCACTGTATAATCTACTGTATAATCCACTGTGTAATCCTTCCCTTGAGATATTGCAAAAGACACTAACTTTCCATCATTAGCTTTTAATTTCCTACAGTCTATACCCAATGCATTTGTCAGAGGGATGCTTCTAAAATCTCTATCAGTAACTATCATTTCTCCCCTTAGAAATCTCCAATAGTTTCTAATTTTCCTGTGAGTAAAAACAAACAGAAAATTACAACAGCCTGAAAAACTCTGAATGATTTTTATTTTCTTAGTACTCTTATCTTATGTCCTTCAACACTCCCTTTGGCTAAACTGTCTTCTCTATTGTTTTTGGAACATATTAGGTATGCAAATGTGTTTCCTGCACTTAGTATGTTCTTGTATTTTGTGGTTTTCACTTTCTTCAAGTTTTTGCATAAATGTCAGTTTCTCAAGAAAGCTATCCTGACAGTACTATAAACTTCCTTTCTGTGTTCTTATCCACTTTCCCGCTGTGTTTTTCCCTCATAATATCACTCATCCTCTTCTTACAGACCACTGACTCTTAACTTTTATGCTTTATTTTTGTCACTGCCATGTGACCTGCATGATCTCTCTTCCCCAATTGATTATAGCTGTGCAATAGCAGTGACTGTCCATAATCCCATCTACTCAGACACCAGGGAACTCCTGGCATTACCTTTAATTTTATTGTTGGTAGCTACCTGTAGAATTTCCGCCTCGAGAGCAGAAATTTTCATCATCCTATTGATTCATTTTCCTGGTGTCTAAAGCCGTGTCTGATATAAAATATAGGCACTTATGAATATGAGCTTAATATGCAAATGAAAAGCTTACTGGAAGTATATGCAAAGTAAACTTTTTTTTTTATTATAGTATGTCTCCTTCCCTGTAGATGTCTTGTTCATAGCACCTAAATTACTGGCCACCATAGTCAAGTGTTTGCATTTAACCAATACCTTCCAAATGTCTATGAAAACATATTATCTGATTAGTTTGGCTTTCATTTTTCTTTTAAATTTTTATTTATTTAATTTTGGCTGTACTGGTTTTTGTTGGTCCCTACGGGCCTGCTTTAGTTGTGGAGAGCAGAGGCTACTCTCTATGTGTGGTGAGTGGGCTTCTCACTGTGGAGGGCTTCCCTTGTTGTAGAGTGTGGGCTCTGGAGAGCATAGACTTAAGTAGTCATGGTGCATGGGCTTGATCGCTTTGTGTCATGTGGAATCATCCAGGACCAGGGATTGAACCTATGTCCTCTGCATTGGCAGATGTATTCTCAACCACTGGACCTACAGAGAAGTCTGGAGCCTTCATTTTCTTATCATGTAACAATATTGTATTATCTTACAGTCATAAATTAAAGTGGCCAGACATAGTGAAAAGACTACAAGAGAGAGCAATAGAAATATGTTGACATTGCACATCACAATAATTTGGCAGTACTGGGATACACACATACACACACAAACACACACATACACACAAAAGAGCAATTTCCAAAAGCAATTGGGTTGTGAATGCAAATTATAAACCCTTACAATCATGTAGAAGTAAAATCACTGACTTCAAAGCCTGAATGTCAGAAATATTTGAACCCAATGAAACAATGATTCATTTGAAAAATGAACACTTTAAAAGTTTTCACACTTAAGCCATTTACAAAGGAGAACTCACCAAAAATAATTTTCTACATGGGTGAAGTCCATGAGAACATCTGTTACATCATCACACATATAAAATTCTAGAGGTGGTAATTAGGCATGTAAGCCACATCAAATAAGTGAAAACACTTTGATTCCACAGTGATATTTCTAAATTTAGTTAAGTTCTGTTGAATTACATAAAAATCACTGAAAGGAAGTAGTCAAGATAAGCCTGAAGGGACAAAATATTACACTTTTTTAAAATATTGTTGTTCTGTAGCTAAGTTGTATCTGACTCTTGAACCATAATTAATTGGATCAAATAATTGTTCTCTACTGATATATTACATGTTGATTAAGTTTATGTATACAACAAAAGCCTCAGATTTTTTTGTAGAGTGTTCTCATTTTGATACACTGCACATGTAAAGATAATCATATTTGTTTAATAAAAATAATGTTCATTAAAAAAAAAACTTCAAGCATAATGAAAATTAAAAAGTTGACTAAAGAGTAAATTATCATTGATAATTTATTTTGCCAATGCAGGAGACTTAAGAGATGAAGTTTCCATCTCTGCATCAGGAAGATTCCCTGCAATGGGAAATGGCAACTCCCTCCAACTCCCTCCCTGCCTGGAGAATTCCAAGGGGAGAGGAGCCTTATGGGTTACAGTCCATAGCATCACAGAGTTGGACACAACTGAGCATCTGAGCACACACACATCAAAGAACTTAAAATTCATCAGATTTTGGAGTACGTATAAGAAAGAATAAAATGTAATGTGAATCAGACAGCAATATATAACATAATCTCATTCTAATAACAAATCCAAGAGTATATCTATTATCTTCATTGCACAGATAAGAATATTACATTTAGAGATCATAATAAATTACTTATGAAAGCAAGTATTAAAAGGACTTAGATTTAAACTTGGTGGTCTAACTCTGTAGTTTATGTATGTATATATCTATGATCTAACTCTATATGTTGCTGTTTAGTCACTAAGTCATGTCCAACTCTTTAGTGATCTCACAGACTTCAGCCCACTGGGATCCTCTGTCCATGGGGTTTCACAGGCAAACTTACTGAAGTGGATTGCCATTTCCTTCTCTAGGGGATCTTCCTGACCTAGGTATTGACTTTGCATCTCCTGCATTGTCAGGCAAATTCTTTACCAATGAGCCACCAGGAAAGCCCCTTGACTCTGCATTCAGTTCACTTCAGTTCAGTCGCTCAGTAGTGTTCAACTCTTTGCAACCTCATGAATTGCAGCATGCCAGGCCTCCCTGTCCATCAGCAACTCCTGGAGTTCAATCAAACTCATGTCCCTGGGTTGGGAAGATCCCCTGGAGAAGGAAATGGTAACCCACTCCAGTATTCTTGCCTGGAGAATCCCATAGACAGAGAAGTCTGGTAGGCTATAGTCCACAGGGTCGCAAAGAGTCAGACATGACTGAGCAAATTTACTTCCATCGAGTCAATGGTACTATCCAGCCATCTCATCCTCTGTTGTCCCATTCTCCTCCTGCCCTCAATCCCTCCCAGCATCAGAGTCTTTTTCATTGAGTCAACTTTTCTCATGAGGTGGCCAAAGTACTGGAGTTGCAGCTTTAGAATAATCCCTTCCAAAGAAATCCCAAGGTTGATCTCCTTCAGAATGGACTGGTTGGATCTCCTTGCAGTCCAAGGGACTCTCAAGAGTCTTCTCCAACACCACACTTTAAAAGCATCAATTCTTTGACGATCAGCGTTCTTCACAGTCCAACTCTCACAGCCATATATGACCACTTGAAAAACCATAGCCTTGACGAGATAGACCTTTGTTAATTTAGACTTTGTTAAAGTAATGTCTCTGCTTTTGAATATGCTATCTAGGTTTGTCATAACTTTTCCTCCAAGGAGTAAGCATCTTTAATTTCATGGCTGCAATCACCATCTGCAGTGATTTTGTAGCTCAAAAAAATAAAATCTGATATTAGAAAGACCTAAAGTTCTTGTTCCAAAGGGTACGCAAGGCCAAAAATATATATAAGGTAGGAAAACTCTGCATGCTTTTTTGAAGACTGATAAGAAATACCTTTCTTTCCATATCTTAGAAAATGATAGACTTTGGGTGAGAAATTAAATCTCTGAGCATTTAGAAGAAATGAGAAATTACCTTTTTTAGATATTATGTCTGTAACTTTGTAGTGTTAAAGTCACTATCAGAATTTGAAGGGAAGAAAAATTTCACAAAAATTAATTTTTGTTTGAAAGTATTCCAGAAAATCAACCTCTTTTAACTAATAGAAGAATCAAATAAAACAAATCAATATTAATGGATAAACAGTAAGAATTTAATCATGAATATTAGGCAGACACTGTTTCCCATCTTTATATTATATCCCTTATGTTACTGAAATGAGCATATTCACATAATCTTTGAATAGAATTTCAGTACTAGGATAACCTCACATGCAGAGATTGCTTGGAAATACTGATTTATAAAATTTATATGTTTGATACATTTATATTTTTCTCTTTATATTTTTGTACTTTTTGTTAAAATATTTTTTGAAACTTTTTTCCTATGCACCATTTTGCTTTTATTTTCACTTTTACATTACTTCTTATAAATGTAAAATTGAAAAGTCAATACTTTGTGACCCTACTGACCTATGGATAAGTTGAGGCATTTACACTGTGGCTGATAAAGCAAATTCATTGTTTATCCTTTGTACCTGTATGGTCAAGTGAATTGAAAATACACATGATAAAGTGAAATTATCTCTGTGTAACTTTGAGCAGATATCTAAGAATACTGAATCCTTTAGTGAAAATAAGGTGTTAATATAACATTTTCAAATTTGAGGAAAAGATACAATTCTGTGGGCTCAGTATAGTACTGAAATATTTGCATAAGCGTTTGTGGGTTATCTCAGATAAAATATGCTGTCAAAGGAGGATTATAATAAAATAATCAGTCTACAGAAGAACACACACAGCAAAAAGAGCCCATTTGTATATAGCAAAAAGAAATAGAAGGAATGACATCATTGGATGGGGAAATGAAGCAATAATGTATTCTCTCAGATTTCCCATTTGCATAAATTATATCACAGAATGCTTCCTGTATGCTGATGGATATGCATTCAACTATAAGCAAATTAACAGTTATTACCATGGCAAAATTATGCCATTTGTACTTATATTAATGCAGGAGAAAAATGATTGAGATATAGAGTACCAGACATTGCTTGGAAAGCAATTTATTATTTTATCCATGAAAGGACTTGAAATAATAGGACACTAGGATAAGAAAGAGTTTAAGATTGATTTTGTGAGAAATTAGGAAATTGAATGAAATCCATAGAAACACAATGAAGGTTAGTAAATGAAAGAAGTAAGTGAATTATAGGGAAGCATTTGGATATAAACCAGTGTTTTAAAATCTTTGTCAGTTTAGTTTTCTAACTGTAATAAAACTTTTATGATGGTAAATAAATTACAAAGGAAGACTTGGCTGAGCCTGTTGTTTCAGTCCCATGTGTGTTCAAACATAGATGTGGTGATTTTCTATGAATAACAAAATTCTATAAAGCACATTAAAAAACCTATAACATGTGTGAGATATGTGCAGTAATTGCAGGTGTTAGAACCACATTAACAACGCTTGTAGTAAAAATTCAGTGTGAGACAATTCACACTGATTATTTTTTATAGACACTATTCATTTGTAAATATATATATTTTTTCACCCTTAGTACTCTCAAGTGCACTTACGACTGTAGTAAGTTTAAAGTTTTTACCTAGGCTAGTGTGCATGGATATTTAAAACATAATTCCAAAGAACACTGAATTTAATGAATGCCACAATTACAGTAGTTAAAGGTAAGAGAAATTTTGCAAATTTTTATATGTGAATACTAATTAAAGAAGAGAAACTTTTCTGTTGTTGTTGTTGCCATTCCATTGCTAAATCATGTCCAACTCTTTGCAACCCCATGGACTGCAGCACACCAGGTTTCCTTATACTTCACTATCTCCCAGAGTTTGCTCAAACTCACGTCCATTGAGTTGGTGATGCCATCCAACCATCTCATCCCCTGTCAACCTCCTCTCCTCCTGCCCTCAGTCTTTACCAGCATTGGGATCTTTTCTGATGAGACACCTTTCTGCATCAGGTGGTCAAAGTACTGGAATTTTGCTATATATCAATAAATAGTGTCAATGTTTAATAACATCTTCATTGATAGATGATTTCCGATGATGACTTAATAATTTCAAAATAAACTTATGTTCAGGCCTTTGAGAGTAAGCAACTCCTAAATTCAGGCTGATGGAAAATATAACATTACATTAAAAAAATTCTAAATTATTTACAGGAGGCCAGCATAAGTAGGGAAATAATTGAATCCACAGATGAGAAAAAATAAAAAGTGTTTCAATCAAATGTTAGGAAAGAGAAGACAGATGTTCAAGTTCTTTAGGGAAGATAATGCCAGAGGGACTAAATTGTGTTCAAATTATATAGCATACATTATATAAAATTTATTTTATAGATGAAAATTTATTTTAAATATAGCTAAAATTGTCAAATAAAAGGAGAATTAAGGAAAGATATGTTTGTCAATATGCCATCAGAATAGCAGATATCACTTTAAGCATTGCAGAAATTTTAATGCGCAAAATGAGATATAAAAGTGTTGGAAAGGATGTAAGTGTAAAATGGGTGGTAACCCAAGGACAAAAAACTGTAGGGAATACTACCTTCCCTCACGGAAGGAACGTGATAGGAATACTGGCCCCAGGAAGGATCCCTGTCCCAGAGGCTTCTGGAGCATGTGCAGATGCTGTGGCTGTTGGAATTCCCATTGTTATTCCAACAATGAGAGCCAGTACTCTCCAGTTCCACTATACCAGACAGGCTTTTTAGTTTCAATTACCTAAAACTTTTATTGCTTTGTTACTGTAGAAGCCAGTCAATGTTTGCTCTGCTCAGAGATTTATATGCTCACTGTTGCTGCTGTCACTGTCTGATGAACCCATGGCAGCTCTGCTGCTGGCTGAGGCTGCCAGGAGGTCCTTCATGCTTGTATTGGCACCACACTGCCTAAGCAAGAAGTTGCTGTTGCTGCCATGGGACGTATCAACAGAATCGGAAAGAAAAAAATTAAAAAAAAATATATATATATATATATATCAGTTCAGTTCAGTCACTCAGTCGTGTCCGACTCTTTACGACCCCATGAATCACAGCACGCCAGGCCTCCCTGTCCATCACCAACTCAAATTCACATCCATCGAGTCAGTGATGCCATCCAGCCATCTCATCCTCTGTCGTCCCCTTCTCCTTCTGCTCACATTCCCTCCCAGCATCAAAGTCTTTTCCAATGAGTAAACTCTTTGCATGAGGTGGCCAAAGTACTGGAGTTTCAGCTTTAGCATCAGTCCTTCCAAAGAAATCCCAAGGTTGATCTCCTTCAGAATGAACTGGTTGGATCTCCTTGCAGTCCAAGGAACTCTCAAGAGTCTTCTCCATATATATATATTTCTCTCTCTCATCTTCAAATCTTTCATTAGTGACTCCCAACTGGCAAGACAGTATGAGCAATGTAGTTTTCAGATTTCTAGACTCAGGTGATATCTAGGGGAATGTGTAAAGGTAGGTATAAAGATAAGAGTCAAAGACAACTAACAAACAAATGACGTACTGTGTCTCAATTACATTTGTGAACACTGAAAATAAATGAGAACTCTCTGATAGTATCTGAGTTGACTGAAATACTGTCATTTCTAGTAGGTTAGAAACCATAGTGACAGAAGTAGAAATTATCTTCTACAGAGGAAGGAACCTAATGCAGCAGTAAAGATTCATAAGAATAAAGGATCAATAGTCTGAGAGTCTCAAGATACTTATTACACATTCCAGAGGACATCAATCTAAAAAAAAGATGTAAAAACAAAAACAAACAAACAAAAACAGAAATCAAACCTAGAGGATGAAGAAAAAGCTCCATGGAGTTAAGTCACAAAAAGATAAAAGGTAGGTAGGGCAAATGATTAGATCAAAGCCTTGTCAGTTGTGGTCTTGATTTCTCAAATCTTTCAAAGCCAGTGAAAAGTTTTCAATTTAAGATTTTAGAATTATTTATACCAATTAGCTTTAATAATTTGCAAAGTGTGGTTCTCACTTTGCCTGTCTCATTAATTTCTAGCACTCTCTTTACATCTTGTTAAAGTATTTCATAGATTATATAACCTACTTATTGCCACATACTGAAACAATTACTGTGAAACTGTAAGAAGCATAAAGGAGAAATGAGAGAAAAGTAAATCATAATATAATGTGCTTTATATATAATACCTCAGGCATGACCGCAGAATACATAATAAAGATACATTAAAATCCCTTGTGTTATATATTTCTTGTGTGCTACCCCACATCCACACTCCACCTTCCCACATCCTGCTATATGCTGCTAAGGAATGGCTCATTTATGATATATGAATAAGGTTCTTTACCATATGTCTTTTGCTGGAATTTGTTAATACAGGGCATCACCGGGGGTCACAGTGTGTGAGAAATGAGGATAGGACATAAATTTTGTTTCCATCTCTGATAGTTTGTAGCAGATTTGTTGCACCTAGATACAGAAGATCAGTCTTCTTCAAAGAACTGTTGTGTCCAAGTTTCAGTAACTCCTCTCTTTTGTTTCTTCAGGTCTAGACTGGGCATGGCACCTTAAACTTATGGCTTTTGGCTTACTATGCTAATAAATAGAGATAACTACTCAAGACACTATGGTGTGTCAAAGTGGAAAAATAATACTCTCACAAGTGATGAGCTAAATCATACTTGCTTGCAACAAAATCATCTCCCTATAAGTTCATGATTAAGTATTCCAATATATACAGTTCATATCTTGAAATCTTAAATGTTGACAAATACACACAGATTTAACATATAAAATGGTCTTCAAGAAAATCACATTGTTAGGTAACAGAATAGAAGATGTCTAGAAAAATGAAGCATAGATAATGTGATGGAGTGATCATAGCATAGATATATGGAAATAGTATCTGCTTTTGAACAAAGAAAAAAACAAGAAACCTTCCAAACTGTAGATATAGTCCAGATATCAAACAGGAAACTAGATATTTAAGAATTTAGAAGTTAAACAACTAGTTGGACTTTGGCAATAACATTCCCCAAATAAACATGCTATCATTTGATATTTATAAAATAAGACACAGGATGGTTAAATATGAAACATTTAATCAGAGTGTTTTATTTTTAGCATTAGAAAAATCATGTTATAATTTATCAAATGTCAGAAGACTACATAGTACCTGTTATACAATTTGAAGAAATTGCATATGTTTTTGTATTTGGTACATGCATTAAAAGAAAAATATAATGTAAAAACTGTAAGCTTACTATCAGTGTTGTTGTTGAGTTGCTAAGTCATGTATGACTCATGTCTGTGATCCCATGGACTGCCACATGCCAGACTTCCCTGTCCTTCACTAACTCCTGGAGTTTGCTCAAACTCATGTCCACTGATTTAGTGATGCCATCCAACCATCTCATTCTCTGCCACCCCTTTCTCTGCCTGTCCTCAGTCCTTCCCACCATCAGGGTCTTTTCCAGTGAGTTGACTCTTTGCATAAGGAGGCCAAAGTATTGGTACTTCAGCTTCAGTCCTTCCAGTGAATATTCAAGATTGATTTCCTTTAAGGTTGACTGGCTTGATCTCCTTGCTGTCCAAGTTACTCGCAAGAGTATTCTCCAGAACTACAGTTTGAAAGCATCAGTGTTTCAGTGCTCAACATTATTTATGGTCCATCTCTCATATGTGTTCATGACTACTGATAAATCCATAACTTGGTTTATATGGACCTTTGTAGGCCAAGTGATGTCTCTGCTTTTTAATACACTGTCTAGGTTTTCATAGCTTTTCTTTCACGGAGTGTGTTTTAATTTCACGGCCACAGTCACTGTCTGCAGTGATTTTGGAGGGCCACTGGCAGCAGGAGTCTTGGAGGCATATGATGGCATAAGTTCTTTTAGAGTTCACATTTAGACCTACCATAGAGTCTGCAGACTGTAGGATCTGGCTCCAAAGTACAGGGAACACAGCCCCACCCATCAGCAGGAAATCAGATTAAAGATTTACTGAGCATGATCTTGTCCACCAAAGCAAGACTCAAATTTTCCCACAACCAGTCCCTCCCAACAGAAAGCTTTCACAACCTTCTTATCCTCATCCATCAGAGGGCAGACAGAAGCAAGAACTACAATTCCATGGCCTCTGGGAAAAAATCATACACACACACAGAAACCGAACCAAAATGATCACAGCCTTCTTTAACTCAATTAAGCTATGAGCCATGCCATGCAAGGCCACCCAAGATGGTCGGGTCATAGTGGAGCATTCTGTCAAATGGTGGTCCACTGGAATAGGGATTGGGAGACCACTTCAGTGTTCCTGCCTTGAGAACCCCATGAACAGTATGGAAAAAACAAACAAACAAACAAAAACTACTATTATAACCAGAAATAATAGTGACCTTTTCTCCACATGCCAGCTTTCTCATCTTTTGTACTGTTATGTCATTTCCAAGCTTCTCCCTTTATATTACTATTATATAAATTTAATGGAGGCTGTCCTGGTATTATGAGAATTTATTTCCTTTTAAATCTAAGAAGTTATAAACTATTAGTTCACTAAGCTTTCTATAGTTCTTAACAGAAATATAAACATAGAAGGGAAAATGATTAACAGTTATTTCATGTCACCTCAGAGGGAAATTTGAGAGGTTTAATTGGATAATATCTGCAAAGTGTTTTAATTCCTAGGAGAAAATAATATGTAATCATAAGAAGAAAAAGGCACCAAAATAAAATTATACTACATAAGTAGCAATACAAGTAAGTTTAGTTTGGATTCTGAAAGCAGTAGGATATGATAAAAATTGCTCTAAATCTCTCTTTTAAATGTTATTTGGAAGGTCTCTAATCTCTATTTTAAATGTTATCAGCAAATATTCATAGAACCGTGAGCTATTATGGAAAGTGTAATAGATTGATAAACTATATGAGGGCTCTGCTTTGTTATCAATTGTAGACTGTAAGACTGTTATAGAAATGCTGAGATTCAGTTTCCTTAGCTATAAGATAATGATAAAAATTCCTTTCTCTTTCATAGGTTTTCTGTTAAGATCATATTTTTAAAAGTTGCATGAAAGTATGGGAATCTCTAATAGGCTCTATAAATGTTTGCTTATACACACACTCACACACATATATATATGATATATATGTGAGTACTCTTCAGTCATAAAAAAATGAAAACTTGCCATTTGTGACAATGTGTGTGAACCTTGAGAATATTATTCTAAGGGAAATAAATCTGACAGAAAAGACAACTATGACTTCGCTCATATGTGAAATTTAGACAGACAAAACAAAACAAACAAAAAAACAAAGCAGAAACAAACTCAGATACAGAGAAAAGACTGCTAGTTTTTGAAGGGAAAGTGAAAAAGGTCAAGGAAGTCAAATGTACAGAAGTGATTGGCAACTTGATCTTTAGGAACGACCATTTTATAAGCGGCACAGATGTCAAATTACAAATTACAATGTTGTTCATCAACTCAATGAACATTAATTTGATCAAACTTTGGGAGACTGTGGAGGACAGAGGAGCCTGGTGTGCTGCAATCCATGGGGCTGCAGAGAGTCAAACATGACTTAGCAACTGGACTGCATTAAGAGCACTTATATAATGGCCCATACTATTGTAACTCAATTAAAAATTATTAGTATACACCCACAATGATATATGATAATAGAAATAAGAAAGTAATTGCAGAATTTGCATGACCAACAAGCATGTCACTTATCTATCTTTTCAAGATATTGTTGCCCTCTTTTGATTATGTATGATTCTTGAAAAAACATTTTTAAGCCTAAAGAGTTTGATCAGCTGGGCAAATGTTGAAGGACAAGAGTTTAAATCAGTAATTCTCAGAGTTGGAGGAATATTAAGTCATCTGGTGTCCCGCGACTAGAAATTCTTGATTACCTCCTGTGAGGTGAGGTATAATATAAGAATTTTTTGGTGAATTCAGTNACCTCTTTTGATTATGTATGATTCTTGAAAAAACATTTTTAAGCCTAAGAGTTTGAGTAGCTGGGCAGATGTTGAAGGACAAGAGTTTAAATCAGTAATTCTCAGAGTTGGAGGAATATTAAGTCATCTGGTGTCCCGTGACTAGAAATTCTTGATTACCTCCTATGAGGTGAGGTATAATATAAGAATTTTTTGGTGAATTCAGTACACAATCAGGGTTGAGGATCACTGGCCTAAAGGAGCTGCCCTCTTCCTCAGGTCCCTAGGAAGACATGTTGTAGGGACATAGTGAGATGTTATGAATAAGGTTGATGCCATTTGTCTGCATTTGCTTGTCTTTGTTTCCGTCAGCGGTATTTTTATTACTCAGTTCTATCAAGAGTTTGTTAATTTAAAAGAGAAACAAAAACACAAAAATAGTTTGCTTTAAATGAGATAGCTCAAACTATTAAATTCAAGTATATTTATTAAAAAAATTTCCATTTATCTTTTTTTATTTTTTAATTTTTTTAAGGGAATTAGGTCCTTGTTGGGAATTTGCAATCACATTTTCTAGGTATATTTCTATTCTTTAAGTTCAGCATTACTTCACAGAGAATGAATATGATCTTTTACCTTTCTTATTAAACTTGAAACAAATTTAGAAAAAATTTCCTCTTCTTGCAATAAGTTCATGTCGTTCCTGCTACCAATAATGCTCATTGTGTCAGTTCNGTATTTCTATTCTCTAAGTTCAGCATTACTTCACAGAGAATGAATATGATCTTTTACCTTTCTTATTAAACTTGAAACAAATTTAGAAAAAATTTCCTCTTCTTGCAATAAGTTCACGTCGTTCCTGCTACCAATAATGCTCATTGTGTCAGTTCAGTTCAGTCACTCAGTCGTGTCTGACTCTTTGTGACCCCATGAACTGCAAAATGCCAAGCCTCCTTGTCCACCACCAACTCCTGGCGTTCACCCAAGAGTTTGAGCAGCTGGACAGATGTTGAAGCACAAGAGTTTAAATTAGTAATTCTCAGAGTTGGGAATGATTAAAATAAATAAATAATTGAAAAAAATTAAGAGTCTTCTCCAACACCACAATTCAAAAGCATTAATTATTCGGTGCTCAGTTTTCTTTATAGTCCAACTCTCACATCCATACATAACTATCAGAAAAACCATACCTTTCACTAGACAGACATTTGTTGGCAAAGTAATCTCTCTGCTTTTCAATATGCTGACTAGGTTGGTCATAGCTTTTCTTCCAAGGAGTAAACGTCTTTTAATTTCACGGTTGCAATCACCATCTGCAGTGATTTNTCTCACATCCATACATAACTATCAGAAAAACCATACCTTTCACTAGACAGACATTTGTTGGCAAAGTAATCTCTCTGCTTTTCAATATGCTGACTAGGTTGGTCATAGCTTTTCTTCCAAGGAGTAAACGTCTTTTAATTTCACGGTTGCAATCACCATCTGCAGTGATTTTGGAGCCCCCAAAGATAAAGTCTGTCACTGATTCCATTGTTTCCCCATCTATTTGCCATGAAGGGACTGGATGCCATTCATTTTTTGAATGTTGAGTTTTAAACCAACTTTTCACTCTCCTCTTTCACCTTCATTCTTTTAGTTCTTCACTTACTGTCATAAGTGTGATGTCATCTGTGTATATGAGGTTATCNTCACTGGGAAAGACTCTGATGCTAGGAGGGATTGGGGGCAGGAGGAGAAGGGGACAACAAAGGATGAGATGGCTGGATCGCATCATTGACTCGATGGACAACAGTTTGGGTGAACGCCAGGAAATGGTGATCGACAGGGAGGCCTGGTGTGCTGCAATTCTTGGGGTCGCAAAGAGTCGGACACGACTGAGTGACTGAACTGAACTTAAAAGGCTTATAAATTTAACTCTAACTCTTCTAGAGGCTTACAGTTACAGGTCAGGGCCCTTTCCTCAGTTACAAATTTCTCCTTGTATCTTCACATGGCAGAAGAAGTGAGCTGTTTTTCTGGGGTCTAAAAGTAAAATAAAAATAAAGGTACTTCCCCAAAGCCCCACCTCCTATACCATCATATTGGGCAACTAGGATTTTAACATATGAATTCAGTGAGACACAACATTCAAACTTAGCAATAGGTAAATTCATTCCATGTTACTACTACATGGTTTAGATTAACTAACTTTTCTACATTTTTAATAGTCTTTATCTCTTATTCCTACACCCCTTAAAGATGGAAATAGTTCCTGTACTTCATATAAGCTTAAGGAAAAACCAAAAACTAAACAAAACTGTTTTTTGTTCTTTGAAAAACTCTTTTTCTTTATTATTGAAATTATTCTCACTCAAGGTTAGCTACAACCAAATCACATTATCCTCAAACTTTTGAAATAATCTTATATTTCATAAAATTTGAAGTTGAGAGCCCATTTCTCACAAAGTGAGGTTAAATTAGTAAGGGAATGACATTTGCCAAGTGCCTAAAATATGAAGATCAGTGTATTTAAATTTGCTGAAAACACATCAAGATTATGGTTACATTTAACACACACAGTCACTTATTCTAGGTGAAGTTTTAAAAAGCTTGCTGCCTAAACTTAATACTTCAATTCAATCTACCAATATATTTTGGGTGATTACTGTGTACCATACTCCATAATAAAACTGAGGCATTCCTATAAAAAAATACTTTGAACAGAAGCAGCAATAGATACAAAGTCACGCAATCCTGACTTGGTGTAGGCTGGACTTTGGATGCTATACTCTCTGTCAAAGGCACTGCTAGCAGCCTGCACCTTTTCATTCTTCTTAGTAATAGGATCCACACATAGGTCAAATGGGAATCCCAGAATCTTTCAGAGATATGTGTTTTGTTTATTCACTTAAAATAAATGACCACATACCTTCCACGGTATATTTGCCTGGTCTTTGAAATGACATAAATGTAAATCTGAGGTGTAAAGGGTTCCCCCAAAATGCAATCTGTTTTGAGGTAAAACTTTATTACTAACCACATTTTCCCTATGATATATTTCTTCAAAGTAAAAACTAATTTGTATCTAATATGTATATGTGCATATGTACATATTTGTGTAAATTATTTGATAACTGATTATGTCATCATCTTTTTTATTACTTAGTGATACGAAATGTTGAAAAAGGTCCGACAAGTGATTTCCAAGATGGGTAGCTTTTAAGGTTTAAGTTAATTATGTGAACTTCAAATTTTATATTCTTATAAATAAATTTTTAAAGTCAATGGAAGAATAACTATTCTGTATTGTGAGAAGAGTGGTAAGAAAAACATATGGGGATTACTGTGATGACCTTAAAATTGAAAAGAGAGTGAGCAACACAGAAAAAGGTGGTTTAAAAAAAAAAAAGAAAGTTTAATAGCGACCAGGAAGCTACAAATAATTTAGCTCTTAATCTATCATTTATTTTTATTACAGCTGAACCCTGTAAAACAGCCAGTTCCTTACACACATGCACACACACACAGGCACAGGCACACACCCAGTTTATTATTTATGTTCACACATGTGCCAGATATTGTAGGCTACAGAAGATTCTAAATAATTTGCCTCATGGAAACAGGCCATTTTTGACATATGTTTTGAACAAAGCTACACATATCTTGTTACTCATATTTCTTCCACACACTTAAAACTCTATTTCCCATGAGGTAAAGTTAAAGCTCTAGGTCATTTGCCGTCTGGCACTTATTTACCTCTCAGCTTCATTTCTAAGTTATTTTTTCTTCCTTCTCTAAGCAGAGGTTCTATACTCCAGACAGAAATAATATCTCACTAAGTTATTATCCTAAGGTTTAAATAAGACTACATATATAAAGATATATACATATACACTAATGCAGTGTATATAATAAGAAAATAAAGATATTTACTAGTATCAATGACAATACCTTCATGTAGTATTGTTTTCACATTCCAAGAACTATGATCATGATCCTATGTGCATGGTTAACTGGTGTGGTTCCCTGAGGTTGAAATATGAAATGAAGTAAGATCTCAAGTGAAAAAAATAATATCTTACATAAACTTTACATAAATTAGACACATTAAATACAGTCATGTGATATATGTATGTGTATAGCTCAGCTTTATTTCTGTTTTATTCAGCTTTATTTCTGATTTATTGACTATGCCAGAACCTTTGACTGTGTGGATCACAATAAACTGGAAAATTCTTCAAGAAATGGGAATACCAGACCACCTGACTTGCTTCTTTGAGAAATCTATATGCAGGTCAGGAAGCAACGGTTAGAACTGGACATGAAACAACAGACTGGTTCCATGAAAAGGAGTATGTCAAGGCTGTATATTGTCACCCTGCCTGTTTAATTTATATGCAGCGTACATCATGAGAAATGCTGGGCTGGAAGAAGCACAAGCTGGAGTCAAGATTGCCGAGAGAAATATCAACAACTTCAGATATGCAGATGATGGCACTCTTATGGCAGAAAGTGAAGAGGAACTAAAAAGCCTCTTGATGAAAGTGAAAGTGGAGAGTGAAAAAGTGGGCTTAAAGCTCAACATTCAGAAAACTATGATCATGGCATCTGGTCCTGTCGCTTCATGGGAAATAGATGGGGAACCAGGGGAAACAGTGGCAGACTTTATTTGGGGGGGCTCCAAAAATCACTGCAGATGGTGACTGCAGCCATGAAAATAAAAGACACTTGCTTCTTGAAAGGAAAGTTATGACCAACCTAGACAGCATATTAAAAAGCAGAGGCATTACTTTGCCAACAAAGTTCCATCTAGTCAGGTATATAGTTTTTCCAGTAGTCATGTATGGCTGTGAGAGTTGGACTATAAAGATAGCTGAGCACCAAAGAAATGATGCTTTTAATCTGTGCTGTTGAAGACTTTTGAGGATCCCTTGGATTGCAATGAGATCAACCAGTCCATCTTAAAGGAGATAGTCCTGAGTGTTCCTTGGAAGGACTGATGTTGAAGCTGAAGCTCCAATACTTTGACTACCTGATATGAAGAGCTGACTCATTTGAAAAGACCCTGATGCTGGGAAAGATTGAAGGTGGGAAGAGAAGGAGACAACAGAGGATGAGATGGATGGATGGCATAACTGACTCGATGGACATGAGTTTGAGTAAATTCTGGGAGTTGGTGATGGACAGGGAGGCCTGGTTTGCTATACTCCATGGGGTCACAAAGAGTCGTACAAGATTGAACGACTGAACTGAATTGAACTGATAGCTCAGCAGAAGAGAATCCATCTGCCAATGCAGGAAATATGGGCTTGATTCTTGGATCAGAAAGATCCCCTGAAGATGGAAATGTTAACCCATTCCAGTATTCTTCCCTGGGAAATCCCATGGACAGAGGAGTCTGACAGGCAACAGTCCATGGGTTGCAGAGTCGGACATGACTTAATAACTAAACAACAGCAATGACAATATGTTATTTTGACCCTGTTTCCAGGCCCTGGCTACATACCAGTCAGTTCCCTTCTTGAACAGCTTGAATAGCTGATTAAGTACACTTCCCAATCTCTTCCATTAACAGGCTTTTATACCCTGGGTTATGATGTTCCAGCTCTAATTGCCCAAGGTCAGGGCATTACACAACTAGAACTTTCCTTCTCCTGTTGACAATATTCAAATTAGCCAACCCTCAGGAAGCCTGATAAACTTAGCCTATACCATCCCATTTGAAAAACCTGTTTCCACAGTTCCAGCTTGCTAAGTTCCAGCTTGCTGTTGTAACCCCTTCATGGTTCTGCCTAGCAGCCTTCTCTCTTTGAAATCTATAATCAGTAGAGTCTGCCTTTCATCTGCCCAGTGTCAAGGTGTTGTATCCCAGCATCAAAATAATTAAAAAAAAAAAATCCTAAATCTTACCAAACAAACTCATCTAGTGTTTTCAACTGCTAAAAGTAAAACAATAAAGAAATACATAATAAGGAAGAAAATAAAAGAAAGAGACAAGGAAAGAAAAAAAGACGTTGAAAGAAAGAAGAAAAGATTAGAGGTATTAAAGCCGGCTTTTACAAAACTTTGGTGCATTTTGCCTCTACAGATTTTTAATTATGTTTCATAAGTAATGACTTTGGCTCAAAAATGTTAAGAGAAACCAGGGATCAAAATTTTTTATGAGTTAATGGATTCAATCTCCATTACTCAGTCTTCTTATGACCCACAATATAGTCAAGAAAAACTGTGAAATGGTATAGTCTTATGATCAGCTGTTCAAAATATACATATAGTCTCTGCTCGGGAAAAGGATTTACTTGGTATTTAAAATTTTCACTATTGAAAACATATGCAAGGTGGTATTCAAATAAAGGAGACACAACCAAAGACAGCCTAAAGAATCATGCTACTGTTTATTGCTTCCTTTATATTTTACAAGAAGGAAAATTCTGATATAAACCTTTATTGGAATAGCTATTTCAGGGGACATTGTGTTAACCTTATATATCTCACTCAGACTTTAAGCTCTTTCATAAAGTAAGATCTATAAAGTCAAGATCTTTGAACAATCCTGATACATCGTGAGTGACAGTGAATGTTTGTTGAATGAAGGAATGAATCTCAGATGTTGTTAGCTTCATTCTCTTTGTGTGATAACCTGATGAATTAGAAAAATTTGAGAATATAGGATAGGTAGTTATTTTTTAAAACTGGATATAGAATCAAAGATTATTGATTCCCAGTAAGAAACAGGCAATGAATCAGTATAATTAATAAACAACCTCAATAGGGACCCATCTTCCCTCGCTGGGAACCATGGAAACCACTAGGTACAAGAAACAAAATCAATGGCTTTCAGAAGTCTCTTCTAAAGCAAATTAGGAATCTGGCGATGTGAACTGTGAAATAAGCATCACTGCAACACCTTGCATTTATGTAAATAAGCATTTTGGAGACAACTCCATTGTTTCTCTAATTAGTAAAGAGATTCCTGGGAAAACAAGCTGAAATGGGCTCATTTGTTGCTACAGCAACCTTCTTCATTCTGTTTCTATAGACTCTTTAATTTATATTTTGATTTTTCCTCAATTGGCTTTCCAACAGTGTAGAAAGACAGCATTCTAAGTTTTTGTGGGGTAAGTATCAAGATCAAAAGAGCATGGTCAAACGACAAGGAGTATTCACAGGAAATAGCCCTACTGAAGTCTTTCACTGTTAGAGGACCATCTACAGACCATGTTCTTTTTATCAGACATTTAATAAACTCTTGAAAGCTTTTCATGGTTGCAGTCATCTGCAGTGATTTTTGACCCCTGCCCAAAATAAAGTCTGACAGTGTTTCTACTGTTTCCCCATCTATTTGCCATGAAGTGATGGAACTGGATGCCATGATCTTTGTTTTCTGAATGTTGAGCTTTAAGCCAACNTGGGGTCACAAAGAGTCGTACAAGATTGAACGACTGAACTGAATTGAACTGATAGCTCAGCAGAAGAGAATCCATCTGCCAATGCAGGAAATATGGGCTTGATTCTTGGATCAGAAAGATCCCCTGAAGATGGAAATGTTAACCCATTCCAGTATTCTTCCCTGGGAAATCCCATGGACAGAGGAGTCTGACAGGCAACAGTCCATGGGTTGCAGAGTCGGACATGACTTAATAACTAAACAACAGCAATGACAATATGTTATTTTGACCCTGTTTCCAGGCCCTGGCTACATACCAGTCAGTTCCCTTCTTGAACAGCTTGAATAGCTGATTAAGTACACTTCCCAATCTCTTCCATTAACAGGCTTTTATACCCTGGGTTATGATGTTCCAGCTCTAATTGCCCAAGGTCAGGGCATTACACAACTAGAACTTTCCTTCTCCTGTTGACAATATTCAAATTAGCCAACCCTCAGGAAGCCTGATAAACTTAGCCTATACCATCCCATTTGAAAAACCTGTTTCCACAGTTCCAGCTTGCTAAGTTCCAGCTTGCTGTTGTAACCCCTTCATGGTTCTGCCTAGCAGCCTTCTCTCTTTGAAATCTATAATCAGTAGAGTCTGCCTTTCATCTGCCCAGTGTCAAGGTGTTGTATCCCAGCATCAAAATAATTAAAAAAAAAAAATCCTAAATCTTACCAAACAAACTCATCTAGTGTTTTCAACTGCTAAAAGTAAAACAATAAAGAAATACATAATAAGGAAGAAAATAAAAGAAAGAGACAAGGAAAGAAAAAAAGACGTTGAAAGAAAGAAGAAAAGATTAGAGGTATTAAAGCCGGCTTTTACAAAACTTTGGTGCATTTTGCCTCTACAGATTTTTAATTATGTTTCATAAGTAATGACTTTGGCTCAAAAATGTTAAGAGAAACCAGGGATCAAAATTTTTTATGAGTTAATGGATTCAATCTCCATTACTCAGTCTTCTTATGACCCACAATATAGTCAAGAAAAACTGTGAAATGGTATAGTCTTATGATCAGCTGTTCAAAATATACATATAGTCTCTGCTCGGGAAAAGGATTTACTTGGTATTTAAAATTTTCACTATTGAAAACATATGCAAGGTGGTATTCAAATAAAGGAGACACAACCAAAGACAGCCTAAAGAATCATGCTACTGTTTATTGCTTCCTTTATATTTTACAAGAAGGAAAATTCTGATATAAACCTTTATTGGAATAGCTATTTCAGGGGACATTGTGTTAACCTTATATATCTCACTCAGACTTTAAGCTCTTTCATAAAGTAAGATCTATAAAGTCAAGATCTTTGAACAATCCTGATACATCGTGAGTGACAGTGAATGTTTGTTGAATGAAGGAATGAATCTCAGATGTTGTTAGCTTCATTCTCTTTGTGTGATAACCTGATGAATTAGAAAAATTTGAGAATATAGGATAGGTAGTTATTTTTTAAAACTGGATATAGAATCAAAGATTATTGATTCCCAGTAAGAAACAGGCAATGAATCAGTATAATTAATAAACAACCTCAATAGGGACCCATCTTCCCTCGCTGGGAACCATGGAAACCACTAGGTACAAGAAACAAAATCAATGGCTTTCAGAAGTCTCTTCTAAAGCAAATTAGGAATCTGGCGATGTGAACTGTGAAATAAGCATCACTGCAACACCTTGCATTTATGTAAATAAGCATTTTGGAGACAACTCCATTGTTTCTCTAATTAGTAAAGAGATTCCTGGGAAAACAAGCTGAAATGGGCTCATTTGTTGCTACAGCAACCTTCTTCATTCTGTTTCTATAGACTCTTTAATTTATATTTTGATTTTTCCTCAATTGGCTTTCCAACAGTGTAGAAAGACAGCATTCTAAGTTTTTGTGGGGTAAGTATCAAGATCAAAAGAGCATGGTCAAACGACAAGGAGTATTCACAGGAAATAGCCCTACTGAAGTCTTTCACTGTTAGAGGACCATCTACAGACCATGTTCTTTTTATCAGACATTTAATAAACTCTTGAAAGCTTTTCATGGTTGCAGTCATCTGCAGTGATTTTTGACCCCTGCCCAAAATAAAGTCTGATAGTGTTTCTACTGTTTCCCCATCTATTTGCCATGAAGTGATGGAACTGGATGCCATGATCTTTGTTTTCTGAATGTTGAGCTTTAAGCCAACTTTTTCACTTTCATCAGGAGGCTTTTTAGCTCCTCTTCACTTTCTGCCATAAGGGTGGTGTCATCTGCATATCTGAGGTTATTGATATTTCTCCTGGCAGTCTTGATTCCAGCTTGTGTTTCATCCAGCCCAGCGTTTCTCCTGATGTACTCTGCAGATAAGTTAAATAAGCAGGGCAACAATATACAGCCTTGACATATTCCTTTTCCTATTTGGAACCAGTCCGTTGTTCCACATCCAGTTCTAACTGTTGCTTCCTGACCTGTATATAGATTTCTCAAGAGGCAGGTCAGGTGGTCTGGTATTCCCATCTCTTTCAGAATTTTCCAGTTTATTGTGATCCACACAGTCAAAGGCTTTGGCATAGTCAATAAAGCAGAAATAGATGTTTTTCTGGAACTCTCTTGCTTTTTCCATGATCCAACAGATGTTGGCAATTTGATCTCTGGTTCCTCTGCCTTTCCTAAAACCAGCTTGAATATCTGGAATTTCACAGTTCACGTATTGCTGAAGTCTGGCTTGGAGAATTTTGAGCATTACTTTACTAGCGTGTAAGAGGAGTGCAATTGTACAGTAGTTAGAGCATTCTTTGGCATCACCTTTCTTTGGGCTGCAAGGAGATTAAACCAGTCCCTTCTAAGGAAGATCAGTCCTGGGTGTTCTTTGGAAGGACTGATGCTAAAGCTGAATCTCCAATACTTTGGCCACCTCATTTGAATAGTTGACTCATTGGAAAAGACTCTTATGCTGGGAGGGATTGGGGGCAGGAGGAGAAGGGGAAGACTGAGGATAAGACGGCTGGATGGCATCACCGACTCTATGGACATGAGTTTGAGTGAACTCTGGGAGTTTGTGATGGACAGGGAGGCCTGATGTGCTGCAATTCATAGTGTCACAAAGAGCTGGACAAGACTGAGCGACTGAACTGAGCTGAACTGAAAGCTTTTAGCTCTCTTTTGTATGCCCAACCAAATATTTCAATAAAATGGCAAATCTTTTATTTCTACAAAATTGATAAGCTCATGCTAAATAAATGTATGGGTTCATCGCAATGTGTTGTTGCACTAGCCTAAATGGTCTCTTCTCTCAGTCCTACTGTAGTCAATCTTGCATAGTATTTCTCTTGTCAGATTAATTTTCCTATCCTTTTCTTACTAAATTGTGTTTCTGTGACTCCCATTTTCAAAAGATCAAATTCTAAGCTCCTTTCTTGACAGTGGGAAAGCCTGATATACTTTAATTCTTTAACCATTTGTAAATAATGCTACCACATCTTAGCAATGTCTTGCTCCCCTCTACCTGATTCTTGCCTGGCTCCTAGACTCAGTTTAATTCTGTCTTCCTACATGGAATCTTTCCATTCCAATTCAGCTTCCCATGACCACTCTGTTTATTATGAAATTAAGGCTTATTTCAAAATTGTGCTATGTATTTGATCATTGTACTGTCTTGGTTTCTGTTTTAATTTATTTCTGGCTCTATGTTTGGTCCCCTTATCATAGCCATTACCTCTATACTTCTTTATATGTGCCCTCTGATTGAAACTGTTAACTGCAAATTGGTACTTGCCATTCTACTAATCCTTTTACAACCTAGAAGGATTCAATCCTGTGCTGCAGCAGTTGCTGAATTTCAACACCTTCTGAAGAGAGTTTAAGGTAGAGAGCAGAAATGAGACATTCAGTGTTCTGGGAAAAACTGGCAGAATAGGTCTTCAGGTAGTTAGATATTTTCAGGAGCCTATTTTATGAGCCCAATTTTTGTATCTGTTCATATCTAGAAAAGCACCAAAATCTTTCATGGTGATGGCTGTTACTCATGACTGAAGAAAGCTTCATGAGACTAGCAGAAAACTGGAAAAAAAATATGTGCTTGATTGAATGTATTCCTCCTTCACCAAAATTACATATATACTGATCTCACCCTCCACCCCCATGACTCTTTGGAGCAGTTTCTCAGAACTATCTAAGATGTCTCCTGGGTTGCAACCTTAATTTTGCCCTAAATAAAAAACTCACAACTCTCACACTGTGTATTTTTTAAGCCTAAAGAATCAAGTGGAACAACATACACCCTCCCCACCAAGTATAAAAGCTTCTCCATATCCTTTGCCTCTTATTTGCAGAAAAGCTGAAATCTCCCTGTCCTCCCTGAATCACAAAAGAACTAGGTTCAAGCAGCTAATTATTACGACAATAGAGTCACAGACTCAGTATCTCATACATATTCCTGAGCTGTTTCGGAGATTTTATAACTGGCCCTAGAGGGGAAAAGCTAACTGCACGATGACCAGACTGCAGTCATGACTTAAGCTACTCCAACTTGAACGGTACTGAAACCTATGGCAAGCACAGTTCCAAGAACTGGCCTGAAGAGAATGGGGCTATTGCTCATAATAATCAGCCATTATTAGTATCAAAATAATTTTAGTTTTCTCTGTCTGGAAATGTAAGTGGAAAACTAAAATTGTCAGCAAACAGATGTGTTAAGCCTAAGTCCATATCTTTCACTCTAAGACCTTGATGCCCTTTCTCAGCATGAAGAATTTACAGAAGATGGATCTTTGTCCCTAATCACATAGAAATGGAATGATATCTGATGGAGTCTGTGTGTTGGGGGCAGGAGGATGTGTGGACTTGTAAGCAGCTCTTTGCAGGAAACTGCACGTGGCAGGAAACCTCTTTTCTTGTCAAAACTGTATCATAACTAACCTTAAACCAGGTACCTTTATGCTGCTCTGTTCACTGCTGGCCTAAGCACACTTTTCAAATCTTTGGTCACACTACATCTTGTCTAACATGTGGACTCTTTCTCATGGATCAAAGAAGGAAAAATGAAGAATGAGTAATTAACAGATGACAAGATCTCTTCCCCATTTTCCCCTTCAGTAGTCTCACAGACAAACTGTGTGAACAAACTGTGAACAAGACTACATCAAAGAAAGATTACAGTAAGTCGACAAGCCTGCACAGAGTGGGGGATGTTTCATGACTCTGACCCTTCATTTCAATGATTAACTGAGATTACTTCCCTTTTTCCTTTAAAAGCTTTCATGGCCAATCAGAATCTTTGGAGATAGTTTTGGATGACACTGAGTCCTTTGGAGGGAATGATGCTGAAGCTAAAACTCCACTACTTTGGCCACCTCATATGAAGAGTTGACTCATTGGAAAAGACTCTGATGCTGGGAAGGGTTGGGGGCAGGAGGAGAAGGCGACGACAGAGGATGAGATGGCTGGATGTCATCACTGACTTGATGGACATGAGTCTGAGTGAACTCCAGGAATGGTGACGGGCAGGGAGGCCTGGTGTGCTATGATTCATGGGGTTGCAAAGAGTCGGACATGATTGAGGGACTGACTTGAACTGAAATGAGTCCACCATCGCCCATATTGCCACCATTCTGATATAAGGCGGCAACTTTTCTTTCTACCAACATTGTCTTTAACTTGGTATTGATTTTTGAGAGGTGAATAGCCAGACCTAAGTTTGATAGCATGATAACCATCCGGCCTCACTTATGCCATTACATCCATTCCAATAATTCATTAGCCTAAAAAGGTCCTCAAATGCAGTCATCCATTATCTACTCTTCCCCACATTTCTTTTATTGACTCTTTGTTTGCTGTAACAACTTCCTTATGTAGACCTTTAAACCTTTTCCTGTCACATTTCTTTTTCCCTTAACTGACACAACCCAAATGATAGTTAAGAAAACAGTTTGTCTGCTCTGTATCTGTATTCTGTTCCATGCCAATATTCAAATAAACAAAAAATTTAGAAAACAAAATTACAAAAACTATGCTGATTTTAAACTGTGATCTCAATTCTCAAATGTAATTCACACAGACTATACCTAACCATGGGCACCAGACTTCCCTGGTGGTTCAGACTATAAAGAATCTGCTGCAATGACGGAGACCTGGGTTCTATTCCTGGGAAGATTCCCTGGAGGAGAGTATGGCAACCCACTCTAGTATTCTTGCCTGGAGAATCCCAATGGACAGAGGAGCCTGGTGGGCTACGGTCAATTGGATTGTAGAGTCAAACACGACTGAGCAACTAAGCACAACCTTGGGCACCAATCATTTCTCCTATACCTCAACCATGTATTCTAGTCTCTTTTTCAAAAGCTATTTCTTCCTCCTCCTGTTAAATCTGGTCTTTCATTGGACATATGGTCTTATGCTAGACTTAATTAGTAATGTGGTAGAAGTGACTCTATGACAATTATGGTCCAGCTTCTAAAAGTTTCACAAGATGCTAAAGAAGCACAGTGGGATATGAATATCCACTGTAGCCTGTAGGATTAGGGAAAGTTCCCTGAAAAGGAGGATTTCATCTAAGGTCAAAATTAACTTGTGAGTTAAATTAAGGTTAGGTAGTGGAGAATCCCAGGGACGGGGAGCCTGGTAAGCTGCTGTCTCTAGAGTCGGACATGACTGAAGCAACTTAGCAGCAGCAGCAGCAGCAGCAGCAGCAGTGAAGATGGTAGTACTAGTAGAAATTAATGTGTCTATTTCTAACAAAATAATATCAATCAATGTTTTAAATTTAAAAAATCTATCAAATATAGAACTACTACCTTCCTAGATGAATTCCCAGATAAGGACTTAAAGACCAGGTTAAAGTATCTGCATTTTGATAACTATAACATGGGTTTGAGCCATCCTAAGGAAAAAAAAAGAAAGAAAAAGAAACCTGACTTCTAAATATCTGAGAAAGAGTGTTAACTGATAAAATTTTCCGTCGTATAAAGTCAGAGCTGTAATGGAAAATAAAACTCCACTTCTAATTTAGGAAGCTCATATTTAGCTCTGCATAGTTGTTTTTCCATCTCTAGTTTGCTTAGATGTTCATAAGTTTTGAAAACAAGACTTAACACTTATTTGACAATGAAGAACAAATCGTGATTAAGCAATAATAATTAATATGGATATTTATCACTAAAAACTAGATAGGTGTTATATTGAAAAGCATTTCCAAGGGGGGGGGAGGCAAAAAGGTAAAGTGGTTGTCTGAGGAGGCCTTACAAATAGCTGAGAGAAGAAGAGAAGCTAAAGGCAAAGGAGAAAAANAATATGGATATTTATCACTAAAAACTAGATAGGTGTTATATTGAAAAGCATTTCCAAGGTGGGGGGGGGAAGGCAAAAAGGTAAAGTGGTTGTCTGAGGAGGCCTTACAAATAGCTGAGAGAAGAAAAGCTAAAGGCAAAGGAGAAAAAGAAAGATATACCCATCTGAATGCAGAGTTCCAAAGAATAGCAAGGAGAAATAAGAAAGCCTTTCTATATGAACAAAGCAAAGATATAGAAGAAAAGAATAGAACTGGAAAAACTAGAGATCTCTTCAAGAAAATTAGAGATACAAAGGAAGCATTTCATGCAAAGATGGACAAAATAAAGAACAGAAATGGAATGGACCTAACAGAAGTAGAAGATATTAAGAAGGGGTGGCAAAAATACACAAAAGACTATAAAAAAGAGATACCAATGACCTGGATAACCATGATGGTGTGATCACCCACCTGGAGCCAGATATTCTGGAGTGCAAAGTCAAGTGAGCCTAAGGAAGCATCACTAGGAACCAAGCTAGTGGAGATGATGGAATTCCAGTGGAGCTATTTCAAATCCTGAAAGATGCTGCTGCTAAAGTGCTGCACTCAATATGCCAGAAAATTTGGAAAACTCAGCAGTGGCCACAGGACTGGAAAATACCAGCTTTCATTTCAATCCCTAGGAACAGTGCCAAAGAATGCTCAAACTACTCCACAGTTGCCCTCATTTCACATGCCAGCAAGATAATGTCCAAAATTCTTCAAGCTAGGATTCAACAGTATGCAGACAAAGAAATTCCCGATGTAGAAGCAGGATTTAGAAAAGGCAGAGGAACCAGAGATCAACCAAATTGCCAAAAGCAAGCGAATTCTAGAAAAACATCTATTTCTGCTTCACTGACTACACTAAAGCCTTTGATTGTGTAGGTCACAATAAACTGTTGAAAACTCTTAAAGAGATAGGAATACCAGACCACCTTACCTGCCTCCTGAGAAACCTGCATGCAGGTCAATACAGTTAGAACTGGACATGGGACAATGGACTGGATCAAATTGGGAAAGGAGTACATCAAGATTGTATGTTGTCACGCTGCTCAGTTAACTTGTATGCAGAATACATCAAGCAAAATGCCAGGCTGGATGAAGCACATGCTCAAATCAAGATAGCTGGGAGAAATATCAGTAATCTCAGATATGCAGATGACACCACCCTTATGGCAGAAAGTGAAGAAGAACTAAAGAGCCTCTCGATGAATATGAAAGAGAAGAGTTGAAAAAGCTGGCCCCAAACTCAACATTCAAAAAATGTAGATCATGGCATCCAGTCCCATCATTTCATGGCAAATAGACGGAGAAACAATGGAAACAGTGAGAAAATTTATTTTCTTTGGCTCCGAAGTCACTGTGGATGGTAAATGCAGCCAGGAAATTAAAAGACGTTTGCTCCTTGGAAGAAAAGTTATGACAAACCCAGACAGTGCATTAAAAGCAGAGACATTACTTTGCCAACAAAAGTCTGTATAGTCAAAACTATGGTTTTCCTGCCATCGTGTATTGATGAGAGAGCTAGAGTCAAAGAATTGATGTTTTCAAACTGTGGTGTTGGAGAATACTCTTGAGAGTTCCTTGGAGTGCAAGCAGATCAAGTCAGTCAATCCTAAAGGAAATCAACCCTTGGTATTCACTGGGAGAACTGATGCTGAAGCGCCAATATTTGGCCACCTAATGTGAAGAGCTGATTAATTAGAACGACCCTGATGCTGGTAAAGATTGAAGGCAGGAGGAGAAGGGGATGACAGAGGATGAGATGTTTGGATGACAGCACCAACTCAATGGACATGAGTTTGGGCAAACTTGGTGATATGGTGAAGGACAAGGAAGCCTGCCATGCTACAGTCCACGGGGTTGCAAAGAGTTGAACATGACTACCCCACTAAATAACAATAAATATTGGAGATGTACTGGAGATCTCAATACCCTAGACATAAACATAAATTTGGTTCTATATTTTATAAATAATTATAGCAGACATATCCTAAGAGGCATGAAAAAATTTTCTGCTTCCAGGTTTTATATTACTGAAGAAAAGGGAGAAGCCAGAGAGTGGAAAGCTGAAGTTATAGGCCATGATCAGATCATAGATGGCTTTCATCCAATGTAGGCCTTAACAGACTGTTATTTAGGGAATGAAAATAGAATCATTTGTGTCTTTTCCTTGTACAACAAAATGAGTCAAGTAAATCAATGCTTGCATTTAAGGTTAAATATTGTTACTTTGCACATTTTATCTTCTGGAAAGCCTGTCCTTTCTCTGCTGAAATCAGAAGTCAATTCAACCAGGAGTCTGTCTGCTCTGAGGAAGAGAACACAACAGCTACTTAATATTTTTCTTCCTTCTGTTTAATTAACAGTTACTGTGGCTCCAAGCCAGCCTTTGGATGGCAGATGTGTGTTAGGTGTAAGGGGGACATGGAAACAAGGTAGGATCTTAGTTCTCTAGTTTCTAACAACTTAAGCAAAGAGGCATGCAGACAGATATATTACTTCCACACTATGTGGTGAATGTTAGCTTAGTGGTTTACATCAAATTTCCTTTCCTGCCCAATCACAACGCCCTTTCCTATCAATTTACAGAAGCTAGAATTAGTCTCACCCTCATTAACACCCACATGAATATTTACATATTTTTTGTTACATATGAAAGGATAACAGATACATACATACATGTTGGGGGTCAGCGTGAGGAACTCCGCCCATGGCAAAGGTCATGAGGAAGGGGGCTTCGGCATATGCAAAGCCGTGACCAAGTCTCAGGAAATTCCCCTGCTCCCGGGCATCTAACCCCAAAACCAGAGTCTGTCTTGTACTCTCACCTACGGGGGGCTCTCCCCGATAACGGTTTCTCTCAGAGAAGGAGTAAACGTGCAGCTCCAAGGAAGTAAAAGTTCCTGGGCGTGACTAGAGTGTTTCAACTTATGAGACTCCTCTGAAGGTTATCTAGCCTGCCTGTATAGGTTCCTCCAGCCACAACAGTCCTCCAACCATGAGAGGCATGAGATGTTTTGACTTACTAAAGGCAAATTCTTGTGGGAAGTCAGAAATTATTAGTATAGGGGGTTGGTTGNTAACGTAGTCCATGGGGTCCCAAAGAGTCCAACATGACTGAATGACTGAACAACAACATCAACATAAATATCAGGATTGGGAGGGGCTCTAAAGTTATATGTTACATTACCCATGTGATATCTGAGTTTGTATTAAGGAATCAGTTGCTGAACACAAATGACTAAAGCTTTTTAAAATACTTTCACAATGGAGTATTACTCAGCCAGTATTACTCAGCCATTAAAAAGAGTACATTTGAATGAGTTCTAATGAGGTGAATGAAACTGGAGCCTATTATACAGAATGAAGCAAGCCAGAAAGAAAAACACCAATACAGTATACTAATGCATATATATGGAATTTAGAAAGATGGTAATGACAACCCTGTATGAGAGACAACAAAAGAGACACAGATGTATAGAACAGTCTTTTGGACTCTGTGAGAGAGGGAGAGGGTGGGGTGATTTGGGAGAATGGTATTGAAACATGCCTAGTATCATATATGAAATGAATAGACAGTCCAGGTTTGATCCATGAAACTGGATGCTTGGGGCTGGTGCACTGAGACGACCCAGAGGGATGGTACAGGGAGGGAAGAGGGAGGGGGGTTCAGGATGCGAAGCACGTGTATACCTGTGGCGGATTCATGTTGATGCATGGCAAAACCAATACAATATTGTAAAGTAATTAACCTCCAATTAAAATAAACAAATTTATAAAATAAAACAAAAAAGTACTTTCAAAAAATGTTTATAGTGGGAGTGAACATCATTATCTAATGTTTGAAATGCTCTTATTTGTTGTTCAAAGTACTAGCACATATCAGGCAACATGAAATCAAGATTAAGGACATTAGATTCAACCAGTTCTGGAATAATATGTATCTCCACTTTTGGAAAACAGAGATACATATCCAGTAGGTCTGCAGTGTATAGCAAATAAGCTGTAATGTTTAGAGTTCATATAATTTACAATATCACTACTACTACAAAGAGCCCAAATATTTATTTCAGTGCTCATCTTCCTAGCAGTCTTTTCCTTTGGACTTGATAATTTTATAAATCTTTTAAAAAATATTAAATTTTACTAAACTGTTGCTCTGAAAAGGCAATGGCACCCCATTCCAGTACTCTTGCCTGGAAACTCTATGGACGAAGGAGCCTGGTAGGCTGCAGTCCATGGGATCGCTAAGAGTCGGACATGACTGGAGTGACTTAGCAGCAGCAGCAGCAGCAAACTGTTGCTAAAATTATCTGTTCTTATTATAATAAAATAGTGCCTGATCTATTGATTATGTACACATATACATTCATTTTTTAAAAAATAATTTTTGCATCCATAGGCAAGATTTATGTAAAATAATTTGAATTATCTGTACATAAATGTACATAGAAAAAAATCAGACAAATGTTCCACTGTCACTTAAGATCTATAAATTAAACTCTAGACAAAATATATTGGAGTCAATAATGCAGTGAAAAATATACTTTGAGATGATATGACAGCTATTACAGATAGAATTATTGGGAACTGATCTGAGAAATGAAAGTGTAGAAAATTTGCCTCTTGATAATATTTACATTTAACTTACAAGATTGCTGGGAGAAATATCAGTCACCTCAGATATGCAGATGACACCACCCTTATGGCAGAAAGTGAAGAGGAACTGAAAAGCCTGTTGATGAAAGTGAAAGTGGAGAGTGAAAAAGTTGGCTTAAAGCTCAACATTCAGAAAACTAAGATCATGACATCTGGTCACATCACCTCATGGCAAACAGATGGGGAAAGAGGGGAAACAGTGTCAGACTTTATTTTGGGGGCTCCAAAATCACTGCAGATGGTGATTGCAGCCATAAAATTAAAAGACATTTACCCCTTGGAAGAAAGGTTATGACCAACATAGATAGCATATTTAAAATCAGAGACATTACTTTGCCAAAAAAAAGTCCATCTAGTCTATGGTTTTTCCAGTGGTCATGTATGGATGTGAGAGTTGGACTGTGAAGAAAGCTGAGTACCGAAGAATTGATGCTTTTGAACTGTGGTGTTGGAGAAAACTCTTGAGAGTCCCTTGGACTGCAAGGAGATCCAGCCAGTCCATTCTAAAGGAGATCAGTCCTGGGTGTTCTTTGGAAGGAAGGAAAGCTGAAACTAAAGCTGCAACTCCAGTACTTTGGCCACCTCACGCGAAGAGCTGACTCATTGGAAAAGACTCTGATGCTGGGAGGGATTGGAGGCAGGAGGAGAAGGGGACGACAGAGGATGAGATGGCTGGATGGCATCACCAACTCGATGGACGTGAGTTTGAGTGATCTCTGGGAGTTGGTGATGAACAGGGAGGCCTGGCGTGCCGCAGTTCATGGGATCGCAGAGTCAGACATGACTAAGGGACTGAACTGAACTGAACTGAACATTTATAAATAAAAATACACATTACTAATACCACAGAAGGCACTTCTTTCTTTCTAGTCAGTAACTCGTATCTTTAAAGTTTATATTGACTTCTAACAAAGTATTTATCTCCTGTTTTTTACACTCTGTAAATACAGTCATATAGCATGCACACTTTCATGTTTGCCTTTACTTATTTGATTTTATGTTTGTGACCCTTTATTCTCATCTCGGCATGGCATTTCATTACATGTTATAATTCATTTATTTTTCCAGTGTCCATGTAAAATTGTTTAGTTTTCAGCTTGGACCTATGACAAATAATAAACCCATAAACAGTCTCATATGGATTTTTCATGAGCATATGCATAAGTTTCTGCTGAATATTTATTTAGACACGGATTCACTAGGTCCTAGCCTTAGAGCCAAAACTGACTGGACTAGATAGATCTGTGATCTGATGCTTCACTTTGCAAGTCCTCTTTGTGTGTTTTTCCTTTCTTTCTTTCTTTAGGGAATGATTCCTTTGCACCTAATTGCTTAAAGTAACACATCTTAGTTAAAACTCTGTCAAGCATCTGGTGTTTTTCCTCTTTGAAACACTACCTACTACTCCTCTTCTTTGTAAGCATTCTTCACTCCAGAAGAGAACAATTATCTAAATGTAATTTGAATGCAAATAGTATTCACAATTAATATTTAATACAAATTATTTGTAAGTTAAATGCAAATTTTATCCAAAGGCAAATTTTCTACACCTTCATTTCTCAAATCAGTTCCTAATAATTCTATATGTAATAATTATCATATCATCTCAATGTACATCTCACTGTGTGGCCCCTTCCCTGATCCTTATCAAGAACCCTATTTTGAGCTAACATTTTGACATAGTCTTGAGGGCACTAGTTTGCTTTGCCCTCCTTTGACAGGCAAACAAATAAAGCTACTCTTTGCTTCTTTACCCAAAACTGTCTCTGTGATTTTGATTTGGTGCCAATGTACAAAGACCAAAATTTCAGCAGCAATAGTTTTTGTTTTATTTAGTCAGACTAGGTAGAATTTGCCAAACAGCTTTTCCAAGTGGTTGTATCAATTCTATCTCACTGGTAGCCTGTGATTGTTTTTATTTATCCACATTCTAAAAAGCACTTTACTCCTCATTTATATGTTTATTTATAATCTATCAATATTTATATCTATTTTTGTATTTTAGTTTATAATCTCCATTCCATGCTATATGTTGTGGTGTCACATTGTGCTTTTGGTGGTGGTGTTGTCTTACTCTTTAATTTTGCTAAAACTAAAGAGACAGAATCATTGCATATACTTACTGGCTTATTTGATATTCTGTTTGGAAAAATACATTCTCAACTATCATGCCCATTTTTATTGGATTGTTTGACCTTTCATTTTGGTTTTTGAAAGCTGGCTTATTTTCTGAATTTTTATATCATGTGTGTGCATTGGAAGTATTCCCTCTCACTTTGTGAAGTACTTTTCTAATATCAGGTGTTTTAAAAACAGATATAATAAATTTTAATATATTAAACTACATATTTTATCTTCATGATTTTGATTGCTTTAAAAGGGAGCTATTTTAAGTCAGGTCTATGACTTTTCTTCTAGAAGCTTCATGATGTTACCATCTGAATTTGTATCTACAATTTATCAGGAATTTACTTTTGTATATAATGCATGATAGAAATCCATATTTATCTTTTTTCCCATAGAGACATAAAGTTGGTCCAGAACAATTATTAGAATGACCATTTCTATAATTTATGCCAGAGTCACATTGTTATAAATTATATGAATGGGTGATTTTTTCTAGAATCTATTCTACATGTTGGTCTAATTGTTAATCTTCATGTTACTATCATACTTCCTTGAGTGATATAGCTTTATATTTTGATTTTGATGATCATGAAGAGATTAATTTTTGTTCACTTTAATGTAAGGATTTTATTTATCCTTTTTTAAAAGCAACTATTTGCCCCAAAATATTATGTAGTTCTGCAGGAAATAAACAGTTAATATCTGAGATCATTATCATCCCTAAGTCAGTTGAACTTTATGGTTCAAATGAACACAGTTTGGAAAATACTGGTAGGAAAACGTAAAAGAATGAAGAAAAGCCTTACCATGTCTTGGAGAAGCCTGTATGATTTTCAGTTTCCACCTGTCAATGTTAAGTGGTTTATCTGTATATATAGCACTGGAAAATACTAGGGCTGGGATGATGGTGGTGATTCAATACAAGGATTTCTTCCTTAGTATTAGCACAGTAACATCACAACAAACTGTGAAGTGTTCTCAAAATCAGTAAAATAGAGCTGTCAAGCAACAATCTTAACTGCCTCTATTGCCTGAGAGTAGACCTCATGGCAGGTGTTTCTCTAAGGTATCAGTCAATGAGGAATTACAGAATTGAAACATGTTAGTCATTAAATGATTTAGATCTATTCCTCAAATAATTTCTCAAATACTTAATATAAATATATACTGAATAAAAACACATGTGAATACTCATTATTCCATTTACCCACCCTCACTGCACATGCACACATCTGTGTACATACATAAATACACATACACACATTGCTAAGGTTTCATAAGGCATATAAAAATGAGACATTTCCTAAGGGGGCCAATTTTCCTAAATTGTGAGAAATCATATATTGCTTACCCCTTTTCATTAAGGCTAAATCCTTAAAAATTAAATTTCATCTGAGAGCAAAATCTCCAAAACAATTGCTGCTGCTGCGTCACTTCAGTCATAGCCGAATCTGTGCGACCCCATAAACATCAGCTCCCACCAAGCTCCCCCGTCCCTGGGATTCTCCAGGGACACTGGAGTGGGTTGCCATTTCCTTCTCCAATGCATGAAAGTGAAAAGTGAAAGTGAAGTCACTCAGTAGTGTCCGACTCTTTGCGACCCTATAGACTGTAGCCTACCAGGCTTCTCTGCCCATGGGATTTTCCAGGCAAGCGAACGGGAGTGGGTTGCCATTGCCTTCTCCGAAACTATGGCTATTCATTTCCAAAGTTTGTAAAAATCAAGCAAACTCCCTCCAATTGAGATTATCATGTGATGAAAGACTTAAATACTATAAAATTGATTTTCAATTTGGTCATGGATATATATTACTTTTTAAAAATATGTATATTCTTCAGAATATACATACAAAATTCCTCATGTGAATTTTCCAGAAGCTATATTCTATCTGCTTGATTGTACTAGAAATATCTTCCAGAATTACTACCGTTTTTAATACCAGCATTTTTGAATTAATAGCTTAATTATTATTATTAACTATAATATAGCTATTTTAAAAGATACAAACTTAATACTATTAGTCACTTTCCTTAATTTTCATGTGAAGATGCACATTAGAGTATTTTCTTTTAAATTTAGAAAATATATTGGATATATAAATAGCTTATTCATATCTGTGGGCATTTTAATTTGCTTATCTTACTTGTACTAATAGAGTTCCTTCCATTTATCCAGAAAATCTTTAGTAGAACTAGTCATATTCTAACAGTTTTATATTCTCTTTAATGCTTTTATATATATATAAATTCATCTAGGAATTTTGACTATTTTGAGAATTATAAGTTTACATTTGGTATTGATTCTTTGTTCAGTGTTTTACCTTTATGAATAGATTTAGCTGATTTTCTGTATTTGTGAAGTTTTCTATATTTGTTAATATAAAACATATATTATGATTTTTATAATTATAATATACATTGCAATATATTCTATATTTGCTAGCAAGTTCATATTATGGGAACTTTTTCTTTGATAATTGTCAAACTTATCTGAAAATTTATATAGAAACTGGACTGTAATATGTTAAATGCTTATAACTGGTTCAGTGAAAAGTTGCTTTTCTTATTCTTCTTATAGATTTTAAAATAAACATTTATTTCTTTTACAAATATAGTTCTTGGATTATGTCTGAATCTATATATGAATTTGCATCTTCAAATCCATGAAAATAGTATATATTTATATTTATTTGAGGCTTTCCTGGTGACTCAGTTGGTAAAGAATCTGCTTACAGTTCAGGAGATCAACTGCAGTACAACTGATCTGCAACTGATCTGGGTTCCATCCCTGGATCAGGAAGATCCCCTGGAAAAGGAAATGGTAACCCACTACAGTGTTCTTGCCTGGAGAATCCCATGGACAGAAGAGCCTAGCAGGCTACAGTCCATAGGGTTGCAAGAGTCTGACATGAATCAGTGACTAAACCACCACATACATTTATTTCAATTTTTTTATTTCTTTCATCATTATTTTATTCAGCAACAGGTCTTACACATACCTTGTTGGATTCTTACCTAAGTATAATTTTCCATAAACTCTCTAACTGATTCATTCTTTCCTGATCACCTAAATAAAAGCTCAGTGGATGAGTTTCCCAAACTTCGCATCACATTTCTTTGCTTTTTCTCCTGAAGTCTTATCATTATATAACATTGTGTGTTGTATAATATTTTTTTCTGTCTTTCCCATTTATATATAAAATCCTCCTGAATCAAGTTTTTTGTTATTTGTTATGTTTTGCTTTTTAACAGTATATAGAAGGCTGCCTGATAGGTAGTAGTTGCTTGATAGGTATTTGTTGAATGAAGTAATAGCTGAGAAAAAGGCAAGAAAAAAATAAAAGTGTGCAAAGGTTTTTTCACAAAGTTGGCAAAAAATAATGAGAAGAAACTACTGTATCTTATAACTCAGAGTTTAAAAATATCACTGTGGCATATGGGGTAGTGTCAAAGTTTTCATTTGACCAGTGTATTTTATTTACACTTGTAATGCATCAACGCTTGGAACAAGTGTGAGCAGTTTATATCTCCATTGACCCATGAATGCTATTTTTGGAAATTCATGAACAGCCATTCATGTTGAAATATAATGAGGGATATTAAACAGTCAGCTCAAATTTGGCTGAACATGCAGGATTTTTTAGAGCCCACAAAACCAGACAAATAAATTTAGAATTATGTCTAACATTTTTACAATAACATATCTTAATTTTATTTTTTCCTATAAGACTATGTACTCATCCAACTAACTGATTTTGCTTTAGGTAAACTTACTTGGGAAAATTATTCAGGAATTACTTGAAGATTCATATATTTTACTGTTTGAAAGAGTATTGATTGATTTTTTTCATATACCTTTTCAGTTCAGTCGCTCAGTCGTGTCCGACTCTTTGCGACCCCATGAATTGTAGCACGCCAGGCCTCCCTGTTCATCACCATCTCCTGGAGTTCACTCAGACTCATGTCCATCGAATCCGTGATGCCATCCAGCCATCTCAGTATTACACAAGAGTTATACTGAGCCATCTCCTCGGTCGTCCCCTTCTCTTCCTGCCCCCAGTCCCTACCCATCAGAGTTTTTTCCAATGAGTCAACTGTTCACATGAGGTGGCCAAAGTACTGGAGTTTCAGCTTTAGCATTATTCCTTCCAAAGAAATCCTAGGGTTCATCTCCTTCAGAATGGACTGGTTGGATCTCCTTGCGTATACGTTTTAGTCCCATCAAATTTCTGATAAAATAAGCATCCAGTTTATGATAATAATTAACATTTATATTGTAATTGTTTCAAACTCTCTTCTAAATTCCTTTATATATGCATTATTCATGATCTATTGGGTTGGCCAAAAAGTTCCTTCTGTTTTAATTAAAAATAAAAGACACACTTTTTATTTCCACTAATAACTTTATTGAAGAACATATTCACAGCTTTGTTCCACTACTTTCTGACATTTTTCATGCAACTTGATAATTCCATCTTCCCAAAACTTTTTAAATTTTTGAGCAAAGAACTAGTCCAGGTGCCTTTTACAGTCTTCCAGGGAATTGCAAGTTTTTCATTAAGAGAGTTTTGTAAAGGCCAAAATAAATAGAAATCTGGAGGTATAATGTCTGATGAATTAGATGANTAAACAGTTAATATCTGAGATCATTATCATCCCTAAGTCAGTTGAACTTTATGGTTCAAATGAACACAGTTTGGAAAATACTGGTAGGAAAACGTAAAAGAATGAAGAAAAGTCTTACCATGTCTTGGAGAAGCCTGTATGATTTTCAGTTTCCACCTGTCAATGTTAAGTGGTTTATCTGTATATATAGCACTGGAAAATACTAGGGCTGGGATGATGGTGGTGATTCAATACAAGGATTTCTTCCTTAGTATTAGCACAGTAGCATCACAACAAACTGTGAAGTGCTCTCAAAATCAGTAAAATAGAGCTGTCAAGCAACAATCTTAACTGCCTCTATTGCCTGAGAGTAGACCTCATGGCAGGTGTTTCTCTAAGGTATCAGTCAATGAGGAATTACAGAATTGAAACATGTTAGTCATTAAATGATTTAGATCTATTCCTCAAATAATTTCTCAAATACTTAATATAAATATATACTGAATAAAAACACATGTGAATACTCATTATTCCATTTACCCACCCTCACTGCACATGCACACATCTGTGTACATACATAAATACACATACACACATTGCTAAGGTTTCATAGGGCATATAAAAATGAGACATTTCCTAAGGGGGCCAATTTTCCTAAATTGTGAGAAATCATATATTGCTTACCCCTTTTCATTAAGGCTAAATCCTTAAAAATTAAATTTCATCTGAGAGCAAAATCTCCAAAACAATTGCTGCTGCTGCGTCACTTCAGTCATAGCCGAATCTGTGCGACCCCATAAACATCAGCTCCCACCAAGCTCCCCCGTCCCTGGGATTCTCCAGGGACACTGGAGTGGGTTGCCATTTCCTTCTCCAATGCATGAAAGTGAAAAGTGAAAGTGAAGTCACTCAGTAGTGTCCGACTCTTTGCGACCCTATAGACTGTAGCCTACCAGGCTTCTCTGCCCATGGGATTTTCCAGGCAAGCGAACGGGAGTGGGTTGCCATTGCCTTCTCCGAAACTATGGCTATTCATTTCCAAAGTTTGTAAAAATCAAGCAAACTCCCTCCAATTGAGATTATCATGTGATGAAAGACTTAAATACTATAAAATTGATTTTCAATTTGGTCATGGATATATATTACTTTTTAAAAATATGTATATTCTTCAGAATATACATACAAAATTCCTCATGTGAATTTTCCAGAAGCTATATTCTATCTGCTTGATTGTACTAGAAATATCTTCCAGAATTACTACCGTTTTTAATACCAGCATTTTTGAATTAATAGCTTAATTATTATTATTAACTATAATATAGCTATTTTAAAAGATACAAACTTAATATTATTAGTCACTTTCCTTAATTTTCATGTGAAGATGCACATTAGAGTATTTTCTTTTAAATTTAGAAAATATATTGGATATATAAATAGCTTATTCATATCTGTGGGCATTTTAATTTGCTTATCTTACTTGTACTAATAGAGTTCCTTCCATTTATCCAGAAAATCTTTAGTAGAACTAGTCATATTCTAACAGTTTTATATTCTCTTTAATGCTTTTATATATATATAAATTCATCTAGGAATTTTGACTATTTTGAGAATTATAAGTTTACATTTGGTATTGATTCTTTGTTCAGTGTTTTACCTTTATGAATAGATTTAGCTGATTTTCTGTATTTGTGAAGTTTTCTATATTTGTTAATATAAAACATATATTATGATTTTTATAATTATAATATACATTGCAATATATTCTATATTTGCTAGCAAGTTCATATTATGGGAACTTTTTCTTTGATAATTGTCAAACTTATCTGAAAATTTATATAGAAACTGGACTGTAATATGTTAAATGCTTATAACTGGTTCAGTGAAAAGTTGCTTTTCTTATTCTTCTTATAGATTTTAAAATAAACATCTATTTCTTTTACAAATATAGTTCTTGGATTATGTCTGAATCTATATATGAATTTGCATCTTCAAATCCATGAAAATAGTATATATTTATATTTATTTGAGGCTTTCCTGGTGACTCAGTTGGTAAAGAATCTGCTTACAGTTCAGGAGATCAACTGCAGTACAACTGATCTGCAACTGATCTGGGTTCCATCCCTGGATCAGGAAGATCCCCTGGAAAAGGAAATGGTAACCCACTACAGTGTTCTTGCCTGGAGAATCCCATGGACAGAAGAGCCTAGCAGGCTACAGTCCATAGGGTTGCAAGAGTCTGACATGAATCAGTGACTAAACCACCACATACATTTATTTCAATTTTTTTATTTCTTTCATCATTATTTTATTCAGCAACAGGTCTTACACATACCTTGTTGGATTCTTACCTAAGTATAATTTTCCATAAACTCTCTAACTGATTCATTCTTTCCTGATCACCTAAATAAAAGCTCAGTGGATGAGTTTCCCAAACTTCGCATCACATTTCTTTGCTTTTTCTCCTGAAGTCTTATCATTATATAACATTGTGTGTTGTATAATATTTTTTTCTGTCTTTCCCATTTATATATAAAATCCTCCTGAATCAAGTTTTTTGTTATTTGTTATGTTTTGCTTTTTAACAGTATATAGAAGGCTGCCTGATAGGTAGTAGTTGCTTGATAGGTATTTGTTGAATGAAGTAATAGCTGAGAAAAAGGCAAGAAAAAAATAAAAGTGTGCAAAGATTTTTTCACAAAGTTGGCAAAAAATAATGAGAAGAAACTACTGTATCTTATAACTCAGAGTTTAAAAATATCACTGTGGCATATGGGGTAGTGTCAAAGTTTTCATTTGACCAGTGTATTTTATTTACACTTGTAATGCATCAACGCTTGGAACAAGTGTGAGCAGTTTATATCTCCATTGACCCATGAATGCTATTTTTGGAAATTCATGAACAGCCATTCATGTTGAAATATAATGAGGGATATTAAACAGTCAGCTCAAATTTGGCTGAACATGCAGGATTTTTTAGAGCCCACAAAACCAGACAAATAAATTTAGAATTATGTCTAACATTTTTACAATAACATATCTTAATTTTATTTTTTCCTATAAGACTATGTACTCATCCAACTAACTGATTTTGCTTTAGGTAAACTTACTTGGGAAAATTATTCAGGAATTACTTGAAGATTCATATATTTTACTGTTTGAAAGAGTATTGATTGATTTTTTTCATATACCTTTTCAGTTCAGTCGCTCAGTCGTGTCCGACTCTTTGCGACCCCATGAATTGTAGCACGCCAGGCCTCCCTGTTCATCACCATTTCCTGGAGTTCACTCAGACTCATGTCCATCGAGTCCGTGATGCCATCCAGCCATCTCAGTATAACACAAGAGTTATACTGAGCCATCTCCTCGGTCGTCCCCTTCTCTTCCTGCCCCCAGTCCCTACCCATCAGAGTTTTTTCCAATGAGTCAACTGTTCACATGAGGTGGCCAAAGTACTGGAGTTTCAGCTTTAGCATTATTCCTTCCAAAGAAATCCTAGAGTTCATCTCCTTCAGAATGGACTGGTTGGATCTCCTTGTGTATACGTTTTAGTCCCATCAAATTTCTGATAAAATAAGCATCCAGTTTATGATAATAATTAACATTTATATTGTAATTGTTTCAAACTCTCTTCTAAATTCCTTTATATATGCATTATTCATGATCTATTGGGTTGGCCAAAAAGTTCCTTCTGTTTTAATTAAAAATAAAAGACACACTTTTTATTTCCACTAATAACTTTATTGAAGAACATATTCACAGCTTTGTTCCACTACTTTCTGACATTTTTCGTGCAACTTCATAATTCCATCTTCCCAAAACTTTTTAAATTTTTGAGCAAAGAACTAGTCCAGGTGCCTTTTACAGTCTTCCAGGGAATTGCAAGTTTTTCATTAAGAGAGTTTTGTAAAGGCCAAAATAAATAGAAATCTGGAGGTATAATGTCTGATGAATTAGATGAACTTCCCAGCCAAGCTTAAGTGGCTTTTGCCTGGTCATCAAACAAACATGCACTCTTGTGTTATACTGATGAAATATATATTTTCTATTGACTCATTCTGGATGATTTCATAAAGTGCTGTTTTCAGTTGGTCAACCTGAGAGAAATGCTTGTTGGAATTAATTCCTTGGTTTTCCAGAAAGCATTCATGATGGAGGACTCCCATCCATTACCAATATCTACACAGCATCACCACTTTGGATGAAGACCTGCCTTTGATGTGATCAGTAGTAGTTCATTTTGTTTGCCCCATGACCTATTCTGTTCCCCGTTGTTGTACAATACCCATTTGGCACTGCCTGCCACCATTTGTCTTAAAACCAGAATACTTTTGTTATGTTTAAGTAAGGTTTCTTTCAATTAACCTATGTGGAACTCAAAAATCAAAGCAATTAAAATAACAAAGCTGGCTCAAATGATTTCCAAACCTTGATTTGAATATTTTGGGTATGCCAGCTATCTCCCACATGGTATAGCATTGGTTTTTCTCAATTAATATCTTGATTTGTTCCCTATCAACTTAAGGGTTTCCATGGTAGCTCAGAGGTTAAAATGTCTGCCTGCAATGCAGGAGACCTGGGTTTGATCCCTAGGTTGAAAGAAATGGCAATCCACTCCAATATTCTTGCCTGGAGAATCCCATGAATGGAGGAGCCTGGTCCATGGGCTACAGTCCATGGGGTCGCAAAGAGTCAGACACAACTGAGCAAGCGACTTAATTAATTAATAAACTTAAACCAGTCTACTAGACCTTGCAGCATTGTTGAATGAGAAATCTTTAGCATAAAACTTCACAAAACATTTTTGACACATTCAATCAGTCATCACACCTTCTCCATACACTGCACAAATATTTTTTGTGTGTTTCAATTGTGTTTTTACCTTTCTTAAAATCATAAAGCATACTATACTGAAAGTGTTGCTTTTTAAAATTCTACCTTCAATATTAAAATGGCTGCACAAACTTCTGCATGACTTCTGATTTTTTTTTTAATTGACACTAATATGACAGCTGTCACATCACAATGCAATCTAATGAAATTGTGTCAAATGAAGTTAAAACTAAGAACTACTAGCATCATTTTAAGGAAGAAACCAAATAAAACTTTTGCCCAACACAATGTTTATCACAATTTACTTATAACACAGGTGTAATCATTATTATCACTTTATAGATGAATACTGCTGTGCAAGGCAATATGTATTTCTCAGTGGGTCAGATAACATTCAGTTCACAATAGACAAATCAGTTTGCCTGGTAATTTGATGGCCCATGGTTAAGTACCTAGTCTCTGCTAAGTCTCACTAGGAAGCTAAGAACTGTTTCTCAAGAAAGAGAGCAGAGGTCTGTGGAGTAGCAGAGAGTTTTGCTAATAAAGTGCTAAGAGCTTAAATTCAGATTCCTCCATAAAGGTCTATTAAATGCTACAAACACCATTTCTATCTACCACTGATACTTCAAGTACCATTGAGTTTGCTGGATCACATGACCTGAATGGCAGAACGGCTTGCATTATAGTCTGGACCTGTTAGTACTGTCTTCCGTTTTTTTGGTCCCCGTTTAAATCTACCAATGTTTCAGAGGATTTTGTAAATGCTCCAGAGTAACATACTCCAATGAAGAATATGTTGTCTCCAAAATGCAAAGAGGCCCGATAGGCATGGGTCTCCCTTTTTGGTTATAGAAGGATCAGATGCAGCTACTTATCCTTCACCTTTGTAGGATTATCTTCACTTGCCTTACATCATTAAACTCCAAGAAATTTTAGTAAGGTAGAAGATCCTTGATTTTTTAAATTTATTTTATTTTACCGGTCATGAATATCTTAGAGATAGGTCTAGATTAGTTGTTACTTATTGTCCACTAATCCCAGTCAGCATAATCTTATCAATGTAACAGGAATGTGACATCTCAGAGAAAGGAAAGCCAATCAAGAGCCTTACAACCTAATTTAGAGCATATGGCTAGAGAGCTTGTATATCCATGAGGAAGGAGAATGAAAGTGTATTGCTCAGCTTACCATATTGCTTGATTTGCAAGCTATAAGCAAACAGTTTCTGGTGTTTGTTTGTTTTAACATGGGTAGATTTTTAAAAAGCATCTGTAAGATCAATAGCCATATATCAAGTACAAGAGAATCTGTTATTTGCTCAGGTAATAAATATACATCTGGCACCAATAAAAATACAACTGGAGTAATCACCTGGATAGGCTTATGATAATATAACATTGTTCCCAATATGCATCTGTCTTCCACACTGGACACATAAACCTGTTGAATGGAAATGTCATAAAATCATCACCCCTTCAAATTCCTCATGGTACTATTAATCTCTGTAACCTTCCAAGGAATGCAGTTTTACATTTTATTTACTGTTTTCCTAGGTTGAGGAAGTTCTAGTGGCTTCCACTTAGCCTTTCTCACATAATATCTCTCATTCTTCATGTCAGGAAACCAATTGGGGATTTTGATAACCACTCAATATGTCTATTACAATTTTACATTGCTTAACTGAGTAAACAACTTCAAAATGGGTCTGATGACCCATGGGACTCACTCTGAGATGGATCTGAACTAATACTTAATTGACCAACTGATTGCTATAAACTACTCTTACTGGTTGACCACAGTGGCATTTAGTTTCTCATGGAATTAATGTTAATTCATAGTTAGTGTCCAGTAGTCCCCAAAAGGTTTGATCATTTCCTCTTCCCCAGTGCAGTTACCCATATAGTAGACCAAAAGTCATTTCCGGGAAGACTGTGAGAAAGACTAAAAGTATAAATTTTGGTTGTGTACTGAAGTCTTTTCTGAAGGAGATCTAGCCTCCTCTTCCTTCAAGGGGCTTAAGACTGAGAATTGACTCAGTGGCCATGACTCATGGTTTTTATGATTCAACTTAGGTTTATGCTCATTTGGCCTGCAATTTTTCTGCTTATATAGATCAAGAAATACTTTGGCAGACTTTCTATCAATTTCATTTCAAGGAACAATGTAATTAAGTAGCCAATGACAAAGTTCTGTGCAAATCAGATCAAGACAGAACAGGACCATGTGGAGCTCCTGGGTACAGAAGATTTTCTGTGTCCCCTATTTCTTATATGTAGGAAATTGGTTTTCATGACCTTCCTGAGTTTCAAAGGACAGACTAAAACAATTGTTAATCAGTGAAAGAGTGTTGCGACAAGGGAGGAATAGACAGAAACTAATAATGAAGGCTTTGTTGGTGGCTCAATAGTAAAGAATATACTTGCCCATCCAGGAGACACAGATTTGCTCCCTGATCAAGGAAAATTCCACATACTGTGGAGCAATTCAGCCTGTGCACAGAAACTATTGAGCCTGTGCTATAGAGCCCAGAAGCCACAACTATTGAGCCTATGTGTCACAACTACCAAAACCCAAGTGTTCTAGTGCCTGTGTTCCCAAAGAGAGGCCACTGCAATGAGAAACCCATGCACCTCAGTTAGAGAGAAACCCTTGCTTGCTGTAACTAGAAAAAAGCCCACACAGCAATGAAGACCCAGCACAGGCAAAAATAAAATAGATAAATAAAATTATTTAAATAAGAAAAAAAGAAAAATAAAATAATGCAGCTTCGGGAAAATTTCTGAGCGATACACATAACAGTCTCTTTAAACTCTTCTACAGAACTAAAACTCCTAACAAATGGAAGATGAACTGCTTGATTAAGCAATCTGTATTCCAGAGAGAAGGTCATAGTTTGTATCCTAGAGAACTACAGAAGGTCATTAAGAGACCATCTGAGGCTAGATTAAAAGAATGCAGATCCTGCACACATTCTGATCCTTACCAGCAACCCTGCCCTTGAACTGTTACTATAAAATTCCTTACCAAATTCCCCTGGCTTGGGATACAGTTTTTGAGGGCTCGATTTTGTGTCCTCCTATGCCTGGCAAAGCAATAAAGCTATTCTTTTATACTTCACCCAAAACTTCTATCTCTGAGATGTGACTTGGCACCAGTGCACAGAGACTGAAAGTTTGGCATCAGACTATTCTGATTGCTGTTTTCACTCTTCTCTCCACTAGGGTAATTATGACTTCCTTGCCTTTGTGGTCCAGTGCCACCACTTGGGCCCTGTGACCCAGGGATCTAATTTCTCTTATTGTATTTAGATATCCCAATTCAGAGTCTGTAGTTTTCACTGGAAGATCAGGGCTACAGAGGAAAAAAAAATCACAGAGCATTTCAAGGACTTGAAAAGTGAGCCTTCTGGACCCTACCGGTGTAAGTCAGTGTAAGTAAGTTAAATGACAAATCCACACTAACGTGCCAACCCTCTAAGACTTTGATTTCTGTTCTCTACATTAAACCAAGTCATGCCTGGCCTTTCTAACTCACTCACTCTGAGCTACTCTTTGGTTCATGTTTTAGTCAAGCAAGCAGCCAGTTAGAACACTTTCTAACTCTAAAAGAACAGTAAATACAAAATCTCTGCTCAATGAGACTGAGAGGGTAACAGGCAGGAGGGTCAGAGGTCTCCAAATGGAGGAAATAGGGTACAAGTGTCAGATTTTTTTTTTTTTTTTAACCTCTCCCTTAAGCAGCAGGAGGAAACAAACTACAAGTGTCAGATATTTTTTCCTTCTCTATACAAAATTAAAAGGAGGCTTCTCTTAAAATNATAATTCCATCTTCCCAAAACTTTTTAAATTTTTGAGCAAAGAACTAGTCCAGGTGCCTTTTACAGTCTTCCAGGGAATTGCAAGTTTTTCATTAAGAGAGTTTTGTAAAGGCCAAAATAAATAGAAATCTGGAGGTATAATGTCTGATGAATTAGATGAACTTCCCAGCCAAGCTTAAGTGGCTTTTGCCTGGTCATCAAACAAACATGCACTCTTGTGTTATACTGATGAAATATATATTTTCTATTGACTCATTCTGGATGATTTCATAAAGTGCTGTTTTCAGTTGGTCAACCTAAGAGAAATGCTTGTTGGAATTAATTCCTTGGTTTTCCAGAAAGCATTCATGATGGATGACTCCCATCCATTACCAATATCTACACAGCATCACCACTTTGGATGAAGACCTGCCTTTGATGTGATCAGTAGTAGTTCATTTTGTTTGCCCCATGACCTATTCTGTTCCCCGTTGTTGTACAATACCCATTTGGCACTGCCTGCCACCATTTGTCTTAAAACCAGAATACTTTTGTTATGTTTAAGTAAGGTTTCTTTCAATTAACCTATGTGGAACTCAAAAATCAAAGCAATTAAAATAACAAAGCTGGCTCAAATGATTTCCAAACCTTGATTTGAATATTTTGGGTATGCCAGCTATCTCCCACATGGTATAGCATTGGTTTTTCTCAATTAATATCTTGATTTGTTCCCTATCAACTTAAGGGTTTCCATGGTAGCTCAGAGGTTAAAATGTCTGCCTGCAATGCAGGAGACCTGGGTTTGATCCCTAGGTTGAAAGAAATGGCAATCCACTCCAATATTCTTGCCTGGAGAATCCCATGAATGGAGGAGCCTGGTCCATGGGCTACAGTCCATGGGGTCGCAAAGAGTCAGACACAACTGAGCAAGCGACTTAATTAATTAATAAACTTAAACCAGTCTACTAGACCTTGCAGCATTGTTGAATGAGAAATCTTTAGCACAAAACTTCACAAAACATTTTTGACACATTCAATCAGTCATCACACCTTCTCCATACACTGCACAAATATTTTTTGTGTGTTTCAATTGTGTTTTTACCTTTCTTAAAATCATAAAGCATACTATACTGAAAGTGTTGCTTTTTAAAATTCTACCTTCAATATTAAAATGGCTGCACAAACTTCTGCATGACTTCTGATTTTTTTTTTTAATTGACACTAATATGACAGCTGTCACATCACAATGCAATCTAATGAAATTGTGTCAAATGAAGTTAAAACTAAGAACTACTAGCATCATTTTAAGGAAGAAACCAAATAAAACTTTTGCCCAACACAATGTTTATCACAATTTACTTATAACACAGGTGTAATCATTATTATCACTTTATAGATGAATACTGCTGTGCAAGGCAATATGTATTTCTCAGTGGGTCAGATAACATTCAGTTCACAATAGACAAATCAGTTTGCCTGGTAATTTGATGGCCCATGGTTAAGTACCTAGTCTCTGCTAAGTCTCACTAGGAAGCTAAGAACTGTTTCTCAAGAAAGAGAGCAGAGGTCTGTGGAGTAGCAGAGAGTTTTGCTAATAAAGTGCTAAGAGCTTAAATTCAGATTCCTCCATAAAGGTCTATTAAATGCTACAAACACCATTTCTATCTACCACTGATACTTCAAGTACCATTGAGTTTGCTGGATCACATGACCTGAATGGCAGAACGGCTTGCATTATAGTCTGGACCTGTTAGTACTGTCTTCCGTTTTTTTGGTCCCCGTTTAAATCTACCAATGTTTCAGAGGATTTTGTAAATGCTCCAGAGTAACATACTCCAATGAAGAATATGTTGTCTCCAAAATGCAAAGAGGCCCGATAGGCATGGGTCTCCCTTTTTGGTTATAGAAGGATCAGATGCAGCTACTTATCCTTCACCTTTGTAGGATTATCTTCACTTGCCTTACATCATTAAACTCCAAGAAATTTTAGTAAGGTAGAAGATCCTTGATTTTTTAAATTTATTTTATTTTACCGGTCATGAATATCTTAGAGATAGGTCTAGATTAGTTGTTACTTATTGTCCACTAATCCCAGTCAGCATAATCTTATCAATGTAACAGGAATGTGACATCTCAGAGAAAGGAAAGCCAATCAAGAGCCTTACAACCTAATTTAGAGCATATGGCTAGAGAGCTTGTATATCCATGAGGAAGGAGAATGAAAGTGTATTGCTCAGCTTACCATATTGCTTGATTTGCAAGCTATAAGCAAACAGTTTCTGGTGTTTGTTTGTTTTAACATGGGTAGATTTTTAAAAAGCATCTGTAAGATCAATAGCCATATATCAAGTACAAGAGAATCTGTTATTTGCTCAGGTAATAAATATACATCTGGCACCAATAAAAATACAACTGGAGTAATCACCTGGATAGGCTTATGATAATATAACATTGTTCCCAATATGCATCTGTCTTCCACACTGGACACATAAACCTGTTGAATGGAAATGTCATAAAATCATCACCCCTTCAAATTCCTCATGGTACTATTAATCTCTGTAACCTTCCAAGGAATGCAGTTTTACATTTTATTTACTGTTTTCCTAGGTTGAGGAAGTTCTAGTGGCTTCCACTTAGCCTTTCTCACATAATATCTCTCATTCTTCATGTCAGGAAAACAATTGGGGATTTTGATAACCACTCAATATGTCTATTACAATTTTACATTGCTTAACTGAGTAAACAACTTCAAAATGGGTCTGATGACCCATGGGACTCACTCTGAGATGGATCTGAACTAATACTTAATTGACCAACTGATTGCTATAAACTACTCTTACTGGTTGACCACAGTGGCATTTAGTTTCTCATGGAATTAATGTTAATTCATAGTTAGTGTCCAGTAGTCCCCAAAAGGTTTGATCATTTCCTCTTCCCCAGTGCAGTTACCCATGTAGTAGACCAAAAGTCATTTCCGGGAAGACTGTGAGAAAGACTAAAAGTATAAATTTTGGTTGTGTACTGAAGTCTTTTCTGAAGGAGATCTAGCCTCCTCTTCCTTCAAGGGGCTTAAGACTGAGAATTGACTCAGTGGCCATGACTCATGGTTTTTATGATTCAACTTAGGTTTATGCTCATTTGGCCTGCAATTTTTCTGCTTATATAGATCAAGAAATACTTTGGCAGACTTTCTATCAATTTCATTTCAAGGAACAATGTAATTAAGTAGTCAATGACAAAGTTCTGTGCAAATCAGATCAAAACAGAACAGGACCATGTGGAGCTCCTGGGTACAGAAGATTTTCTGTGTCCCCTATTTCTTATATGTAGGAAATTGGTTTTCATGACCTTCCTGAGTTTCAAAGGACAGACTAAAACAATTGTTAATCAGTGAAAGAGTGTTGCGACAAGGGAGGAATAGACAGAAACTAATAATGAAGGCTTTGTTGGTGGGTCAATAGTAAAGAATATACTTGCCCATCCAGGAGACACAGATTTGCTCCCTGATCCAGGAAAATTCCACATACTGTGGAGCAATTCAGCCTGTGCACAGAAACTATTGAGCCTGTGCTATAGAGCCCAGAAGCCACAACTATTGAGCCTATGTGTCACAACTACCAAAACCCAAGTGTTCTAGTGCCTGTGTTCCCAAAGAGAGGCCACTGCAATGAGAAACCCATGCACCTCAGTTAGAGAGAAACCCTTGCTTGCTGTAACTAGAAAAAAGCCCACACAGCAATGAAGACCCAGCACAGGCAAAAATAAAATAGATAAATAAAATTATTTAAATAAGAAAAAAAGAAAAATAAAATAATGCAGCTTCGGGAAAATTTCTGAGCGATACACATAACAGTCTCTTTAAACTCTTCTACAGAACTAAAACTCCTAACAAATGGAAGATGAACTGCTTGATTAAGCAATCTGTATTCCAGAGAGAAGGTCATAGTTTGTATCCTAGAGAACTACAGAAGGTCATTAAGAGACCATCTGAGGCTAGATTAAAAGAATGCAGATCCTGCACACATTCTGATCCTTACCAGCAACCCTGCCCTTGAACTGTTACTATAAAATTCCTTACCAAATTCCCCTGGCTTGGGATACAGTTTTTGAGGGCTCGATTTTGTGTCCTCCTATGCCTGGCAAAGCAATAAAGCTATTCTTTTATACTTCACCCAAAACTTCTATCTCTGAGATGTGACTTGGCACCAGTGCACAGAGACTGAAAGTTTGGCATCAGACTATTCTGATTGCTGTTTTCACTCTTCTCTCCACTAGGGTAATTATGACTTCCTTGCCTTTGTGGTCCAGTGCCACCACTTGGGCCCTGTGACCCAGGGATCTAATTTCTCTTATTGTATTTAGATATCCCAATTCAGAGTCTGTAGTTTTCACTGGAAGATCAGGGCTACAGAGGAAAAAAAAATCACAGAGCATTTCAAGGACTTGAAAAGTGAGCCTTCTGGACCCTACCGGTGTAAGTCAGTGTAAGTAAGTTAAATGACAAATCCACACTAACGTGCCAACCCTCTAAGACTTTGATTTCTGTTCTCTACATTAAACCAAGTCATGCCTGGCCTTTCTAACTCACTCACTCTGAGCTACTCTTTGGTTCATGTTTTAGTCAAGCAAGCAGCCAGTTAGAACACTTTCTAACTCTAAAAGAACAGTAAATACAAAATCTCTGCTCAATGAGACTGAGAGGGTAACAGGCAGGAGGGTCAGAGGTCTCCAAATGGAGGAAATAGGGTACAAGTGTCAGATTTTTTTTTTTTTCTTAACCTCTCCCTTAAGCAGCAGGAGGAAACAAACTACAAGTGTCAGATATTTTTTCCTTCTCTATACAAAATTAAAAGGAGGCTTCTCTTAAAATTTTGTGTTGCCATGATGACACCTGGTTCCATCTAAACTTAACTTTTCTCAAACCTTGAGCTAATCAACACATTTTTCTTATGGCAATGTTTTTCTTAATCTATGTTAATGAAACTATGTATTTGCTTTGGAATTTGTCTTTCTTCAGAATGGTTCCACCTAAGACTAACTTTTTTTCTTTTCTCAAACCTTGGGCTGATAATAGCTCAACAAACCAGGATTCATATCAATAGTTTTATGGCTGACCCCCCCTTGTGTCAGCATATCTCAAAAATGCATATTGTGGAAGAGGGGCCTGGTGAAACTCCCTCAGCCTTGAGGTGTATCTGTTATCTGATTAATAGTCTTCTAATGGACATAAAATAGTCTGCTGAAACTAGCAAGGTGGCCACTCTTTCTGCCCCCTTCAGATGAATATATTGGAAGCTTTGTTTATCTCTTTTACACTTTAATAAACTTTGTTACCCAAAAAGTTCTGAGTGATCAAGCCTCATTACTGGTCTCAGACTGAATCCCTCTCTTGGAAAGCAAGAAGATCAAACCATTCAATCTAATAAATAAATAAATAAATAAATAAACCCTGAATACTCTTTGGAAGGACTGAGGCTGAAACTGAAGCTTCAGTACTTTGGCCACCTGATTTGAACAGGTACCTCTTTGAAAAGACCCAGATGTTGGGAAAGATTGAAGGCAGAATGAGAAGAGGGCAACAGAAGATGAGATGGTTGGATGGTATCACTGATTCAATGGACATGAGTTTGACCAAACTCTGGGAGATTGTGAGGGACAGAGAGGCCTAGCGTGCTGTAGTGCATAGGGTCTTGAAGATTCAGACATGACTAGGAAACTGAACAAGAATTAGCCTGTGAAATTACTTAATCCATAAGCCTATGATTCCATACTCTGGGACCACTCTCACTTTTGAGATGATTTGCATTCTGTCTATGGAATGCCTATCTCTCTAAATAAGCTTACTTTTCCCTTTATTCTGACTCAGTTTCAAATTCTTTCCTGAATGAAGCCAAGAATCCTCATGTGACAAGAAGAAGTCCTAAGGACTCCTGCAGGTATGATCATCACATGACATTTTCCTCTCCTGAAACACTTTTAAGGCTGGGAATTTATTTTGCTGTAATTTAGCAACTTTCAGAGTAAAATGCTGAGCTTGGGTTTTGTCAGTCTCACTCTCTGTCTATCAGAGAAATTTCAGGGTTAATTTCAGGGAAGATATAGAAACTTCCATGTCATTTGTGTAGTTCTTGATCTGGGAACTTGAACTGTGGAGCTCCAGCTTTCCCAATTTCTGCTGTGACATTCAGATCACCCAGCTTATCTCATATACTATTACTTTGACAAAAAATATTTGAAAATGTGTCATCAAGAAGTCCTGCTTCTTATAAATGTATGCTTATTTGTATCCAACAGTGAAATTTTGTCTATTTCTACTGTCAAATCTCTCCTTCATGTATCACAGACTTGTGGTGAAAGGGCTTGTATAACTCAGAGAAGCCATGACCCATACCATGCAGGACTACACAAGATGGATAATTTATAGAAAAGTGTTCTGAGCAAACATGGTCCACTGGAGGAGGAACTGGTAACGCACTACAGTATTCATGCCAGGAGAACACCATGAACTGTATAAAAATGCAAAAATATGTGATAAGACCCCAGAAGATGAGTCCCCCAAGTTGGAAGGTATCCGATATGCTACTGGAGAAGAGTGGAGGGCAATTACTAACAACTCCAGAAAGAAAGAAGCTCCTGGCCAAAGTAGAAAAAAACTTCACAGTGGATGTGTCTGGTGGTGAAAGAAAAGTAAGATGCTGTAATGAACGATATTTCTTTATAGAGCATAGGAACTTGGAATTTTAGGTCCATGAATCAAAGTAAATGGATGCAATCAAGCAGGAGATGGAAAGAGTAAGCATCAATATCTTAGAAATCAATAACCTAAAATGGACAAAAATGAGTAATTTAATTCAAATGATCATTATATCTAGTACTGTGGGGAGGAATCATTAGAAGAGATAGAATATCCCTCATAGTCAAGAAAAGAGTCCAAAATGTAGTACTTAGATGCAAGCTCAAAAACAACAGAATGATCTCAGTTTGTTTCTAAAGCCAACCTTCATCATCACAGTAATCCAAGTCTATGCCCCAAACACAGATACTGAAGAAGTTGAAGTTAGCCAGTTCTATGAAGAACTACAACATATTCTAGACATAATGCTATGAAAAAAAATCCCCTTTTCATCATAGGGGATTGGAATGCAAAAGGAGAAGTCACATTTGTTCTTGGAATAGAAAAGTGCAAAAACTAACAACATTTTGTCAAGAGAACATGCAGATCATAGAAAGTACCCTTTTCCATTTCCAATAACCAAGATATGACTCAACAAGTGCACACCAATAGGTGATCAATAATGTTATGTTCTTTGCTGCCAAAGATGGAGAAACTCTCTACAGTCAGCAAAAACAAGATCTGGAGCTGACTGTGTCTCAGATTATGAGCTCCTTATTCAAAATTCAGGCTTAACTGAATAAAGTAGGGAAAAATGATTAAGTATTCAGGTATGTGTGTGTGTACTTAGTTGCACAGTCATGTCTGACTCTTTGTGACCCCATGGACTGTAGCCTGGCAGACTCTTCTTTCCATGGGGGTTATCCAGGCAAGAATACTGAAGTGAGTTTCCATGCCCTCTTCCAGGGGATCTTCCCAACCCAGGTATCAAATTCACATCTCTTGTATTGCAGGCAAATTCCTTATTGTCTGAGCCACCAATCAAATCACATGTGATTATGCATACAGTAGAGGTAAGACCTAATATAGTGCCTGAAGAACTACGAACAGAGATTTGTATCACTGCACAGGAGGCAGTTACAAAAACCACCCCAAAGAACAAGAAATGCAAGAAGGAAAAGTGATTGTCTGAGGAGGCTTTGCAAATAACTGAGGAGAGAAGAGAAGAGAAAGGCAAGGGAGAAAGGAATATATATACTCAACTGAATGCAGAGTTCCAGAGAATAGCAAGGAGAGATAAGAAGGTCTTCATTCAATGAAGATTGCAAAGAAATAGAGAAGAGAAATAGACTGGGAATGACTAGAGATATTTTCAAGAAAATTTGAGATATCAAAGGAACATTTCATGCAAAGATGGGAATGGTAAAGGACAGAAATGGTAAAGACTTAACAGAGACAGAAGACATTAAGAAGAAGTGGCAAGAATACACAGAAGAACTTTATTAAAAATATCTTGACCCAAATAACGATGATGGTGTAATAACTCACCTAGATCCAGACACCCTGGAGTATGAAGTCAAGTGGGCCTTAGGAAGCATTACTACCAATGAAAGTAGCAGAGATGATGGAATTCAAGTTGAGTTATTTCAAATTCTAAAAGATGATGCTGTTAAAGCATTGCACTCAATATGCCATCAAATTTGGAAAACCAGCAGTGGCCACAGGACTGGAAAATGTCACTTTTCATTCCATTCCCAAAGAAGGTCAATACCAAGTATATTCAAACTGCCATGAAATCACACTTATTTCACATGCTAATAAAATTATGTGAAAAATTCTTCCAGCTAGGTTTCAGCTGTATGTGAACTGAGAGTTTCCAGCTGTACAACTGGGTTCAAAAGAGGCAGAGGAACCAGAGATCAAATTGCCAACATCCACTGAATCATGGAGAAAGCAAGGGAGTTCCAGAAAAACATACACTTCAAGTTCATTGACTACAATAAAGCCTTTGGCTGTTCAAATCACAAGAAACTGTGGAAAATTCTTAAAGAGGTTGGAATACCAGACCAGCTTACCTGTCTCCTGAGAAACCTGTGTCAAGGACCAGATGAAAAAGCAACAGTTAGCCCTGGACAAGGAGCAATGGACTGGTTCCAAATTGGGAAAGGAGCATGACAAGGCTGTGTATTGTCATCCTGCTTATTTAAATTAAATGCAGAGTACATCATGCCAAATGCTGGGCTGGATGAATCACAAGCTGGCATCAAGATTTCTGGGAGAAATATCAACAGCTTCAGCTATGCAGATGATACCACTCTGATGGCAGAAAGTGAAGAGGAACCTCCAGAAAATAAAGAGCCTCTAGATGAGGGTGAAAGAGGAGAGTGAAAAGGCTGGCTTAAAACTCAACATTCAGAGAACTAAGATCGTGGCACTCATTCCCATCATTTCACAAAAGGAGAAAATTGGAAGCAGTGATAGATTTTCCTTTCTTGGGCTCCAAAACACTGTGGATGGTAGCTGTAGCCATGAAATTATAAGACACTTGCTCATGGGAAGGAAAGCTATGACAATCTTAGTGTATTGAAAAGTAAAGACATCAGTTTGTCAACAAAGGTTCATATAGTCAAACTTGTGCTTTTCCTGGTACTCATATATGAATATGAGAAGTGATCCATAAGGCTGAGTGCTGAAGAATTGATGGTTTCAAATTTTGGTGCTGGAGAAGACTCTTGAGAGACGCTTACACAGCAAGATCAAACCTGTCAGTTGTAAAGGACATCAACCCTGAACATTCATTGGAAATGCTGTTACTGAACGTGATGTTCCAATACTTTTGCCACCTGATAAAAATAGCTGACTCATTGGAAAAGACCCTGATGCTGGGAAAGATGGAAAGCAAATGGAGAAGGGGGAAGCGGTGGATGAGATAAGGTTAAATAGCATTGCTGATTCAATGGACATGAATTTGAGGAAGTTTTGACACAGAGTGGAGGACAGAGGCTGGCCTGCTGCAATTCACGAGATCTGAAAGAGTCAAGCAGGACTTACCAACTAAACAACAAAACTGTCAAATCGTCGTCTGGATTATCAGTGGTCTCTTTACAACTAAAATAGTGATGTCAGAGACAATCAGAAGATGAAACTGGAGACTATTATATGGAGTGAAGTAAACCAGAAAGAAAAATATAAATACAGTATACTACTGCATATATATATATATATATATATATANCACTGCAGCATTGTTTATAATAGCCAGGACATGGAAACAACCTAGATGTCCATCAGCAGATGAATGGATAAGAAAGCGGGGGTACATATACACAATGAAGTATTACTCAGCCCTTAAAAAGAATAACTTTGAATCAGTTCTAACGGGATGGATGAAACTGAAGCCAATTATACAGAGTGAAGTAAGCCAGAAAGGAAAACACCAATACAGTATACTGACACACACACATATATATATATATATATATGGAATTTAGAAAGATAGTAATGATGACCCTTTATGTGAGATACCAAAAGAGACACAGAGGTATAGAACGGATTTTTGGCCTCTGAGAGAGAGGGAGAGGGTAGGATAATTTGGGAGAATGGCATTGAAACATGTATACTATCATATAAGAAACGAAGTGTCAGTCTATATTCAATACAGGATACAGGATGCTTGGGGCTGATGCACGGGATGATCCAGAGAGATGATATGGGGTGGGAGGTGGGAGGCGGCTTCAGCATTGGGAGATTGTGTACACCTGTGGCTGATTCATGTCAATGTATGGCAAAACCAATACAGTATTGTAACGTAGAATAAAGTATTAAAAAAATTAAAAAAATAATAAAGTGCAAAAAAAAAAATCTCTCTTACCTCTTTCTTGGGTTTCTCTGGTGACTCTAGTAAAGCCACAATCCACCTGCCAATGGAGACCTGGGTTTGATCCCTGGGTCAGGGAAGATCTCCTGTGGTAGGAAATAGCAACCCCCTGAAGTACTATTGTCTGAAAAATCCCATGGACAGAGGATCCTGGCAGGCTACAATCCATGGAGTCATAAAATAGTTGGATAAGATTTAGTGACTAAACAACAACAACAATCTCTTTCTTAACCTCTATTCCCTTATTTCTCTTTTGTTTATGTAGTCAAAACCTAATTTTGGCATTGTCAACTCGCCAAAATTTGAAAATTTTCACTCTTCTAAACACTTTTCATGGTAGAAAATGTCACTGTTCTTTACATGATTTAGTCATTAAGTCATCTGCAACTCTTGAGAACTCATGGGCTGTAGCCTCCTAGGCTCCATTGTCCATGGGATTCTCCAGGCAAAAATACTGGAGTGGGTTGCCGTTTCCTTCTCCAGGGGTTTTAAATATAGTCACTGTTTAAATTATCTCTATGTGTTTAGAGAAAGGCATTCAGATTTGGGTCCAAAAATATGTCATTAATATTTCTGGCATGTGGGTGGATGAAAGCATGACAGAGACTGTCATGTTCTATTACACATTGGAATAGCTATTCTAGACACATCAACATATCATGCTTTATATCTAGTACTCAAAGTCCAATATTTCAGCAGCAAATGTCATAAATTTGATTCACATCTTTAGTTCACTTTACATTAGCCTTAAATTGAAAAATACTCTTTTAAGACAGATTTTCAAAAGAAACATTATACCATCATCCAACATCTGAGGTCTTTTCTGTAAAAGTTATAAAATTCTCAGTGAATTTTTTTATAAAGTATGATTTTTTAATAAATAAACCAATAATTATATATTTATTATCCAGTAATTGTTCACTATGTATCAGGCATTGTGCTAGTCACCCTGTACATATTATTCTTTTAACCACTACATGAAAATTATAGTCATATTTATACTGATAAGAAAACAGTACCTTAAATAACTTCACACAGCTAGCATATCAAAGTGGGAATTTGAAATGAATTAACTCTTCCAACAACATAAGAGAAGACTCTATGCATGGACATCACTACATGGTCAACACCATTATCAGATTGATTATATTCTTTTTAGCCAAAGATGGAGAAACTTTATACAGTCAGCAAAATCAAGACTGGGAGCTAACTGTGGCTTGGATCATGAACTCCTTATTGCCAAATTTAGACTGAAATTAAAGAAAGAGGAGAAAACCACTAGACCATTTGGGTATGACCTAAAACAAATTCCTTATGACTATACAGTGAAAGTAACAAATAGATTTAAGGGACTAGATCTGATAGACAAAGTGCCAGATGAATTATGGATGAAGGTTCATGACATTGTACAGAGGACAATAATCAAGACCACCCCAAGAAAAAGAAATGCAAAAATGCAAAATGGCTTTCTGAGGAGGCATTACAAATAGCTGTGAAACAAAGGGAAGTGAAAAGCAAAGGAGAAAAGGAAAGATATACTCATTTGAATGCACAGTTCCAAAGAACAGCAAAGATAGATAAGAAAGGCTTCCTCAGTGATCAATGCAAATAAATAAAGTAAAACAATAGAATGGGAAAGACTAGAGATCTCTTCAAGAAAATTAGAGATACCAGGGAAGATTTCATGCAAAGATGGGCTCAATAAGGACAGAAATGATATAGACCTAAGAGAAGCAGAGATATTAAGAAGAGGTGGCAAGAATACACAGAAGAACTGTATAAAAAAGATCTTCAAGACCCAGATAATCACAATGGTGTGATCACTCATCTAGAGCCAGATATTCTAGAATATGAAGTCTAGTGCACTTTAGAAAGCTCCACTACGAACAAAGCTAGTGGAGGTGATGGAATTCCAACAGAGCTATTTCAAATCCTGAAAGATGATGCTGTGAAACTGCTGCACTCAATATGCCAGCAAATTTGGAAAACTCAGCAGTGGCCACAGGACTGGAAAAGGTCAGTTTTCATTCCATTCCCAAAGAAAGGCAATGCCAAAGAATGCTCAAACTACTTCACAATTGCATTCATCTCACATGCTAGTAAAATAATGCTCAAAATTCTCTAAGCCACGCTTCAGCAATATGTGAACCATGAACTTCCAAATGATTAAGCTGGTTTTAAAAAAGGCAGAGGAACCAGAGATCAAATTGCCAACATCTGCTGGATCATGGAAAAAGCAAGAGAGTTCCAGAATAAAACATCTATTTCTGCTTTATTGACTATGGCAAAGCCTTTGACTGTGTGGATCACAACAAACTGTGGAAAATTCTGAAACAGATGGGAATACCAGACCACCTGACCTGCCCCTTGAGAAATCTGTATGTAGGTCAGGAAGAAACAGTGAGAACTGGACATGGAACAACAGACTGGTTCCAAATAGGAAAAGGAGTACGTCAAGGCTGTATATTGTCACCCTGCTTATTTAACTTATATGCAGAGTACATCATGAGAAACTTGGACTGGAAGAAACACAAGCTGTAATCAAGATTGTCAGTAGAAATAGCAATAAGGTCAGATATGCAGATGACACTACCTTTATGGCAGAAAGTCAAGAGGAGCTAAAAAGCCTGTTGATGAAAGTGAAAGTGGAACGTGAAAAAGTTGGCTTAAAGCTCAACATTCAGAAAATGAAGATCATGGCATCTGGTCCCATCACTTCATGGGAAATAGATGGAAACAGTGAAAACAGTGTCAGATTTTATTTTGGGGGGCTCCAAAATCACTGCAGATGGTGATTGCAGCCATGAAATTAAAAGACGCTTACTCCTTTGAAGAAAAGTTATGACCAACCTAGATAGCATATTCAAAAGCAGGGATGTTACTTTGCCAACTAAGTAAGATCCATCTAGTCAAGGCTATGGTTTTTCCAGTGGTCATGTATGGATATGAGAGTTGGACTAAAAGACGCTTACTCCTTGCAAGAAAAGTTATGACGAACTTAGATAGCATATTCAAAAGCAGGGACATTACTTTGCCAACTAAGATCCATCTAGTCAAGGCTATGGTTTTTTCCAGTGGTCATGTATGGAGGTAAGAGTTGGACTTTGATGCTTTTGAACTGTGGTGTTGGAGAAGATTCTTGAGAGTCCCTTGAACTGCAAGGAGATCCAACCAATCCATTCTGAAGGAGATCAGCCCTGGGATTTCTTTGGAAGGAATGATGCTAAAGCTGAAACTCCAGTGCTTTGGCCACCTCATGTGAAGAGTTGACTCATTGGAAAAGACTCTGATACTGGCAGGGATTGGGGGCAGGATAAGAAGGGAATGACAGAGGATGAGATGGCTGGATGGCATCACTGACTTGATGGACATGAGTCTGAGTTAACTCTGGGAGTTAGTGATGGACAAGGAGGCCTGGCATGCTGCGATTCATTTGGTCACAAAGAGTCGGACATGACTCAGTGACTGAACTGAACTGAATAAAGAAAGTCTGTCATTGTTTCCATTGTTTCCCCACCTATTTGCCATGAAATGATGGAACCATATGCCATCATCTTACTTTTCTGAATGTTGAGTTTTAAGCAAACATTTTCACTCTCCTCTTTCACTTTCACCAAGTGGCTCTTTAGTTCTTCACTTTCTGCCATAAAACTGGTGTCATCTGCATATATAAGTTTATTGATATTTCTCCTGGCAATCTTGATTCCAGTTTGTGCTTCATACAGCCTGGCATTTCACATTATGTGCTCTGACTATAAGAAAGGTGACGATATAAGAAGTGTGACAATATACAGCCTTGACACACTGCTTTCCCGAATTGGAACCAGTCTGTTGTTCCATGTCCAGTTTTAACTGTTGATTCTTGTCTGGCATACAGATTTCTCAGAAGGCAGGAAAGGTGGCGTGGTATTCCCATTTCTTTAAGAATTTTCTACAGCTTGTCGTGATCCACTTTCAAAGGCTTTAACATAGTCCATAAAGAACAACTAGATGCTTTCTGGAACTCTCTTACTTTTTTAATGATCCAACGGATTGTTGCCTATTTTATGTCTAGATCCTCTGCCATTTCTAAATCCAGCTTGAACATCTGGAAGTTCATGGTTCATGTACCATTGAGGCTTGGCTTAGAGAATTTTGAGCATTACTTTACTAGTGTGTGAGATGAGTTCAGTTGTGTAGTAATTTGAAGACTGTTTGACATTGCCTTTCTTTGAGACTGGAATGAAAACTGACTTTTTCCAGTCCTGTGGCCACTGCTGAGTATTCCAAATTTGCTGGCATATTGACTGCAGCACTTTCACAGCATCATCTTTTAGGATTTGAAACAGTTCAACTAGAACTGTCGACTAGCTTTGTTGGTACTGATTTTTCCTAAAGTCCACTTGACTGAATCCTAGCATGTCTGGCTCTAGGTGAGTAATCACGCCACATGGTTTTCTGGGTCATGAAAATCTTTTTGGTATAGTTTTTCTGGGTATTTTTGCCACCTCTTCTTAATATCTTCTGCTTCTGTTAGGTCAATTCCATTTCTATCCTTTATTGTGCCCACCTTTGCATGAAATAATGCCTTGATATCTCTAATTTTCTCGAAGAGATGGCTACTCTTTCCCATTCTGCTGTTTTCTTCTATTTTTTTGAATTGATCACTGATGAAGTCTTTCTTATCTCCTTGCTATTCTTTGGAACTCTGCATTCAAGTGGGTATATCTTTCCTTGTATCCTCTGCCTTTTGCTTCTCTTATTTTCTCATTTATTTGTATTACCTCTTTAGACAACCATTTTGCCTTTTTGTATTTCTTTTTCTTGGTGATGATCTTCATCATTGCCTCCTGCACAATATAATAAACCTCCATCCGTAGCTCTTCAGTCAGTCTGTCTATCAGATCTAAGTCCTTGAATCTGCTTGTCACTTCCACTCTGTACTCATAAAGAATTTTATTTTTGTCATACCTGAATGCTCTAGTGGTTATCCCTACTTTCTTCAATTTAAGTCTGAATTTGGCAATAAGGAGTTCAAGTTCTGTGTGACAGTCAGCTCCCAGTCTTGTTTTTGTTGACTCTATACAGCTTCTCAATTTTTGACTACAAAGAATATAATCAATGTGATTTTGATATTGACCATCTGGTGATTTCATGTGTAGAGTTGTCTCTTGTGTTGTTGGAAGAGTGTGTTTGCTATGACCAGTGAGTTCTCTTGGCAAAACTTTGTTAGCCTTTGCCCTGCTTCATTTGGTACTTCAAATCTTTATTTAAGATAGATTATATGCAAAATTCTTTTTTTTTTCACTTTTTTAAAATATAAATTTATTTATTTTGATGGGAGGTAAATTCTGGATAAGGAATTGGCTACTCACTCTAGCACTGTTGTTTGGAAAATCCCATGGATGGAGAAGCCTGATATGCTACAGTCCATGGGGTTGCAAAGAGTCAGACAAGACTGAGCGACTTCAATTCTTGAACTTTAAGGAAAGGTAATTTTACTTTTAGAGGTTTAAAATTTAAAGTAAATATACACTGGAAACATGTATAAAATTTTAACATAGTATACTCTATTTATTAATTTTGGGGGCTCCAAAATCACTGCAAAGAGTTTCAGCCATGAAATCAAAAGATGCTTGCTCCTTGGAAGAAAAGTTATGACCAACATAGACAGCGTATTAAAAAGTAGAGACATTATTCAGTCAACAAAAGTCCATCTAGTCAAAGCTATGGTTTTTCCAGTAAGCATGTTACAGGTGTGAGACTTGGACTATAAAGAAAGATGAGTGTTGAAGAATTGATGTTTTTGGACTGTTGGAGAAGACTCTTGAGAGTCACTTGGACTGCAATGAGGTCCAACCAGTCCATTCTAAAGGAAATAAATCCTGAATAGTCATTGGAAGGACTGACACTAAAGCTGAAATTTCAATACTTTGGCCCCCTGATGCAAAGAATTGGCTCATGGGAAAATACTCTGATGCTGTGAAAGATTGAAGGTGGGAGGAGAAAGGAATGAGTGAGGATGAGCTGGTTGGATGGTATCATGGACTCAATGGACATGAGTTTGAGTAAATTCTAGGAGGTGGTGATGGACAGGGAGGCGAGGTATGCTGCAGTCCATGGGGTCGCAAAGGGTCTGAACCAAACTGAGGGACTGAACTGAACTGAACTCTATCTATAACCTCTTATACATTCTCTCACTAATGGAAAAGGTCAGTTTTCATTTCAATCCCAAAGAAAGGCAATGCCAAAAAATGCTTAAACTACCTCACAGTTGCACTTACCTCACACACTAGTAAAGTAATGCTCAAAATTCTGCAAGCCAGGCTTCAGCACTACGTGAACCGTGAACTTCCAGATGTTCAAGCTGGTTTTAGAAAAGGCAGAGAAACCAGGGACTAAATTGACAACATCTGCTGGATCATGGAAAAAGCAAGAGAGTTCCAGAAAAAACATATATTTCTGCTTTATTGACTATGCCAAAGCCTTTGACTGTGTGGATCACAACAAACTATGGAAAATTCTGAAAGAGATGGGAATACTAGACCACCTGACTTGCCTCTTGAGAAATCTGTATGCAGGTCAGGAAGCAACAGTTAGAACTGGACATAGAACAACAGACAGGTTCCAAATAGGAAAAGGAGTATGTCAAAGCTGTATATTATCACCCTACTTATTTAACTTCTATGCAGAGTACATTATGAGAAACTTGGACTGGAAGAAGCACAAGCTGGAACCACGATTGCCAGGAGAAATATCAATAACCTCAGATATGCAGATGACCCACCTTTATGGCAGAAAGTGAAGAGGAACTAAAAAGCCTCTTGATGAAAGTGAAAGAGGAGACTGAAAAATTTGGCTTAAAGCTCAACATTCAGAAAAGGAAGATCATGGCATATGGTCCCATCATTTCATGGGAAATAGATGGGGAAACAGTGGAAACAGTGTCAGACTTTATTTATTTTTTTTTGGGGGGGGGCTCCAAAATCACTGCAGATGGTGACTGTAGCCATGAAATTAAAAGATGTTTACTCCTTGGAATGAAGGTTATGACCAACCTAGATAGCATATTGAAAAGCAGAGACATTATTTTGCCAGCAAAGGTCCATCTAGTCAAAGCTATAGTCTTTCCAGTGGCCATGTATGGATGTGAGAGTTGGACTGTGAAGAAGGCTGAGCACCATTGAATTGATGCTTTTGAACTGTGGTGTTGGAGAAGACCCTCGAGAGTCCCTTGGACTGCAAGGAATTCCAACCAGTCCATTCTAAAGGATATCATACGTGGGTGTTCATTGAAAGGACTGATGATGAAGGTGAAATTCCAATACTCTGGCCACTTCATGTGAAGAGCTGACTCATTGGAAAATACCCTGATGCTGGGAGGGATTGGGGGCAGGAGGAGAAGGGGACGACAGAAGATGAGGTGGCTGGATGGCATCACTCGATGGACATATGTTTGAGTGACCTCTGAGAGTTCGTGATGGACAGGGAGGCCTAGCATGCTGTGATCATGGGGTCGCAAAGAGTCAGACATGACTGAGCGGCTGAACTGAACTGAACTGAACTGAACTGAAGAATAGAATGAAATTACCCAGTAATTGTGTTCTCATTTTACTTCTAAGATCAAACTCAAAGATGAAGAATAAAGTTCTTATAGTAAACAGTATCTATTATGCTAATATGCCTTTTATCTGATTATTAGATAACATTCACATAGGTCTAAAATTGAATGAATAGCTTTAAAGACAGTTTCTAAAGAAGTTGGTTTTCTGTAACAAAATTCTTAAATTTTAGACTTCATAACGAGTATTAAAAAGGAATATGCTGTTTTAATGTATTAATAATTTTATATGCAATGTGTTAATGAAAAAACTTTCTGATAACCAACTTAAAATTGAATTTATAGCAGATAGTGCTACATTAATGTAATATGCCTCCTCAATTAGATACCACCATACAGTTGGAATTTTAAAAATGCACAATATTGAGATTAAGGTGGCATATTTTCAGAAACTGCTCTATGATTTCACTATTAAAGCACAGCTTTATGTGTAACTTTTATTATATAAACAAGACCCTCAGAAACTATAAAACATAAAGTATATTTTGTCAAATACACATTAAGTAAGCAACTATATTTAAATTTTTATCCACAATATTAATGATTTATTCATGATGTACCAACAGATACTCTAGAGAACAAAATAGGAATATTGATTTTTAAAATGTTTTTACATTGTGTGTAAAATTTCTAACCATGTCAATTATGAATGTCATGAGGCTAATTCCCATATGTTTATTTACAAATTTAATTTCACAATGCCAATTAGGCATCATCAAATTCATCTACAGAAAGTTTCATGCAATTTTTAGGTTATAAAATTGTTTTGTAGACCAAATACTTCATTATGTAACTGAAGGCATAAGGGGTAATCACTGCAATGAGCTGCTTTTATTTCATTATTATTTAACAATTAAGCTATCCCTTCTGGTTATAGCTGTCATTTATGATACAGAATAGCAGATTAATTATAGTTTCCAGAACAGATCACCATGAAATTGTTGTTGATATCACTCACCATGTGGCCTCCTCTTTGATCCCTCTGAAATATTCATTCATTCCAACAATGACAAATGCTAAAAAAGAGGAAATTGAAAAAAAAAGTTATTATTTTTAAAACATATCATTTGCACTGTTTTATGAAGCTCTTCACTGAATTATCTATTGTCTGTAAGATGCCAAAAACAGTCATGTCTTCATACCTTCAGATAACCATCTTTTACAATTTTCCTCAATTCTAACATAGCCTAATTCCAAATTCCCATTCTTTTTTTTGCCACATCCACAAATGTGCACTCTACTACAACTGAGAATGATCCAGGATTTCTAAAGCTCTCTTAATATATTAAAATGTTGCTAGCTATTTTTAATTAATGCTTTTGTGAGGCCAAAATACGTATAAACATCAAATATTTATGAAGCAATATACTGATTAAAGAAACATGCTCTGGAGTAAAATCAGGATTTCAGTGTCTGCTGTCTATTTACCAACTAAACAAATTTATGAAAGTTACTTACTACTTATATCTTAGTTTTCCATAAAATGAAGCTATTATCTTTACTTCATATAATTTCTAGAAGAAATAAACTCAGTGATATGGATAAAGTACTTTGGCATGGTGTTTGGCATATGCCTAATAAATCTTAGTTACTTTGGAAAAGACGGCTTAATTTGCTGTTTAAAGATGTTTATGATCGTAATAAAAATATTTAAATAACTTGATTAACATCCTTGGCTACCATTTGACAGGTTTACAGAGTCTAACAAGACTATGAAAATTAACTTTTTAAA